>JAUMJK010001479.1:265000-598179 GCA_033558105.1 Coccyzus lansbergi | reverse complement strand
GGGACCCCACGTGCCGCGCCCGGCCGCGCGCCGCGCCGCGCCGCCAATCCGCGGCGGCGCTGGCCGTGGGGGCGGGGCTTCGGAGGGAGCGCCGCGCTCCGCTCCGCGCCTCCGCCCCTCCCGCCGCCGAGACCCGCGCGCGCTCGAGCGGGAAGGTGGGCGCGCGGCGCTGCCGCCGGGCAACAAGTGAGGCGCCTCCCGCCCTCTCCCCGAGCGCGAAGGAGGCCTCCGGGCTCGGACGGGACCCGCGCGGCGCCGCCCCCCCCCCCCCCCCCCCCCCCCCCACGGCAGCGCCCGCAGGTGCGGAGCCACGGGAGGGACCCGCACAAAGCATGGTGGCTGCGGGGGCGGCGGCAGGAAGGACCCGGCCGGGACCCGCGCAGCCCGCAGAGGTACGGGCGGCGCCGGCTCCGCCGAGGGGACGGGGGGCACCGGCGGCCCCGAAGGGCTCTAGGCGCCCCCAAAGGGATGCGGGGTTGGGGGCACCGAAGGGATGTGGGGTTTGTGGGGCGCCCCCCGAGGGATGCGGCGGGGAAGGAAACCCCAATCTCCTTTACGCTCTGTTCCCGCTCCTCTGGCTTTCCAGCTGGCGAAGCTGCCTCCTCGTGGCCTCTGGGCTTGTTGGTGCCTGCGGGGCGAGCGGCGGGGACGCGGATGCCGACCCGGCCTTCTTGGGGGCTTGACGCTTGATGTTTTTGGGTTTGGTTTGGTTTTTTTTTTTTTTTTTTTTTTTTTGGTGTTCCGGGGGGGCGGGGGATCCCGGCCCCGCACGTGTTGCAGCCGAGGCGGCCGAAGCTGCGGTTCGGGGGAGATGACCGTGTGGACCGTGTGCTCGTCGCCGCTCGGCTCGGTTTGTTAGGTTTTGGGTTTGTTTTTCTGCGTTTGGGTGTTTTTTTTTTTTTTGTGTTTTTGGTTTGTTCTTTTTTTTTTTTTTTTTTTTTTGGTACCGTGGGGAGGAGGAGTTTCTGCTGAAAGCGTGAGGTTTTTTCCAGAGAAAACCTGATCCGTGGGTTGGTGCTGCAGTGCCGGGCGCCGCTGCAGCCCCCTCCTTGGGCTGCGGGAGAGGAGGAGCAGGGGGAAGGCGCCGGACCTCCTAGGGTCAGATAATTAGCAGGCTGCGACCGAGGAGATGATCATCAATTATATGACGATTTTGCTTGTTGCGGTGCTGAGGCGGTGGCTTCAGAGTATGGGCTTCGGTGAACCGTAAAGGGGGAGAACGATGTTTTCGCCGGTGTTTACTCTCTACAACTACCTGAAGGGAGGTTGTAGAGAGGAGGGAGCTGGGCTCTTCTCCCAAGTGACAGGGGACAGGACAAGAGGGAATGGCCTCAAGCTCCGCCGGGGGAGATTTAGGCTGGAGATTAGGAGGAAGTTTTTCACACAGAGGGTCATTGGGCATTGGAATAGGCTGCCCAGGGAGGTGGTTGATTCACCTTCCCTGGAGGTGTTTAAGGCACGGGTAGACGAGGTCCTGAGGGGCACGATTTAGAGTTTAGTGTTTGATAGGAGTGGTTGGACTTGATGATCCGATCGGTCTCTTCCAGCCTGGTTGTTCTATGATTCAATGATTCTATGAATATACGTGTTCCTTCACGACGTGGTGCTTTTTAGTCCTTTTAAGACTACCTGAGAAGTACCGCGCCCCATCGGGAGGGGGTTCGAGGCTACTGGCTGTGGTTGTGGCCAAACTGCAGCTCACAATTCATTACTCATCCTGCAAAAATTTGTAGTGAAAGTTAGTCGAGTAACCCTTTAGTCTGACTTCCTAAATACTCAGTGCCGTTGATTATTAAACACTAACGTTTAGTTTTAACTATGTAAATTAAGAGTTTGCTTGGTTCAGTTGCTTTTTTAACTTTTTTTTTTAAAAGTGAGTTTGGGCACAGAAGGCTTTAATCTGGCGGTGGAAGGATGCAAGTATAAAATTGAACACTGAATGTATAATCTGACAGTTGTTGAGGAAACATGATTATAGCGTTCTCCTTTGAGGAAATTTCTGGTTCTTTATTCTTCCCCTGTCTAAAAGAGAGATGGCCTCGAATTTACTTCTCTTTCAAAGTTGCCCAAAGCAGTTTCCTGTTCTTGCAGCGGTTCCGCTTTTGCATCAGGCTTTCATGCTGTCATGCAGGGTGTGTGCGGGTGGGGCGAGGGGAGCAGATGACACCCGGGTGAGTGGGACACTGGGGCTTTGCTCGGATGACTGGCTGAGGAGCTGGCTGCTGGCAGTGGATACCCTGTCACCTCAGTGACCCAGCCTGATGCCTATTGAAACTACCGGAGGAGCTGAATTAGCTCCAAATCATTCCCGGAGAACTGGCCTTTCTCCTTCAGCAGATGTAGTTTCCAGTGTTTTGTTTGTTTGTTTTTCCAGGCCGTGAACAACTTCAAAAGAGAATACACTTTTTCAAAAAACAATATTGCAGTGGAGGTGAATTTGAATATAGAATGTTTGTTGTATAATAAAAAATATAATGTTACTGGTTAGAATTTAAATCCTTTGGCTTAAAGGAACGTGTGACTTTTTCTACTGGAGATGTTGTGCAGTACTGTTGTGTAGCTATAAAGAAGCTACAGGCACTGCATAAAATGTTGGAAAAAAGACCCTGAATTTGTTTTAAGGAATTTCGTCATCTGCAAGATGTCTTTGCTTGAACTTTTGCTTGTTTCTCTTTGCCACGTACTATAAATGGATAAGGAAAACAGAGGAAGATGAGGTACAGCAGCAAGGTAACACTGCTGAAGGGACTTGGCTTGAAGGTTATGCACTGGAGAACTCAGAGTGCTAGCTAGCTGTCCAGTGCCCTGTCTCATTACAGATATGGCTTACTAATCTCCCCAGAGGTTGTTCCTAAGGAACACAATATTACCGGTGGTCAGAAATATTATTATTATTATTTCCAGTAAGCTCCTAAATTTTTTTAATACTCCTGGGTAATGAAGATGCTGCTGAGGAGATTGGTATAAAAGTAGTGCTTGTTCAGAAAGGCTTTGATGAAAATAAAGAAGTGGATAAAGTGGTTTTGTATTCTTTGCTGACAAATGCATGCGGTTGTCTGCATGAATAAGTAACGCTGTATATGGGGAAGAATGATGTAGGATTGGAGTCTCGGTCTTTCTGCAGATGAAAACTTGGTTTCCTGTACTTGATGCTAAAGCCAGTTAAAGGCGAAAAATATTTTAATGTATTTGCATTTTAAAATGTAGGATTTGAATTCTTAAATTATTTACTTAGTTCAGTATTGGCAAATCAGAGAAGGATCTTAGAATTCTGACCTGGATATTCACAGTATGAATTGGGTTTGAATTGACTTTTGATTGACTAACCGCATAGCACTTGCAGGGAAGTGAGATGGCCGGGAAGCAGTTTGTCCCTGCTGTATAACTCGTGACCCAGACCCTGGCTGCAAAGGCAGCATCTCTTGGAAGTCATATTGAAAACTAGTGTCTATTTACTTTTAACCCAACAGCAGAATGGTCATAGAGGGCAGTAACCTCATCAGACGTGCTAAGTTAACAGCGTCCTTGCTTTTGAGACATAGTTTTTAGTAGTGAGGCTTATATTTGACAGTCTAACCTGGGCAAGAAGACAAAGCAGAGGAAGAATGTTGATGACTTGAAATGTGGTACTTAAAGGACTGTTTTGTTAGTTGACTAAATAGTGAAGATACAAAGGTGGTGGGAATATGGTTAAGGCAGTAGTAATTACTGGTTTTAAGATAAAGGTGGAAGAGATGCCAGCAGGAGATGACATGCCTTGTTTGTGGAAATTATGGTTATCTGCATATTGAATAGGTATACTAAATCCCCTTCTTTATTTGAAATGCAGCATAAAAATAACAAGTGCCTCTCCAGCAAGCACTATCTTTTTACTGTAAATGTCCATTGGAAACCTGACTAATGCTTTCAACACGTTAGCTGTTCTTCAGTCTTTATTAGGAGAAGTAGCATTGATCCACATGCTGAGTATCTGTCAGGTATCCACTTCTGTAGCTTCCTGGAAATTATGGGAGGATAACATGCAAGTAGGACCAAAGTAGGAGTAGGGAAAAGGGTGGGCCATGTGCTTTCAAATAGCTAACTCAATGACTTGATGACAAGAAGTGCTAAGAGAAACTCAAATCCCAGGGTATATCTCGTTATGGTTCAAGTTGCCTAAATGCTAGCTGCTTCTGGTGTGCCAGTGCTGGGGTTTGTCTGGCCCTGCTGTGGAACCTCTGTGGATGAAGGTGGAAATGAGATCAACAGTGTTGGGCTGCATTGTGCTGGTATGTGAAAACTTCAGCTGATTGAAAAATGATATCTTCTGTGGTATTGGCTTTGTGGATCTTTCCTCTTCTGCATAGTTACTGGTGTTTGTGCAGGACAGTGGCAAGCAGATCTAGTCATGTGAGCCAGCTGAGAAGTAATTACTGCTTTATTGCTGGGTTCTTGATTATCTTCTTTATCTCCCTGAAGTGACTTACTACAGTCAGATCACTGCAAAGGTGGGATGAGACTGTGCAGTTTATAGGGGAAAGAATAAATCACAGAAGAGTCGGCTATGGCTTAAACAGTTTTAAACTGCCATGAAACTGTACTACCTCAACTTGTGATGTAATGAATGACAATTACTTTTCTTCGCAGGAATATTTCTCTGCTGTCACTCAGTTAAACCTCTCGTCATGATTCTTTATAATTTACTGCTTGTAAATTGTATTTGTTTGCTTCAAGCTGAAGCCTTCTCAAAGGTACATAAAGCCCAAAGCTTGTAAATCAGAAGCTGGCAGCTCTGGGTTGTTCCTAACAAATTGCACAATGTTGTAATTACAAAGCCTGAACTGACCTTGGAATTACATTTAATTTTACTTTTTTTTGGTGTACCAGACTGGGGAAAACAGGTCACTCTGACCACCACAAGCCTTCATATACTGAGGCATTAAACTTGGGTATTAGTTTTTATGGCAAGTTGAGATCTTGCCCTCAATTGTCAGTGTGAAATACCAATTAGTAAAACCACCCAAACCTTTACTCTTGAATAAAGAAACCAAACCAAGCTCTGTCAATTGCGAATTATTTTGCACATGCTATAAGGAACACCTTCATAGATGTTTAGTGTGGCTACCGATGTACCAGTATAGAATGGTGATAGTAGTACATTGTACCAATGTATAGGGACACTGCCATGGTATAAATTACCTTATATGAGTGTGGTGTACATGCAGAGCTCTTTTTTTTTTAATCAGTGTAGAAAACCATAGCTAAACTGAAGTGGTTTATACTAGTAGAGAAATAGGAATATACATTAAACCTAGGATTGAGTTTACAGGAAATTTTCCATAATGACTAGAAGACTTTCCTTGTGTATACCTTGATCTTCTATAGTTACGCTTGAAACAATTAAAACATGAACAGAACATTCTTTCAGTCAGTCCAAGGATTTAACAACTTAAACTATTTAGGCTTAACTTGAGCTGAATTCAATAGGTACACAGTATATATCTTAAACCCAGACCTTTTGTGAGAGACACCTATAATGGCTTAAAATACAGAGTTGGGATGATCAAAGTGATATAGTATAGTAACTATTTTAACTTCTATTCTGTAAGTCAGCAGTGGTTCACAGTAATTCTAGATTTTATTTAGGAAAAATGCCATGTATTTTATGTACCACTGCACTTAGAATTCTGTAAAGCATAAAGTTATGTTCTCTTGATTTTTTAAGATTTGTATGCTGCGTAATAACCTTTATGGGATGTTTTTATAAAATAATTTTTAATTAAGAGTAATAAATGCAACGATGATGCTAATTTCCACCTTAAGTGCTGTTTGAGGGTATTCCTTAAGTACTGGATTCAGTGCACCCATAGGACACAACTCAAATAGTCTTCTGGAATGTTACCTTCATGATATGGTGGCTGCAATAAGAATGAATGAGAAGGAAACCATTCACATATGGGCTCTTGCTTTAGTGTTTCATAAAGTCAGCACAAGTTTGGAAATGTATTCTTGCATTTTCACCATAGTTTTTCCTTGACTGATAGCAAAAGTTTGGTTTGTTGGAAATTGTTTCTGAGCCTTGTTTTGATGACTAAAGCAATGGGCCTTGTGACTACTACATTACAATGTTGTAAAGGTTTTTATTCAAGCCAGTTACATTACCATTAGATTGAGTAGTAAGTACTCGTTAAATCAATTTGTCTTACTTAAGTATATTAACCACTAAAGAAAAAAAAAAAATCAAAGACTTTCTGTAGGATGCTGGATTAAATACCCCAAGGGGTGAGATAGATGCTTTCTGTCTGGGGAAGTTACCACAATTTATATTTTTTCCTATTTTAACACCATTTCAATTGGAAACTAGTTTTTTTTTTCACCCATCTGTGTGCAGACAGAATGTTTATTCAGCATATTTTTAGAAGCTTGGCCTTAGCTCATCCCTGTGACTGAAAATGTGATGTGCCAAATGAATTGAGAATGAACGGTGAAGTTATTTCCTGAAGCCTGTAGGTTGCTCCAGCATTGCTGCTGCTGTAGAAGTTTTTATTGTAAAGGGGTAGGACAATGTAGAACTTCTTGAAACCTACCAGTGAAGCTGAGAGGCATTAGTTCAAAGCAAAAACAAGAGCGTATTTGAAAACTCTTCTGTAGGGATAGGGCTACAAATGGGCTATTGGAAAAAGAGGAACAGTGGAGAGCTTTGTCACTGTGCCTAGGATAGTTCCAATGCTTGATTGAGATAATTTTCCTTCACATAAGAGGCTTCAATCCTTCTATACCAGTTTCAGGCTTGATGAGAAAGTGTTGAGTTTATAACTTGCAAGATAAACCAGTGATAGAGCTGGTGGGGGTCCAAGTTGGTTATCATAGCTTGTGTAAAGGTGCTTTGTGAGCTAGCTAAGTGCAGGGAGTGGAAAATGGTGACTAACAAGGGAGGACTCCTTCTAAGGCAAAGGGTGATCAGATGACCACAAAAATGCTTGTTTTGTTGGAAGACTGGCGACTCTCTAACAATTGCCCTTCACTTCGGCAGCTTCATTTTGATTTTAA
Source organism: Coccyzus lansbergi (assembly GCA_033558105.1). Taxonomy (NCBI): domain Eukaryota; kingdom Metazoa; phylum Chordata; class Aves; order Cuculiformes; family Coccyzidae; genus Coccyzus; species Coccyzus lansbergi. The sequence continues at coordinate 591,150 of JAUMJK010001479.1, read as the reverse complement.
TATTTATTAGGATTTTACTACTTGTTTTCATCAGTCCATCTCAAAAGAGAAGGGCAGAATCTATCTGGGAAAAGAGTTATGGCATGATTAAGATAAGCAAAATAATTTTTAAAGTGTAGCACAAAACTCATTAAACTGTCTGTGATTCTGTGTGGTGAATGCTTAGTTCACTTGGATTGTAGGGCCGCTCTGGGAGAACCAGGTTAGTTAAAGTGTAAATTAGGGACATTGAGGCTTTGTGTCCTGTTAATCTTTTTACCAAAATAAATGTTGATAAGGGGTAACTTCAGTGGTGAAATTTGTGTATGCTGGAAACTGAATTGAGAAGATCCAGCTTCATTCGGATTGTGAATGAGACAGCAATGACTCTCCTGAAAAATTAAATTACTAAAGCTAGGACTCATCTGCCCGCTGTGAAGGTGTTGGGCAACCAGTTGCATGTGTGGATGTTTTAAGTGATAAAGCTTTCTAAGCTATCAGGAATATGCTGATGTGTGTGGGAAACAGTTCTTTCTCAAATCTTGTGGGTGTTCTGAAAGTAATTCTTTATCATTACGTTCAGCCATTTGTGCCATATACTGAGCCCTATTAATACAAGCTCAAAAAAGTCTCCACAAGTTCTAATTCGTGAGCTTTAAGTATTACACTCTTTATAGTTCTTTATAGTTCTTTGTGCTTTGGGGCTGAGTTTTAGGAATATATAACCCATCCTTCCCCAGTCTTTCTATTTCTTTGCCTCTTGAAACTCCATGCTTGAGTTGCAGTGGTGTCTTTCTGGTATTAAAATAGTGGAAGAGTAGAATTTCTCTGAAAAATTAAGAAATATGCTGAAATATGGCTCAAAGCAGTTGTATGCAATTAGTTAATGTTAATATAAACATTAACTGCTCTGAATTTCAGAGTGCTTTTTGATGCTTTGTGCAGGGCTTTGCTGTCTTGGTAACTTTCCTCCATCTGGAACATTGTTTCAGACTGTGGTGTTTGAAGAACACCTAAAACGTTAAGGTTTTTCAGTGAAAAGCGGTTTAATGTGCATCTGAAAAGAATACTGATATCTGTTGAATATTTGACAGTTCTTAAGATGTTCTTACTGTTGTGTAAAAGTGGACTTGTGTGATGTTCTGAAGGGAGAGAGAGAGATGATTGTGTGTAGTTAGAAGAACAGAATGTTGAAATTCTTTAAAGTTGGAAATAGCAGACTTTGTGCAGCAGCCTAAGGCTCTTAACATCTTCACATTCTAAAGCTATTATTGTTCGATCCAGGAATTGCTTTGACTTGCCGGACAGGACTGAGATACTAGGAGAGCTTGTGTGCCTCACAGGTGGTTAGAGGGACTGCATATGCTTTGTGATGTGTTCAGTAATAATGATAACAACTTTAAAAATTTTCAGTACAATAGCATCACTGTTGCTAGCACTACCAGAAGCTGTGCTGCATGTATAACTGCTGTAAAAGAGATATCAGGCTTCAAAATGAAGTTGCACAGTGAGATCCCAGTCTGCCATATCACTAGTTATAGGTAGTCTCTCCAAATAGAGAAAGGTGGTAGTGTCTGTTAGATACCTGATATATTTTGTCAAATTCATGGTAGTTTAGTTCTGGACCAGTAGGATGGTTGGTGTGTAGTAACTGCAGGTATTACAGTAAGGATTGTCTTACCTTTTGTCAGCCCCACGGATTAAGTGGACTTATAGTGCTTGGGTTTGGTAGTCAAATAATGTAGACAGGATACTCGGCCCACTTAGAAAACAGAGCATAACTTATGTCCTCAGCAAAAGATACAGGTATTTGCAGTTAAAGGTCATGGCTTCCGCCAGACTTGAAGGAGGTGGAAAAGTTATGTGTCTTATCTTGCTTTCTGCACAATCTGATCAAAGACTAGCATTATATAGCTGCACCAGGGCATAATGTCACCCCTATGGTGGTAGGACGGGCTTATGTTAGAGGGTGGAAGGGGTTACGAATCCTGAAACCAAGGCTCAGTTCCTGGTGTGTCGATGTCCCTGCAGAAGAGGGAAGATCTGTCTGCTCCCTTTCTCTCTGCTGTGTGCTTTTGCTGTAGCTGCTGTGGTGCTTATCTGGTGTGCATCTCTGCTCATTGTTAGTTTTTTGCTGGGTTAGTGATGTGGACCGATTTGATGGAGAGGCCTGGCAAAGCACCAGAGTCATTGTGAGGGAGGGACTGGGCTGGAGTTCTTGGAGTCAGAAAGGGAGGAGGAGAGAGTCTCCATCAAAAAAGGTGGAGTCAGGTGATTAGATCAGTTCAACTGCTTGTGGATCCGCAGCCTGGAACTGCTGCATGAGGCAAGGGTTTGAGGCAGGTAGTTTGGTTAAATGTATTGTTTTCCTTTTCCTCTGTGGTTGCCTGAGTGTACCTAGAGGTTTAATGTCTTGAGGTACAGATTTACTGCTATGGTTATATCTGCTGTGGAGCACTTCTGTGGTGCAGGAATGTCATGTAGGTATATGCAGTGTGGGAAGGCACACCACCCGAGATAGTCTGCACCATATTATCTAGTATTCCATTCCCAGGGAAGTTGCAAATTGTCAATGCTAAATATTCATGTTGTTTTCAGGGAGTTCTACTTTGGGTGGTTTAGCTTAGCTGCAAATCTGTTATGAGCTGTTGAGTCTGCTCACAGGTTACTTTTACTGCTACTGAGTTTTCATATTGAGACTTGATATTCATAAATATAATTTATCTGAAAAAGCATAAAAAAGAATGTTTTAATAGCAAAGGACTGCTCTGGAGCAAAGACATTTGTGTTTGGTATATATATAAATGCTATTTAAACTTACTTTTAAATACAACTTGAACTTGAAAATGGCTGTCTTGCTTATTTTTTTCTCCCTGAAACTTTCCTTGTTGATACAGTAAATGGGAATACTGCATTTTCATCATTGTCTTGGAGGAGTCTGTGGGTATGCCTGTGCAGTACAGTGGAATGCAGCACTGACCACTGCTACCACAGGCTACACTGCCTTTTGAATGTAAGCTAACATCCTTGCACTCTTCAGGGTTGTGCTGTGGGAACCTGCTTGCTGACCTGAAACTTTAGGGATCCTTGCTGAGTAGCGTTGTGTTGCTTTGCACCAAATGGTGGTGTTTATAAAATCTACTTATTTATTCAAAAAGGAAGTAATGGACCCTTCTGCAATAACAAGTAACACCTTTTTAGGTTTTAAGCTTTAAGTAGTCACTGGCAATCCATGTGATTGTGTAATTTATCATGGGCTTCATGACTTAAAAGCATGGAAGGCGAGTTATATGTCAGTTATAAGAAACAAGAGGTAACAATTTCTGCTCTGTAGCTCCCTTCTGAAGGCTTGTTCTTCAGTTTCCTGCTGTAGGTGTAGCCCTAGTGCATTGCTGGAGGGAGCTTGGGATGGTCTCTACAGAGACTGAGATGGTGTGTAGACGTACAATAATTGGGCATCTTAGAGTCTCCACTGGCTAGGAACTTAAATTTAACATCCATAGCAGCCAACAAATATGATCAGTATTTGGTGTATGAATATATGGTTCTTTGATAATCAGGATGCTAAATAGAATCCTGTAATAAAAGAAATCACTGTTCATTTAGGGAAGTGATGTTCCTAAATTTGTCTTAGGATATTTCAGTTAATGTGAAAGCAAGCAGTTAATCCTCTGGTATTTTAAACAGTGTGTGTTTTTTTGGATATAAGCATAATGAAGTAAGTTATATACAAACTTGGTGTGATTCTTCAGGAAAGAGTTTGGTTTTTTTGCTTTTCCTGCCTTTTTTTTTTTGTTTTGTTTTGGGTTTTTTTTTCTGCTCCCCTATCAAAAATGACCTGATAGAAATGTGGTGAGGGGAAAAGACAAGATTGGTCAGAAACATGAAATAATTCCAGAAATAACATGACTAGAATTTGCTAATATGACTAAGAGGAACAAGAGACAGTTAAAGGTTTATTATATAGCTGATATGGCAAATGCAGATAGATAATAACTGCCATATTTTTTTATGTTGTACTTTCTGAGGCTTCACCCCTTGTGTGGTAATAGAAAAGTAAGTCATTACAAATTCTCATGGTGTAAAAAGTTGAGGCATTCTTCACCAATGGAATTAATAAAAAATGAGAATATGAACTAGTCCAAACAGGGATTGGACGAAGTAAGATTAGATTCAGTAATTATACATGGCTCTGAAGCAATTCCTGGGCCTCTAATACCTTACTACTGAAAACCAGAGGAGTATTACTAGAGAAGTGCCTCACTTGGGTTTGGGTGTGGAGTTTTTTAGTGACTATTTTTGTTTGTTTGCTTTTGGGGTTTGGTTGTTGGTTTTTTTTCAGGTTGTGTGGTTTTGGGGGTTTTGTTTGAATGTGAAGTTAAATTGGCTTTTGCTCAAACTCTTTATAGTTCATTATGCTTCAGGCCTGCGTTTTTGGAATATATAACCCATCTTTCCCCAGTCTTTCTATTTCCTTGCCTCTTGAAACTCCATGCTTGAGTTGCACTGGTGTCTTTGGTATTAAAATAGTGGAAGAGTAGAATTTCTCTGAAAAATTAAGTAATATGCTGAAAGATGGCTCAAGGCAGGTATATGCAATTAATGTTAATATTTTTGTTGCTTGATTGGTGAATTGGTAGGGTTGACTGTCAAAGTTTATCCATTTGCCCCTTGCTTTTATGCTTATCAATGGCCTCCTTTTTTTGATGTTATTTTCAGAAGAGCACCTGCCTGTCCTATCTCAAGGGTCTTTATGGTAATTTTTCACAGAAAGGGTCATTGGGCACTGGAACAGGCTGTCCCTGGCAGGAGGTGGTTGAGTCACCTTCCCTGGAGGTGTTTAAGGCACAGGTGGACAAGGTGCTAAGGGGCATGTTTCAGTGTTTGATAGGAATGGTTGGACTCGATGATCCGGTGGGTCTCTTCAAACCTGGTGATTCTGTGATTCTGTGTCTATGAATCTGCAACTTAAATGAAGTAGTGCTTTGCTTAAAGCCCCTCATAACTGGGGGTCATGTCCAGCATCTGCCATAATCTGGATGTTGAAGCAAGTTCTAGTTATCGGTGACTGCAAATCTAGCTGTTCTTCTTTTGATGTCTTGTGTAGAGGACTAGTTAGTGCACTGTCTGAATCCAGTGTGGTTTGGTTTGTCTGTCATAGAGAGGATTGCATTTTCTGAACTTCTAAATATACTTAGCTTTTTTAGCCAGTTCTTTGCAACATCTGCTTCTTCCTCCTGCCTTTTTTGTCTCCTATAGGTAAACCTCTGTAGAGTTAGCCTAAAAACCTCTGGTTTTGTGCATATCGATACCTTAGTAGCATGAGTTTTAAAAACCAAAGCTGTCATCGCATGTTTTGCATAGTACCTTTGTGAAGTCATTACAGAAAATGAAGTGCTGTAGTGCTTGTGCTGTAGCAGGGCTAGTAAGAATTCTTCTGCAGGATCCATTGATTCAAACCAATGAATTGCACATGCCCTTAGTTAGGGGCTGGCATGGCTAGATGCACTTTTTCTTGGTTTTGACCTCCAGGTTACTCTTCTCCAAATGTAACCCTTGTCTTTTGTCAGAGGACATCATGGCCCCTGATTGTGTAAGTTCTTGCCTCCAGAAAAGTGTTTCTCGTATAATCTATTCCTGGATCTAGATGGAGTGGGCATAGCAATATTCAAGAAGCATTTGGACAATGCTCTTGAATATGTGCTTTAACTTTGAGATTCCCCTATTTGGAGTTAAGAATTGGACTTTATGATCCTCACAGGTCTCTTGTAGCCCAGGAGAGGTATTCTGGGATTCTAATCTCATACCAACTATTCTAGACTCCTGAATAGGTTCCTTGCAGGCATTTTGAATACATTGATTGAAGATAAAGGATAAAAACAAACTGAACAAGTTTCTCAGCATTTTGCATTAATGTTATTTGGACTTTGAGCTTTTTGGGCACTTGGAATCCTTTCTTCTAGCATATGGCTTCTTTGTAATACCTGCGTTCTTCTGTTTTGGTTCATCTTGTTTTATGGGTAGCTGCTGGGTTCTGGTTTTCTTCCTAGGTTCTCCTGGCTTGCCTTTTCTGTCCATCTCTTTATCCCAATGCTGTTTTTGTAATTCAGTAAATCTGTTCCTTTCCATCAATACCTTAGTTTGGACTGCAGTGAAGTGTAAGAGTGGAGCTGAAGAGGGAAACTCTCCCCTCCTTTCCCCATTTCTGCAGAGTCAGTCTTTCCTAATACTGTGTCTGTAGCAGAACCTTGATTTATCCAGAGTGTGGTTAATGATGACCCCCCCCCCCTTTTTTTTTTTTTCCAAGCCACTTGGATGTTTGTATAGACATTGAACAAATGGACTTTATGTATGCAGTGATACTGACTCATATCTGTGCAGCTGGAAGTTGCATAAGCAGAAATCCAATGATTTATACAAACTTGAACTGATTGCTAAAACATCCTTCACATCAGCATAGTTAAGAAGTCAAAACCAGAAAAACTGTGTGCCCAGTCACCTTTGAATGTAGGTAGCTCTTCATCTTACTGCTGAAGTTGGAGTACGTTTCTGCAGCATTTTCTGTTCCTGAGGTTCTGTGTGTACTGTGATTTGTTTATTCTCATGTTGTGCTTTTTATGCTGTGTGTTCTAGGTTTATCATTTTAGCACCTAATGCAGCAGGAATTTTTCAAGTAGAGTTTTACTTTGTACTGCTCTTCTCAGTCCTTCAACAAAACTAGCACAAAAATGCACCAGTTAGATTTAGGTGTGAACAAGGCCACTTTTAGTTTGGTTTTGGCTTCTCCTTCATTTTCAGCAATCAAAGGAGGCAACTTGGAATTTTTGTAATATTAATGCTAATGGGAGAAGCTATTACTGGATTAGGAGAAATTTCTTGTGATCTGTCCAGATCACTATCCCAAAACCAAGGGACAAAAAGCTGTCCTGAAGTAGGAAGTGGGTGCTTTCTTGTACTCTGCTGCTCTTCCTTAGCCAGCTGCCCAGTGCACAAAATATCCACTGTGCTGGTGCTGTGGTCAGTCACTGCAGTGTCAACAAGGCAGAGGGAGAAATGAGATTTGGTTGAGACACAGGCTGGGGTAATTTACTTTAAAAAAAAGAAAAAAACCAAAACCAACCATAAACTGAACAACCCCCCGTACCCTCAAAACCCCAAAAAACAGGAAACAAAAGACCCACCCCTCTATAGGGAACAACATTACAAATGCCTTCACCCCCCTGTTATTGTGTTGAGCGTTGTAATACTATTTTGTGATAAATGCAGTTCACTTGATGTGAAATAGCATCCCTTTATTAATTCCTGGCTTCAGATGTAATGATTAAACCTAATGCATATTAATTGCAAAAATCAGGATTCTGTTTGTGGAAGTAGATTTTCTGAATTCTGATTTCTGTTTGCTTTTAGTTAAGGAACCTTGATATAAGCTATAAATAAATGTTTAATACAATTTATCTCTGTCTAGGTTAGAAGTAGCTGTTATCCTTATCCCTTTTGACTTGGTAGCCCTTTAGTATTGGTTTGATACTCTTAATGAGTTACTTTCTTAAAGAATTGATAAAAAGCTCATGTAGATAGCTTTTGATTACAGAAAAGAAGAATGCTTTCATGCAGAATTGTTGGAGGGTGTTCATGTCTTGTAGAACAAGTTGTATTGATAATGAAGATTCTGTGCAAGGTCACGGTCTCATTTGTTGTAGGGGATTGCAATGCCGTAAGTGAAAACCAGGAAGGTTAAAGAAGATCTTACAGTTATAGAATTTGAATACTTGCCCAAAACGTCGTAATGATTTGAAGTGTTTTGGTAAATGATTGAAATAAAGTCTTTACAAAGGGTGCCTCATTGTGTTCAGAAGAGTATTGGGTTAAGCTTGCAGGTGGTTGACAGAAGCTTGCATTCTCACAGCTCAGTAGCTGGAGGCTGTTAACAGATGGGCTGTGTGGTGTTGCATATCCTGGAGAACTGGGCTGCGGCTGAGGTCTTGACAATCCTGTGCCTCTTTGCAGTTACTGGGGGAGAGCTTCTCATCCTCCTGTCTCAGGAGTCCTGGGTCATAGCTGAAATACCACATAATTTATTGTTTTGGTGAAAATGCTATAGAGGACAAAGTAGATCATAAACACATGATGAACTGCATGGAACAGTATGATACATGGGACACCTGCTTCTCCAGTGTGTGTACTGAAAGGGATGTGAAGAAAAATAGTATGATGCTCTGTTTTAGTGGAAGCTGCTGTAGCTCTTCAAAGAGGAAAGTAAAGTTTGTCTCGACTCTCGTGTGGCCAGCCAGTACTTTCTAACAGTTCAGCTGTTTAGCTTTAATGAGGGAACTGACCACAAATGTGTGTTTGTGTTTGAGGTACAGAAAAAGACTACTTCAACATTAGAACAGCAAACTTCATAGCTGACTGAGAGCAGTAAATACAGTAGATCTGGCCTGAACATATACAAGACAAATATGCAGATGATACGTGAGGTCAAATGAAGGAAAAGTAGGGATTTTCTTCCTAGTAGTCCATTGTTTCTAGGAATGGCTTTTTATTTAAATTCAAAAAACCTCCCCCAACCCCCGGTTTGGATTTAATGAGAATCCAGGGATCAAATGAGGAAAAAAATACATTTGTGATTATTTACGTGCTGCTTTCTTACTAAATTTTGTTTAACTTGCTGATAAGTAAAGCAAAGTAAGACTAGTCAAACCAGAAGTGACCAAAGGGCAGTCTAGCTCAGGTATCTGGTGATGGCTGGAAATAAAATGAAGAGTGAGTACTAGGTGTACTTCTCTCAGTACCTTACTGACTGCTATTGCATTGTGACTTCAGGACATCTGAGGCAGTGTTTACAGCTGGGCTTTTAACAGTGATTATGAATCTTTTATTTCATTAGGTTTTTCTGGTCTTCCACTAATCGCTTATATTCCTGGCAAATGAAAGCATCTTTGACAGTAAGTTCTGTTAAATGTAGTCTTACTAACTTTCTCACTAATTCTAAATTATTTTCTAGTCTGACTTCTCGATTTAGAATGAATTGTTAAATTTTGTGTAACATGTACATTTATATATCCCCCTGGCAATTAAACAGTTTGATAAGCACTACTTTAGAGGAACACGCTGTTTTCATGCTCTTTGTGCTGGGCACCATACATGGTGACAGCTGTAGAGTAAAGAGGGATTGATCCATTTTTTCTGTCAGTAAAAAATGGAGATGGGTCACAGAATAACCTTTGCTACGACAGAGAGGTACACTTTTCCTGGTCTTGCGTATATGGAGGACCTTTCCTTTCTTTATTTCTCCTCAGTTTCTTTTTCTTTCCTAACAATAATACTTAAGGTTTCTGTCACTATTCATTTCCTTTCCCAGTTGGAGAAAAAAATGTCAAAATTCATGTTCTCTTCTGTCTGCAGAGATGGGGATACCAGGAATGCAGCTGGCCAATTTTGTCAGCCTCTCTCCCAAAGGAACAGCCAAGTGAAATGGACAGAAACGAATTATGTGCTTTAAAATTCGGCTCTGACTATTATGTAGTTGGAAGGTATAAGAGTGCAAGTATAAAAGCTAGAAACTTAATTTAAAAATAACTGACCTTATCAAATAACAATTTATTCTGTACCCTTAAGCTCACCTTACTAGCAGAAAAAAAGCTTCTCTGCCTGCCTTTGCCAAGTTGAGGACTCAGATTCTAGTTATTATACAGTCAAATGTTTCAAGGAGATCTAAATGAGGAGCAAAAACTGCTGTCTGATTTAGACGCATTGTGAAATGCTGTGTAAAATGCCTGAGTAGCAAATGGAAATGTTAGGTTCTTAGCAGCAGCTTGTTTTCTGACGAACCCCCAAACCTGTGCTAGCTGTAGGTGTGCATGTATTGGAGGTAGACTAGATTTTGCTGTTCTTTGGGCACAGGTAACCTCTGGTTTTAGGCTACTAATTTGCACATTTTTCATGTGAAAGTAGGTTTTATTTTTAAGAGATGAAGAATTGATAGGAAGAAGGCTCAAAATCTGTAATTTTTTTTTTCTTTCCAGATATGAGAAATGAGTGTTGGACGCAGAAGATTAAAGCTGCTGGGAATTCTGATGATGGTAAACATTTTTATTTATGTGATTGTGGAAGTTTCAAAAAGCGGCAGCCAAGAGAAGAATGCGAAAGGCCGTGTTATTATACCACGTGGCAAGTTCTGGAGAAAATATATTCCTCACAAAGCTTATTGGAACAAACAGCAACAAAAACTTGAACTGCTATACAACCCTATTCTGGCCTTGCTTTCCAACATGACTGTGGAAGAGAACTTAGCTCTGAACTCGAGTGTTCTCAATTCCTGTGACCCTGACCCATGGGTGTCTTCAGAGGTTAGTGACTTTGCAAGCTTGCCAGACAGATTCAAAGACTTTCTACTTTATTTGAGATGTAGAAATTATTCTTTGCTAATAGATCAACCAAACAAGTGCAAACATAAGCCTTTCCTACTGCTGGCTATTAAATCACTTACACACCATTTTGATAGGAGGCAAGCAATTAGGGAATCCTGGGGGAAAGAAATTAAATCGGGGAATGTGACAGTCAAAAGAGTCTTCTTACTTGGACAGACCCCACCAGAGGATAATTTTCCTGATCTTTCAGACATGATAAAATTTGAGAGTGAAACCCACCATGACATTCTCCTCTGGAACTACAGAGATACTTTCTTCAATTTAACTCTGAAAGAGGTGCTTTTTCTCAAGTGGGTCAGCAGCAGCTGTGCAGATGTCCAGTTTATTTTTAAGGGTGATGATGATGTTTTTGTGAATACCCATCAGATCCTGGATTACTTGAAGAGTTTATCAAAGGACAAAGCCAAAGACTTATTTATAGGTGATGTGATCAAAGATGCTGGACCTCATAGAGAAAAAAAATTGAAGTACTATATCCCAGAAAGTGTTTATGAAGGTTCTTATCCTCCATATGCAGGAGGTGGTGGGTTTCTGTACTCTGGTGATCTGGCATTAAGACTGAATAATGCATCTGAGCAGGTACTCCTTTACCCTATTGATGATGTTTATACTGGAATGTGCCTTCAGAAGCTTGGTCTTGCTCCAGAAAAACACAAAGGCTTCAAAACGTTTGATATTGAAGAGAAATATAGAAATAACATATGTTCCTACACAAACTTAATGTTAGTACATAGTAGAAAACCTCAAGAAATTATTAAGATTTGGACACACTTGCAAGATCCACACTTGAATTGTTGAAGTAATGTGCATGAGTGTCTGAAGTCCAAATAACTTTCCAGGTTTGCATCTGACTGACTTGGTGGACCATTGAAGCTCTGTTTAATTGTTTAATTTTCTCTGGGAACCTTTTCCTGTACTTTCGAAAATGAGAATAATACTAAAGTTTGAGGATGGCTTGAAGACTTGGTCCTTACTTTTCCACTGTCCTGGTGGTCATTATGTTTCAATCTTTATCTTAAATTTATTTTAAAAAGGACTTCAAGGATGTAACTAGCTGTCAGTGACTGAATAGCTGTATTGGAAACACAAATTTCTTACTACAATGCATCTTTGGTTAATTGTGATGGTGGAAGATAATTTCCTTGAGTAGTGTTTATGTGGAAACCACTGTAAATTGAAAATTCACAAATTGGAGGAATGTAGTTTTACTTCAAGTATGAAACACTGTTACAAGACTTAAACTGTTGATTTCTTTTTTTTTTTTAAATTTATAGGTTTCAGTCTTTTTCCACCCCAGAACAGTATTTTCTTCTTTCCTTATGATCTTGTGAAAAGTGTGCCTGTGTCTGAAGGATTTACCCTTTTATTAGTTGATGCTTTTTTTACAAAAATGTCATAATACTGTTTGAAACGCCCCATAAAAAAAGCTGAATATATAAAGGAAGAACAGATTTTGTTTGGGTCTGGGCTCAAGGTACAGTTAGGTCTGCCTACTGCCTCAAGCTTAGATGAGGTAAAGCTGACTTGTTGCTTGTGTTGTTTATAGTATGAAAAGCTACTCTGGTCATTCCTTGTTTTCTGTTTTGGCACTAAATGTGATCAAGTGGCTTGACTTGATGCAAATACTGAAATTGCACATTGCTTACGAGAGCGTGGTTTGAATCTCCCATAAAGCGGTAGCAAATCTAGAATTGTGCAGATCCTAAGAGTTTTGAATTTTGAAACAAACTTTGAAGTTGCATGATGTCTCATGTACAGTTAAACATGTTCTCAAAACTCAGATTTTCTTCTGTATTTCCACATCTTGCTTATAAGAGTTATTCTAAATAGTGGTTGCTTCCTTTGTATATGTAGAAGTGCCTGGCTATTTATTGTTCAGATTGAAGACCAAAACATTTTCTTAAATATATTTTGTGTAACGTTTTATTTGTATAGTGTTGTCACTCAGATATTTAAATAGAGCATGATATTTTAAATCTGTGAGATGTGTAACGTTAAATAAAGCTAATTGTTATTTTTGAATTTGAAAAATAAAAGGTGATTTAAATATTTCTTGTAATGCTTCATTTGAGACATAATGTTGACTTACTCAACAGTTGGACGATGCTGTTTGACATTCAGTAACAGTGTATTCCAGAAGTTTAGAAGCAAAAGGTTTTAGTGCTTATGTAGTAGACCAGTAAGAAAAAGTTCATGGATTTGTTAGCTGCTGTAATAGATGGACAACTCTGGCAAAAGCAAGGGAACATTGAGTGCCTTAGGAGAAATGTGTACGGAAATAATTACCTGTACAATAACACTGCTTGTACAATAGAAAGGAGTCAAGGAGTGGATTGAATGGCTGGCAAACATTTTTTGTTTGTTTGAAATAACTTGGCAGCTACAACTCTTCTGGCTTTTTTTCACCTGCTTTCTTGTTCCTTTGTTTACTCTGAAGAACAGATCTGGTACTTTTTGTATTTAAGGAGAAGTGAGGTCTTCTGGTGCTCATTGTCAACCCCAGGATAGATAGGTTAAAGACAGACTATGCTCTGATATTGTGCTGTGAGGTTTGGCCCCTCTTTATGAGAGAGCTGTGGATTTTGCTGTACGCTTTACTTCTGTTCTTACTAGCCTTGCTAAGCACCCTGTTTCTTCCTCTTTTTGTCAAGAGTTTGGGCCAAGTGAAAGAACAGAAGTTCTGAAGGTGATGAGGAATAGAAGTAGAAATGTGATGTTAAGTCTTAATGGGCTAGAGAGAGGAAAAGGTGGGTATTGTGGGTGAGCAGAGACATGGGGAAGAATGACAGGAGAGGCTGCCAAATGTTAAACCTAGTGATGCGTTCAAGGCAAGGTTCAAACACAAGCCAGAGAGGGTTGCAGAAGCTAAGTGACAGGACAGGAGCACAAGAATTAAATCTTATGAGTAAGGTGGGGTGGAGTGAACATGTGATGTTAACCTGTTAGTGAAATGGGTGGGAGCGGTGGAGTGCCAGCACTAATTATTAACTTGATAGGTCTCCTGTAACCATGAGATTAAAAACAGGCCTCTTGCATAGGACGCAGCTGAGAATAAAGTAAAACAGGCTGAGTGTGCTTGCCAAGGAGAAATGCTGTGAGAAAGCATCTACCTGCCTTATGAAGTAACTGGAGAAGGACAGGGAGGGGAGGAAATGACTGAGCAGGTGGCCCCAGGGTGCTAAACGGGTAAAAGGTACTGGTGAAGAAATTTTACTATCCTGTCTTATTTCCTTTGGGTGTGGAAAAGCACTGGTGACTCTATTGTCTGACTGTGTCTCCAGTCCACCCCCATGGAGACAGAATTGTCTTGACAAAGAATTGGAAGTGTGTGGAGTAAAGAGTAAGCAAAATAAATGAGAACAGAGATAAAGAAATAATGCAACCAAAAGAGATGACGTGTGAGGGTTTTCATATTCTGTTCCAAACAGTCTCCAAAGTCTTCAAAAAACCAAACATAGTGTTATATTATTATATATGGATTGGTTTGATTTGGTTTGAGTTATTTTTTAATGATTGCCAGTTCCTGGGTTTTGGAGCATTGCTGGAGTACTAGGTACTTGAAATGAAAAGTAAAAGGGACATAATTAAAGCAGGAATATATTTTTCATATATAAACTGGTTTCCAATGAAGTAAATTTCTTGTTGAGGAAACTGAGCAAAATTGTTAACTACCAAAAAGTTAAATATATGAATGACTTTTTTTTGAATTACTTAGTGAAAAGTGATCTGGGAAATATAGGGAGCTAAAGATGGATAATGGGTTTTTTTCCTTAAATTTAAGAGAGAGGAAAGAGCCTATTAAAATGAAAGCATGTGAAAATTTGACTACAATGAGAAAAATGGGAATAGTGGAATTTGGAAACTGAGAAAGGCATTTAGATGAGATGGTTGAATGTGGATGCAGTCTTAGCTTTTTTTCTTTTCCCTGAATACACCAGGGAAAATGATGTGCTGTGGTGATTAAATGATGTTGCATCAGAGTAAGCCATTAGAATCCATTATCTTGTTTGTATAAAGGCTCAGGCCTTTGCTTCTAAATCCAGTTGGGAGGAGGAAGTAGAAGCCTTTGGATAAGAAAAGTAAATTAACTGTAATTAATGCGCAAAATTACAATGTTTATCTTATAGGGATGGAGTCCCTTTTTTCTAAATAAATTTTCTGCTGGTTGGTTTCTTGAACTGCTTGCACTTGCACTTGGATTCCTCACCCCTCCCCAGTTTTATTTTGTTATGTAGGTTTGAGTGAAACATAGTACTTGATGGTGACAAGAGATTTCCTTAGCATTCTTTCTGCTTTTCAGCGTTGGAAGCTTTGAAAGCCAAACTTTAAAGGAGTTTTGGCCAGAGAATACAAGAAAGATGCAAACTAGAACATAGTGAAACTTCTGTGGCAGGTATGCAGTTTAACGAGGATCCACATGCAGGTAATTCTTAATTTTGGCCTTTGTGATGCAGTAATGAGCAATCCAGTTCTTATCTGGTGTGGCTGTTGAGCTGATCTAGCTTACAGTAAGCAGTTTAATCACTGAAATCTTCACTTCTTTCCCCTCTGGCTTATTACACTTCATCTGCATAAGATTCCCACTGTAGTTGTGTTTGCCTGAGGGCACCAATCCAAGTGAGTTCATGTGTACACTCAACTATTTCTTCCTCACATAATAATAATGAAACCAACTTAGCAAGCATATAGGGTTGGGAGAGCTGTTTGATGGATCCCTTTCACAGACAATAATGTGCAGAGGTTGTGTGAAGGGGGAATGTCAGTCAGCGTGAGCACAGAACTTCAATCTTCAGGTTCATTTTGGTCTCATCCTCAGACTATTTAAAGCTGTTGTCCTGTTCTTTGCTGGATGAAGATGAGAACAGGTATGTCAACTCAGTAAAGCAAGTGGAGTTCTGTGAGCCAAGTCATGGCCAATGAGCCGTGTGCTATGCCGAGAGACACATCTGCTAGTGGTTTTCCCGAGCAGGAGAGCTTGAGTAAAGACAGTGTTAGAACAAGCCAGTCTTGATCTTAACCTCATGGGAACATTTTGATGTCTTGTTTTCCTGTAGCTCCACATTATATTACAAACTATGCTGAAAGAACTAAGCAAATTTTCTAGGTAACAGGAGTGATAAAATACTGAGTGGGTCAGTTATTCTCTTTTGTTGTGCTCAGACCAGGTCTTTGGTTGCTAATCTCAGTTTATAATTGTATTGGCTCAGTCTGCTCAAAGTAGTGTTTAAACTACTCCAGCTAGACTGCTCAGGGATGGCTGAATGGCACCTCATAGAGTCTGCATACCAGCCTTTTCAGGTGGTTTACAGTCATATCTTTATTTGTCAATGAAAACATTTTTACCCTGTTGTAACATCTGACTGAACAAGGGGAGTTGGACCTCAGGTGGTCTTTGTGTGTCAGCCTTCATTTTAGGGTCTGTTAGCACTTATGTAAGTACAGAATGAACCTGCGCAGTCTCAAGTTCTGCCTGTATTTGTGTGTTATTGCCCTCCAGCCTAAGGACTTCAGACCATGAGTTACATGCTTATAACTCAGCACCGTTCTTCCCTGCCCTCTATCTCGTGTTGTCTCAGCTGTTTGTGGAGATGAAGCTCTTCTCCAGTAAACCTCAAGCTTTACTGAGGAAAAAAAAAACCCACCTCTGTAGTTCACTGGAATGGACGGTGTTGGTTCCTTCAGACTTGAGTAGTCTTAAGTTACTTGATTTTTGTGGCTTCATGTTCGGTGATAGACCCTTGCACAATGGAGGAAAGTTTGCACTGTGTTCACTGGGAATTCATCTGAAAATTCAGTGGTTGGGGTTTTGTTGCTTCTTTTTTTTTAAAAAAAAAAAAAAATCACTGACTTCTATCAGAGCCTGATTCAAACTGTATTTTTGTGTCCTTTGCCTCTCTTCCTCCATCCCTCTGGCAAAACTCTGACTGAATTCTACTTTTTGCTGTTTCTGCTGTGTGATGGGGTTGTGTGTTATTCATTTGTGTTTCCTTGTGTGGCTGAAATGTGTCATCTGTTTTTTCCCACTACTCCTACCACTGATGTTCCTTCTCCTTCTCCTCCAGAAAAGTCAGTTATCTCATAGCAGTCTGTATTGTCTTTTCTGGGAACACCACATGTGCATTATGCTGGCAGACCACCAGCAATACATGTGCAATGAGTATTTGAAAGATCTTGTAAAACCTGTGACCTCCTTTTAATGAGACAAGCCTTTCATCTGTACCATAAATTTGAGTTGTACCTTCAGAAAATATTGTCCTTCAAGTCTCCTCCTTCCTGTTTTCCTACCTGTAGGATCACTTAGTTTCTTAGTGTTTTCGCTATATTTTGTGCTGGTTTGTTTTTTGTTTTCCTGGTATCCTGTAATATTCGATCATTGTCTGTTGTGCTGGAGCTGGAGACAGTTGTAGGGTTTATGTTCCGTCTATATACCTACATTCCCAAGTAGGGATGCCAGCATCTATCAACTCTTTAGAGAATTCAAACCTGGAAGCTCACCTTGTGAGCAGAAGTGAGATTAAAAATTTCTAATTTTAGACTAGAACTTTACTGAGGTTTTTAAATATTCTTCAGTAGTGTTACTGAAGAATATACAAGTGTGTTTGTGTACCTAGAAACCTCTTGCGTTTTTCATCTTTTCCAAAATCTGCATAACTCTTTGCATTTGCTACTGTTCCATATTCAAGCATATACAAATTGTTTTTAAAACACGAGTGTGTATGTGTGGCAAAATCCTCACTACAGGTGTTGCAAGAGCTTTCAGGTAAACATAAGCCAGGGTAGGAAATAACAGCTGAAGTTGAGGAAACAAATGACCTCTCACTGGGATGAAAACCTTGTTATGCACATTGTGAAACGAGGGAGTTATTACTTTTTTTTTTTTCTTCCCCTTGAAGATGTAAACCAAAAGGAATATGGTTGTTTTCCTTTGCTTTCTCATTTATCAGAAAGATTGAAAGGAGACTTCTGCTGTAGACTAAGATTTGGCAACTGCCCAAGAGATCTAAGAATTTCATCATCTTGTTAGTTGTTGACCACTTTGCTTATGCAAAAATAAATACTAGAGAGGCCAGTGAATTATAGTGGGCTTTTTTACATCTGTCCTATTTGGTTTTGATTGTAAGTGCTCAGCAAAAATATTAATGACACTTAGATGAAGACAGTGATGAATTTCAGTGACGAATATCACTGAAAACAGTTGAAAGGTAAGCCATGCTTTCCAATACCTAGAAACTGGATGAGTGTAAGGAGAGGTTACCTGTACAGCCTAGCTTTGTGCTCTTCGGATTTGAGAGAGGTTCCTCATTGGAACTAATCTGAGAATTTAGTCTTGTTACTAGAGCTGTCATCTGTTCTCTGTATAAATATAAGTTGGATTGTTTTAACTTACACATGATGATGAGCTGTATTAGGCCAAATCAAGGCTGGATTTCATGCCCCTCAGAGGAAGCACAAGATGCTTCTGGTAGCTCAGGTGAGACTTTAATCAGAATTAAAAGTTGCTTCTGGACCACAGTGGTCAGTGACAAGCAACAAAGGTATCTTCCAGAAATTTGTCTGGGCCTTTTAAAGTTCACTGCATGCTCTGGCAAAGATTTCTGCAACATAATTATATGCTCTATGAAAATTTGGTATCTGGGACTTCAAGAATGAGCAGATCAACTCTCTCTTCTCTCCCTCACAATTTGGAATGGATACGGTTATTAACCCTCTTCCTCATCAAAGCCAGTAATCTATGCCTAAAAGCTTGAAGAATCGACTTGTGCAATAGCATCTTGCTTTTGAGCACAACACCGTGTTGTGCAAGACCTGCAGCAACAGTCTGAGAACTAGTAAGAATGTATAGTGTATTGTCACTGTTCTCCTGCATCTTCTTGCCTACTCAATAAAAGCCTGCAATGCTATTGAAGGTCTCTTGGCATGGAGGAAAACACGCACCAAGGGAGGTGTCGCTTCCTGAGAATCCATTGCAACACATGGATTTAGCACAAAGGGTGTGTTAATTTTACTGTCTGTAGCTCTTGGAATGGATCATCCCCAGTGGGTACTGGTAGTAGAGCTATGGGAGATAGAACTTGAACCTGATACCCTTGTGATCTTTTAGTAACAAAGTATATTTTTAAAAATGGAAAATTTTATGTGGTTGGTCTTATTGGTTACACGATGCATTAAACAGAGCTTTTTTTACTTCCATGAAGGGTACTTCCATGTGATATGTATCAGCAGTTCTTATTCCATTAATTCTGCTTTTTAGTTCCTGTCCCTTGATTCCTCACAGGAAAGTAAAATAAACCATTTTAGCGACAAGTGAAAGAATATTAAGTGCAAGAAGATTGGGTTCAGAGCTGCTGGAAAGCAAATGTCACAAGAGGGCCATTATGGAGGAGTTGTCTTCAGTCCTGCAATTGAAGCATCTCAGACTTCTTTCAAATTATTCATATTTGCTTTGACTTTGGGCATGAATTTCTGCTATTTGCATACCCTAACATTTGTCATATTTTCCAATTCTCTTGTGTTTTGCATGAGCTGTAATATGTGTTGTCATTGCGGCTGCCTAAGGAGAACTGAAATACCTGCTTGTTCTCAGGTGAGGGGCTGGTCCCTTATCCCACTTTACCAGGTGGTTCCAGCTAGGAAAGTAGGTGTTAGGATCTTCTTACACGCATGTATGAGCTTTTCCTCTAGTCAGTGTGTTTTGGGGCATGCGAGAGCATGGGCCTCCTGATTCTTCTCTCAGTTGGGTGGTTCTGAGTGTATTATCCTTTCCCCTGGTGTATTTTTGCTTGTTCTTAGGTGGTCTGTTCTGGGGTTTTCCCTGTTTGAGGATGTTTGTTGTATATTGCTGGTGTTTTAACACCTGAGAGATCTGAATCATTCACTTGGGGTAATTAATACTGACCTAATTACGCAGGTGAGTTCTGCACTGAAATTTTTAATAGCACTTAATAATTAGAGGAATTCTTCCTTCCCCACCTTTATGATTCAGCTCTTTGCCTTTCATAAGTCCGAAGAGTAAGGGCACTTGATGAAATGAATTCCCTGTTTGTTTTGTGTTGGGTAACTCTCCCAAGTCCCCATGCCTCCTGCCTGGAGAAGGAAGGGAAGTTCCTGCAGTTTAATCTTTCTGTAAAGAAACCTGTGGTTGAATTCAGCGACACTATTGTTCCTCATCTAAACCAGGGGAGGATATCAACAAAGACTGATCTCTGCAGGAGGTTGCAGAGGTCAAATGGGGATAGGGAAACTCGGAGACTACAGGTTTGTCTGTGGCTGTTGCACACAGTGACACTTTATTTCCAGGAAATCCTGAAGGTGTGTTTAATAAAAGGCAAGTATGCAAGAGAAAATACATCTTTGTGTCATCCTATTTACATCCATCCTGAAGTGTCTGCCTAGAGAGGAGGCTCGTATACAACCCAGGAGAGTTATCCTTTACCTTCTTCACTGCTGAGTGTGCAGGGTTGTGTCCTAAAGCATTGCAATAAATAAGGAAGCCCAAATGATAAAGACACTCCCGGTTTCATCAGGCCAGGGAAAAAAGCATTAGAGGCCAGCGTGATTTCAGACCTACATCACGCCTGTAATAAAGCAGTTGTGCACTTCAAGCAGTGATCCAGCTGGGCAAGCGTGGCGCTGTGCCCAGTCTCGTGTAGGTCAGCTGAAGCGGTAAATGATGGACTTCAGCCACCGCACTCCTCTTGCCAGCAGAGACTTGCTGAAATGACTTCCCGCACTCTGCTGCAGAGGAGGGAGAGAAAGAAGGGTATATAAACACAGATGAAAAAGCTCAGTGTGGGAGTGTTTTTGTAAATGGAGGGCCTGCAGTTTGCTCAAGGACAGCCAGGGTCGTCAGAGCTGGAAGGATTTCACTGTCAACAGCAAACCAGGAGTTGCAAGGAGGATCCTTTGCCCGCTCCTGCATCCCAGGGAAAAAAAATCTGATGGAAAAACCTGGTAGAAAACTGATGCACAGAAATACTGAAGTGGCTTTTTTTTCCCCCCTAGGTCTGTATCTCTCTTGCGATCTCAAGTGAAGCACAGCGGTTTCAAATACACTCTGGGTAGCTTATTTCTAGATACAACAAATGTTTATACCTTGCCTGTTCCCAGGGTCTAAACAACCACCAGAATACCCAAGCGGCTGTAGCTCTGTGAGGGAGAGCAGATACCGTCAGCCCCAAAGCACCATGTTTATTGTTTCTATACCCAGAAGGGAGATCTGTGAAATGCAAGAGCCCAAACCGGGTAAAAGAAAAACACTACAATGTTCCATTTAGTTGCTCAGTTTTTGCTTAAATACAAAAGTACTGCTTTAACATTATATTAAAAAACCTTCTGCCTACTTAACTTCAAATTCTTCCTCTGTTTCTTCCTTTTATTTCTGGTTTGTTCTGAATATCCCAGTGTCTGGAATTTGTCTTTTATAATGATACATAGCATGGCGTGACGCCAACCTCTACTCCAGGGAATTTTTGTTCATGTTAAGATTTGAAAATTTTATAAACACACCCTTGGAGTCTGGTATTTGAGAAACAGGACAAAGAGATCAGTGCTCTTACCAGCTGCATCATATCCTCCTGGGCTGGCATTTGGGGGAAAAATGGATAACATCTGAAACTCAGCTGCAGGATGCTTCTGTACTGACTCATGGAGCTACTGCAGAGCAAAAGAGCATCTGAGATGTGCTGTATAAATATATCTAAAAATTAAGTGATCGGCTTTTGTCACTAACCATGCTGGCTCTCAGGAAAGATTTGAGAGATTTTTTTTTTTTTTTTTTTTGAGAAAAGCCAAATACTAGCAGAAATCAGACCTCTGTTGTTTTGACTATCGTTGCTCACCATCTTAAATGCTAGACAGGTGAACACAGGGCAGTTTTGTACAGGAATCAAGGTGATCGTCCAGCATATACGTAGTGAAGTGGAGGTGAGTGATGGGATGGGACAGTTTGTTCATAAGATGTAGTTTTTGAGGGTGGTGACAGTGAGTACGTGGGAGGCCTGTGTAAAGTTCAGAAGGGCTGTAGGAGGCTAAGTAAAATGGGAGGTAGACATGACGCAAGGTGGGTGGAAGACGATACAGCAGGGGAAGAAGGTAGTTTAATGTGATGCTGCTCTGTAATATGGAACAGGATCTTGGAGTTGCTGTAAGTAGTGGTGGGTAGTCGCCAAAGCCCTGCACGTACCAAATCTAGCAAGGAAAGCAATAGAGTACATTTTTATAGCACTTAAATCCATGGTCCATCCATATCCTCATTAGTGCACACAGTTCAGGCTTCCTCACTTAATTAAAAGGGAGAGAGGAGAACCACAAGGATCCACGATGAGCAGCCTCATTTTTGGGAACAGTTATGTGAGGTACCACTCACAATTTGGCAAGAAATTACTAAAGGAGAGATGCAGCAGCTGTCTACAAAACCATAAGTGGCCTGGAAAGGGAAGAAGCAGAGCTCTTCAAAGAAAGTCACTCAAAGCCTGAATCATGACCAAAAACAGTGGGTTTTTTTACACAGCAGGCAGCGGAGCTCCCTGTCTGAGGATTTTTGGATACTCAAAATTTATACAGGCTCAAGAGGAAACTGGGCACATAATTGAAGAACAGTCTGTTTGTGTGGTAGGTGGCACTCAGCAGAAGTCACATCTGGCTCAGAAGACCCCTGCACTGATAAAAAGCCGAAGGCAGGAGAGCACACTGGTGAAAATACATTATAGTTGTCTTGTCCTTAGCCTTCCCTGCTTGGTTGCTCATGACTGCTGTTGGAGTGAAAGCCAGTGGGCCAAAGGGATTATTGGCCTGACCTGGTGCTGGAGCTGACCCAAAAATCCTTGTTCTATTCCTGTATTAAATTCCTAGCAGTTACCAGCAGTACAACATACAGAAACACTAATCTCTAATAAACACACAGAAGAAGCAAGTGAAGAAAGAGAAGTTGGTTGGTGTCACTCAGTGGTGGCCAAGTTCATTGCTCACATGTCTACTATCAACCTCTCAGTTAAAGTCTATGCTTTAGCTCTCCTTCATTCTGTAGGAGACTCTTCCCTTAAGACAAGGAGTAAACACTGTTTCTCAGCAATTTTTGTGCCTGAGAGAGCAGCTGGGAAGGAAAGGCTGTTTGAAAATTAGTAGGTGTATTGTCCCTAATGCCTGTAGGCCTGGGGTGGAGTGGGATGGGATGGGCAAGCTACCCTGCCCCATGTTGACACTCCTTGTGTCTTACATGGGTTTCTGCTGCTCTGCCACCAACTGCTGGAGCAACAGATGGATGCAGATTGTTGAGCTTCAGCAGACATTGTGTCACGGACAAGTTTTCGTTGGATTGAGTGCCTGCTTAGCGAGGAAGGTTAAGCTGGATTTCTCCACAACCATACAATGCAAACCCAGCCAGATCTCAGGAAGGCCAAGGAGGAGGCACCTGGCAGAGAAACCAGCCCAGTGGAGAGAGGGAGGGCCAGGAGTCAAGAGGCTGGTGTGACATAAAGTGTATCTCTCTTGCCAGAGGGATTTATAGTGCACCTGGAGGCAGGGAAAGATATCTAAAGCTGTTTTGGATCACTTGACAGCTCCATTACTAAGTTTTTTTTGCAAAGGCTGGTGAGGTCAGAAGGAGGTGGTCTCCTGAACCAGAGATACCTGATGTCCTCAGATCCTGGTGTGACTGTAGCCAGGGGTTTGCCCAGCATCTGAGCTAGTGGAGGGCTGAGGTGTGCTAGTGGGGTGGGCAGGAGCAAGTGCTGTGTACTCAGACTCCTCTCAAAGCCAGAGAGGTGGAGGCAAAGTGAAGCTTCACGTCTTAGTGAATACATTTGAATAAGTGATTTCAATAAATAATGGTTTCTAAATGCCCTCCCCCTTTCAACCAATGGCGCTAGCCTGTTAATAAAATTTATGTTTGAGAGTGCAAGTCTTTATATAGATGTCATTTCTAGCTTCTAATTTTACTCCATTAGGGCAAAATGCTGCAGAGAGAATCTGCTTTACAGGCACAAGGAAGCTGCTTTTCATTAGGATCCCTTGCCATAAGCCTGGCTGTTGCAATAGTTCTGCACTTAAAGAATGCAGTTGACTCTCCTAGCCCTTCTGCTTCATTGCAAGCACGATGCTGGGGCAAGGGTGGCAGCAAGTGAGCCATTTTCAACCAAACCCAGACTGGAGGCCTCAAAAACCTTGAAGCTGTACAAATCCCGGTTGCTGGGCACGAATGTGTTTTCTGTCAGTGCTGGTGGCTGATGGACTTTAGTGATTCTCACCTGGGCATCAGAGAATCATTAACTTTGGAAAAGGCCTCCAAGATCACTAAGTCCAACTGTCAGACTGCCACCATCATACACACTAAACCATGTCCTGAAGTGCCATGTCTACACACTTTTTGAATGCCTTCAAGGATGGAGACTCTGCCACTTCTCTGAGCAGTCTGCTCCAGTGCTCCACCACTCTTT
The DNA here is from genome assembly GCA_033558105.1 of Coccyzus lansbergi. Classification (NCBI taxonomy): domain Eukaryota; kingdom Metazoa; phylum Chordata; class Aves; order Cuculiformes; family Coccyzidae; genus Coccyzus; species Coccyzus lansbergi. Next base: position 567,308 of record JAUMJK010001479.1, on the reverse strand, counting down.
CAGTAAAGTTTTTCCTAATATCCAATCTAAACCTCTTCCGCGACAACTTGAGTCCATTTCCTTTTGTCCTATCACTTGTTGCTTGGGAGAGAAGACCATCACCCACCTTGCTAGAACCTCCCTACAGGTATTTGTAGAGAGCAATATTTGTATATGTATGGTCCTGCCTGGCCTTTCCCACTACAAACAGACCTATTTTTAAAAAAATATCTATCTGAAGGGAGGTTGTAGAGAGGAGGGAGCTGGCCTCTTCTCCCAAGTGATAGGGGACAGGGCAAGAGGGAATGGCCTCAAGCTCCGCCAGGGGAGATTGGGCATTGGAATAGGCTGCCCAGGAAGGTGGTTGATTCACCTTCCCTGGAGGTGTTTAAGGCATGGGTGGATGAGGTCCTGAGGGACATGGTTTAGTGTTTGATAGGAATGGTTGGACTCGATGATCCGATGGGTCTCTTCCAACCTGGTTGTTCTATGATTCTATGATACGCATTATTGGATGAATTGACCTCTTCAGAATTCTCTCTTGCACAACAGGCTCTCCCAGCCTATTGTGGATGGGTTATGGGAGCAGCCTTCTCCATGGCATTGCAGGCCCTTGCAGCCCAGTTGCTCTGAGTGGAGACCCAGAGCAAGCTACCATTTTACAAGTACCCTTTCCAAGCATGTCTTTCATTAGCTTTAAAAAATTTCATTTTAATTTTCAAAGCCATGAAAGGCTGCAATATGTTCTTGATCAATTTTTTTTTTTTTTTTTAACAGACAATCATCCTGGTTTACTCCAGGTGGAATTTCATTTCTTGGCTGGGGACTTGCTGAGACTGCTGGCAGTTGTTCAGCTAATGCAAGCTGTTGCTCAGCAACTCAGCGCCTGCACAGCCCAGCTGGCCAGGAGAGCTGGGAAGTGTCGCACACCAGATATGGGCCAGCTCTTCGGCATGGCTGTCTTTTTTAACATCTGGATTCCTTCATGTGGAGTCATTAGCAGAAGTAAAGAAGAGTTCAGTCTGAAAGGGGGAGGAAATTGCCCTTAAATAGCAGTTCCAGGATGTTCTTTGAGGGCTTTCACATTACTGGCATGGCCATTTGAAGGTCCTGCTGGAAGAAGAATTGGATGAGTTTCTAATTTTCTCTCAAAGAGATGATGCATGTGGATTGATGCTTGGAGTGTTGGCTTGTTGCCGGCATGGAACTGATCATCACCACCGTGAGTGCACACAAATCATGTGGGATGTGGACATTTCAGGGTGAGCTCATGTCTGCTTTGCAATCAGGCAGGATTTTGCCACTGGCTTCATCAAATGTCCTTGGTGCATTCAATGAGTTCCTTCTGAACAGCCCATTCACCAAGCGGTTTCCACCAAAATATTCATCTTTTCACTGAACCTGGAAGTTTGATGGCTCACACCTGGATGGCTTCCAAAGAGATGATGTCAGACATGGTGTTTGGGAGCCATTTGGTCCTTTGTGGAGCAGTAAGAAGGTTCCATCTCTTTTATTGGCCTTTCTACAGCAGATCCTTGGTGGCTTCATCCAATGCAGTCTTTGAGAGCTGGACTTTCTCTTCATTTTTATGATTTCTCTGTTGGATTTTCAACATTTCTCTTTGCTTTCCTTCTGTGTTGAAATCTTCAGCAAGAGCAGGAAGTGGTAGCTCTGTAACAGGAATAACCTCTTTCTCCAGAATCACAAGCAGTTAGAGGCATTAAAATAAAAAGCAGTAATGAGTTCTCAGTTTGAGCTTTTGTAGTGGTTCTTAAACTGCTTCCTGACTGCAACATCATCCTCAAAGCACTGTTTTCTTTGCTAGCATCACAGGGACTTTTCATTCCCCATCAATGCTTGCTGCCTTTCTTCCAGCACCTTCTAGTTCCAGCTTTGCTACATGCCAAACAAAGCTGGCGGTGGTGACAGCAAGTTGGAAATGAACCTTTCCCCATGCAGAGAGTCCAAGGCAACAGTGCTGCCAGATTCCTGGAGTAGCTGCTGAATGTGGTAGGGGCCAAAGGAGATGAGAAAAGAGGGGGTTATCATCCCAGATGAAGCATATTTGAAAGAATCTCGTGCAGGCAAGTGCAGTGAGTCACATTGCTGCCTCTGCTTCCTTTGGCCACACAGTCTGTCTGCATCCTCTGCTGAGCCCACCCGGATAGAGGATATGGGTAAAGAGTAGAAGCACTGACAGACAGAATTGTTCAGCCAAATCGAGGTCCCTTGCTCTGCTATCTATTCGATTAGAGATTTTGTAAAAATGGATACCAGAAGTGATGTGAAATATGTGATAACCTGTCCTGAGCCGGCACCAAAGAGACCAGCAGAAGGGACAAACACTTATTAGCCATTAGTATCCAAAGGAGTGTCAGATACTGTGTGGAAGTGTTTGAGATGCATGCTTTTATGAGTAGGTTTTTGTTTACAAGTGGTCTCCTTAGGCTGCCAAAGTGATAAATTCTTTCTTAGTTGGACATTGCTGGCTTTGCCTGTGTGGTTTTTCTGCAGCAGTTCTCAGTGTTAATAAGGTACTAGGATTTGTTTCTTTGCAGCCCTGTTGACAACAATCAAGTGCAGATCCATCCAAAGCTTCAGGAAAATGCAGGCAGCCCTTGGTCACATATGGACCGATGTGGGGAGGAGCACCAGGACGAATGGTAGAACAAATACAAGTGCATATTGTGGAGAAAAATTAGTGTTTCAATAATAAGCAGGAGCAGTAAGTGGTTTTATTGATTGCTTATGTAAGAGTTCCCCGGACTGGCCCCAAATAAAATGAATCCCCCTTTGAAACTGAGTCATCCAACTGCCTCAAACACCTGATTCCTACAGGAATCTGGTTCTCTCCCTTCCAGCCCAAGCCTTTACTGTGATTCTGTGAAATCACTTCAATGTGGCTACAGCCTTGGTGGATTCTATTTTTTTTTTCTTAAATATATTTCAGTGTTGGGTTCTTTTACAGAGAGATGTGGATTTCCTCGCCGTAGCTTTGCATTAATGAACCAACACAGGGAGGAATGACAAAGGGTTGCAGCTGCCTCACACCCACATGTGCCACTGCAGGGGAGCAGTGAGGAAGGAAACATGGTAGGGGAAAAGGGATCTGGCTGCTGATAAAAGGATGTTTCTCAGCACATGGATCTAGGCACAATCATCCTGAAAGTCTAGGGTGGGAGCTAATGTGTCAGTTCACTCTGTACCACTGTGCTGGCATCACGTCACTGTCTTTCCAAGGCCAGGACAGGATGTTTTGGAGCAGAAGGGAGCAATATAGCTCATTTTTTTTGTGACACTGGGGAACTCCCCAAGGGGCCGGGCTTTTCCCACATTGGTGAGGCCAATGCAGACACAAGGCTGTGTCTTGGCCTCCCTGGTAAACTCCCCCGATGCGATGGGAGCCAGTGTGGCAGTGAGCTGTGTGGGAAGTGCTGTGTGGCTCTTGAAATGTGGTTGCTGCGGAGGAAATGGGCCCCAGTTTAGCTGTGGGTGGTGTCTTCTTTGGTGCTGCTGCTGCTTCTTGAGGTAAAGCAGCTGTGTGCAGATGTGCAAGGGAGAGGATAGATCCACTCGAGCAGGGCAGCTGCATGGAGAGGAGGGTGACCCCTTTGGGATGGGGATTTGGATGGAAAGCTCCTCCAGCACTGTTGCCACCCTAGGAAACTCCAGACAAGTCCCTTCTGCTGCCTGTGCTGGCTGAAAACAGCAATTACCAGTAGAATAACAACCACCACTGCCTCCATGGGGCTCATTGCTCCCTGGCAGTTCAATTAGTGCTCACTTGTGTAAAGCAGGGAGGGAAAATGGTGCTCTCAACCTGGCTGCATCATCTTTATTTTTGTCTCTTCTCAGCAAAGCCTCACTGCAGGATCACAGCAAAAGGTACTTGTTCTAATAAGGTGACCCCTTCATTTAGTGGTTCTGAGGTGATTTTCCACCACACTGGCTGGGAAACACAGCCTTATGGGGTTTTTTTTTCAGCCCAGCCAGCATACAAGTGAAAATATGAGTCATGATCCCACAGCCTGGTAAATTGCTTCAGTTTCCCTGTTTTGGACAGTTGTTATTGATTATTTTTAGCTGTAAAAGGGGGCAGGGAGGAATGAGCTGGGACACTGCTCCCTGCTGCTATTTCACGGGATTTGTTAGGTTTGCAGCTGACTGCTGAGAGATTAATAGACAAATCCCAACCACTTTGGTATTGTGTGCTCTTTATTTTTAATATAAATCAGTTTTGCATTGGTTTGCAGGACACAAAGCTGCCTGCAGCCTGGGTTTCCTCCCACCAGAAAGAATGGCCTGGCCAGGCTTGTGGCTCAGTGGCCAGGGCATTGTCACCACAGGGGTTTTGTTCTGCCTTTTCTTCCTCCTGCTGCTCAGGATGTGCAGAAGGTAGGAACCATTCTGGGAATGGGATGAGCCTGTCTGTGCCTGGCTGGATGTGAGCCCTTCCAGGTATTCCAGATCTCGTCCTCTCAAGCAGACCCTGACTGGGGAACCTCCTGAGGTTGAAGGGACAGCCAACAGCCCTCTTGTCTGCTACTGTCTCCCACGTTTGGCACAGAAGGGTGGTGTCTGCTCCTGCCAGGAGACACTGGAAAGGCACATATGCCACTAGGGTAGCTGTAGGTTCTGATCCTGCCAGATGTTGCCTCTGTCATCTGTCTTGTCCCAGTTCTGGATCCCCTCGCCACCACCACCAAACAGAAATTACTACTTCTGTGGAGAAGCTGAGACTGGCTTTTTCTCGTACCCTCCATTGCAGCAGAGGAAACCTCCACAGAGGATCCATCCTGAGCTCAGGCTGGTGTTTGGGGTGTAACAAGAAGGTTGAAAGAGAACTGTAACATCCTAGACCAAGTGATGATGTGACCAGTGTCTGAAAACAGTGACAGTGGTTTACAGGGCTAAGAAACAAGATGTGAATGGAGAGAGGAATTTCTCTCCTGCCTTGCAAGACCATTTACTGCATGTTGCGTCCTCTGGACTTTGAGGCACTTGTGTCAAGCATCAGCTGGATGATGTAGGTGCTGACCAGAGGTCTGCCTCTGTTAGCATCGGCGTGACAATAAACACATAACACTCCGGGAAGGGTTATATGTTGGTGCTTTATGGGGGGGGGGGCCCAGGGATCAGGGAATAGTTTCGCAAATCTGATCCCCCAACACTGTTATAACTCGACCGATATTTATTCTCGTGAGGTTTCGCAATCTAATGTATATTCAACAGGTTACATCATTGTCCAATGCATATGTATATTTCGATGACCTCGTCAGCAAGTTTTTATCAGCTCTTACTGTGCTTGCGTACCTCCTTCTGGTGGTCGTGAAGAGGAAGGTTCCCTCATCATCCTCAGGGGAAAAAAATAGTTTTTATTGTGAACTTTTTACCTTTCTTCTTTTGGGCATTGTCCAACATGAATTTACTGCCAGTTTCCTTCTATCTCTACTTTAATTAACTCTAGTTTGGTAGACTCCATTCTTATCTTGCTACTTGAGTGATTTACGGTCTCCTGTTTTAATGAAGTGCTGTTAGTGTTATCTTGTTAGCATTCCTAAGTAACTAGCACCTTTCCCTACACCACTAGGTTTTAAGATTTCTTGTAACTTTTAAAACTACTACATACATTTAAATAATTTCTTTTCTTGATTTGCAACTAATTCAAACTACTGTATAAAGTTTTAGATTCTTGCTCCAACACCTGGGCTGAGTGCTGAGGTGCTGAAGCCCTCTGTATCCTGGCTGTGAGAGCTGTTTTCTCTCCCTCAGCCACGGAGGCTGTCTCAGGGCTGCCTGAGCATCATAGGCATTTCTGTCTTCCCACTGCCCTGGCCATCTTCTCACTGAGGACACTCAGCTAAATGTTCAGGTTTGGCATCCTCCAACACCTGAGAAAAGGGGAAAGGGCTGCTCCAAACTTCTTTTGAACTAAGGAACACTACCCATATCTGGCATCCAGACCTTCCTGGGAAGCCTTCAGTCCACTGAAGATCCTTTTCTTCCTCACTGTTCACCCTCCCCATTACCCTCTCCTCCTCTGTCACCCAGCTAGGTGGCATCTCCTGCTCCCTTGATGGTCCTTTCTAGTTTGGATTTGGATGTTTTTGGTTTCTTCCTGAGGAGGACAAGCCCCACTGCAGCCCCAGGGGTCATTCACAACCATCAAGTGGGGTCCCATAGCATTTCTGTAATGTGCTTCCTCCCTCCTGGCCCCTTTGTGTTTGCCCACCTCTTTGGTGGCTCCTGATAAAGGTACTGTGATTTTTGGCACCCACCAGGCAATCAGGTCCACTGAAAGCCTTTAGCAAGATTTTGAGAGGAATGAAGGGCTTTTAGGTGTGAATTTCTTGTGATGCCCTTTAAAACAGGTGATGGGGAAACACCAGAGAAAAGCACCAACCCCCAGCATTACCAGATGGAGTCATTGGACTCATAACCAGAATAAGGAAACATCAAAGAGGAGGGGAGGTGGCTTCTGTTTGCTGAAGCAGGATGAGGGCTCAATTTTCTCCAACTTTTGGAATTCCTTGCAGGGTCCAGTTCCCTGCGTAACACAGTGGACATGTGGTCTCATTACAAACCTGCTTTCCTGATGGAAAATCAGTCTTACTTCCTTTGGTTTTGAAAATAACTTATCAGAGCAAAGCTGAATTAACCAAGTGAAAGAAGGCTGAATGTGATAAAGCAGCAGCTCATGTATTGGATGGGTGGAGTTCATAAGCTTCCCAATTTTGAAAATATTTTGTTGAAAAGTGGTTTGCAGGTATTTATTTCTGTCATATCTTTTAAAATGTGTTTTACTGCATGTCCTGGCTTGTCTGCCACCATGTTGATGCTGTGGTTTAAGTTGAAAGAGATGGAAATCTTTTTTTTTTCTTTTTTTTTTTTTGTTCCCATCGAGGCAGAGCAATGGCCAGGCTTGACCTCTGCCACCAGCACCTCATAAACTTGCCCCATCAGATTGATCATCACCCAAACTCAGCCACGGACACAGAAATTGCTGATCAGGGAGCAGCTGGGGGAAATCCCACTTCTTCTAACCAATGGACAAGGATATTTACTGAAGTTTCTCCTCTGGGAAAGCCCCAGAAAATGCAGTAAAGTCCTACCAGACACAAACTTTTCCTGCCAGCACACATAGGTGTACTGTTTTTCCTCTTTTCCTTCTTCCCACCCTTTTCATTTTTTCCCTTTTTCTTAATTTTTTCTTTCCCCTTCTTCTTTCTTTTTTCCTCCTCCTTTTTTCTTGTTTTACTTTCTATCATTTTACTTTTCTCCTTTTTTATTTTTTTCTTCCTCTTCCTGTTTTTCTCCTCCTCCTCCTCTTCCTTCTTTCCTTTTCCCCATTTTTCTTTTCCCTTTCCTCCTTTTACCTTCTTTCCCTTTATTCTACGTTTTGCCCCTTTTGTTTTTATTTTTTCCCTCTTTTTGACACAATAGAGTTATAAAGGCATCATTTTCTCAGGTCTATGGATTCCCAGGTCAGGAGGAAGAAGGAATAGGTGTCTTGAAAGCATCAGAAAGCCCAAAATAAAATCACTTCAGCCCTCCCATGCTACATATTTTCTTACATAAATCTTGCAGGTGTGCAATTTACACTTTTAGTCTATAGAAACCCCACAAAAAGTGAAGTCTATATATTGGTTTTATTACCTGTTTGCTGTCAGCATGGTTGAAACACTCACCATGATAAACTGGAACATGATGGCATTACTCATTTAAAATATCCCTGAGCACAGTCCAGAGGATTAGCAGCCAAGTCAATGAAAAGCAGACGGTGATCAAGGAAAGCCAATTCTGTATTTAAGCAAAATATCAGCTCCTGAGAAATCCCTTACCTTTAATTGCATCTTAAGAGCATAATTGCATCTTTGGCCCCAACAGACCTAAAATCAATCTGGCTAACGAGTGATGCAAAGAAGTGGGAATTAAACTGATGCTTATCTCTGGTAACTAAAGACAGAGATCTCATTCTACCTGATGTATCTATAAATAATAGAGTAGCCCTTGCAAGCACAACACTGGCAGCTCACGTTCAGGGGCAGAGCCACCGAGATGGGCACTCAGGACACATGCTCCAGTATTTAGGTGGGTGCCTTGCCAAACCCTAAAGAATAACACCACTCTTTAAACCTGTTAAAAAATGTTTATCAGATTTTTTTACCATTTTTCCTCGTCTTTGATTAAAAATGTTGTGTTTCCACTGGTGTTTATCTGCCACCCGTGTTACTGGTTTTTTCAGTCCTTCATTATTTCTAGTTAGCAAGGGGATGAGGGTAATCCTAATTTCTCATCCTCCTTTAGCTCTTTCTGTTTGCTTTTGGTGTGCAAGAGAATCATGAACTAGTGACAAAAAATGAAAGCATTCAGTGATTTTCTGAGAAAGAAAACAAAAATAACTCTTGCCAAACATAATTTTCCCTCTCACTTTACACAGCAATGCAATCACTAGAGGGAGGTAGATGATAAATTTATCTATCCCAAGCTCTCAGCCAGCTTATGTTGTCTTATAAATGACAGCAGAATAGTTTTAAGTGGGAGCACCTGGTATGTGATGCTGCCTGGGGGAGGAAATTTGAGCACTCGCTGGGTTGGAACTAGATGATCTTTAAAGGTCCCTTCCAACCCAAACTATTCTACGATTCCATGATTAGTTTAATTTTGGTGACCGTCCCTTCGGTGGCCCTATCTGCACCAGTGGCCTCCAAGGCAGCTGTGTCCTACACAGCAGCTTCCGAGGGTCTTCTCGATGCCATTGGTTCATCCTGGCAGAGTTTCAACCCCATACCTAAAAAACAGGAACACGGGAGCTAGTAAAGAAGATGAAACCTGCAGTTAGGTGGTTTTGGCCTTGTAGTGCAGTTTGCCTGTGCAACTCAGTGCAAGCCACGACGAATGTGTTCACCAGCTCCCCTCCAAAAGATATTTTTGTGCCCCAAATAAGTAAGAACATCAGCAGCTACCAACTACAAGGATTTAGTCAAAAGAGCCAGACATCCTAATGGGCAATTTGCATCTTTATGGAAATACTCAAAACACAACTCAAAAAAAATAGCTAACAAACATCCATCAGCACCACCCATGTTAAAATTCCTCACTTAAATAATGCTGTAACAGCAGATTAAAAATACTAACTAACTACTAATTGTAACTCGCATTACAATTTATTTCACCATCTCTGTTCCACCATCTGCTAAACTGAAATGAAGCAATTACTCCTGTTCTCCAAGCAAACCAAATGATACTTTGAGGACGTCCCCAGCTTACGACAGGGCATACAGCCAAGATGTTAACTTCCAGGGTTTATGTTGTGGTAGTACAACTCTTTTTGATGTTCATGAGGGCAAACCCCATTTCCATGATAAGCATGGAGCAGGGTTTGCAGGTGTGTCTACACCTGCTGCAGCACAGCAGGAGAGAATTTCAGGTCACTTTGGACATGTGTAGTTACAGACACATGGCCATGGGAGGATGTTTGTGCAGCTGAAAGAATCATAGGCAAACGGTCAGTGGGACTGCACATGAGATGGGTGGAAAAGCTTAACAATCGGTAGCTGGGACACAGTTGCTTGCATGACTGCCCCTGCAAACCCTGCATGGCTCGGGGGGAGTCTGATGAGCTACTTGTTTAGACCCACTAAAAAAGTGGGTGTATTTGTCCCTGAACATCCATCAGCCTGTGAAGCTGTGACGACTTAGTGAAAAAAAGAAAAAGCTATTTTATTTTGCTAAATGATGACTGACATTTTAAAAAGAATATTGTCAAAGCTGCATGTCAAACAGCCTAATTGCCTTATCTGTGTGGCCTGTGACGACAAGGTAGATTATTACAGCTGAAAGAATTTTAAGCATCTAATAATTTACACATCATCACCTGGGCTATTTACTTCCCACATTGTGCTAAGAGTAGATGAGGACTGGAGCTGCTTGTGTTTCAAGGCAATTTCACCTGTATCACTTCAAGAAGGTGCAACCCTGGGGGAAATCACAGACTTCTACAGAAACTGGTTAAAATGTGATGAAAACAATCACTTTTACAATAAGTATATAAGGGCTTTCCCCCTACCCCCCCCTCCCCTCCAGTAACTGAATCAGCAGGCTGGGCTCTGGTTCAAGTCAGGGCATCAGTGTCACTTTAATTCCACTTTTATAATATTATGCATTAAAAATGGATAATGCGCCCTCACCAAAAAAACTGAGGAAAGGAGGAATGTTGGATGGTTAATTGAAAGAGCAGATCTATGCCTAATGAGTGATTGGTGGCCTCACATCATTGATTAGCTAATTGCTATCACAGGGGTAGTAGGGGCAGTATATGAGTGAGTGGGCTCAGAGAGCAGCCCATTTGCTGCAGTGATGTGTTTTGGAGAGGGGTAGTGATCCTGCATTTGCTCTGCCTGAGGGATTATTATAGGGAGGGAGAGGTTTTGGAGTTTTTTTTTTTTTTTTTTGGCTTATTTTAATGCTGTGCTTTTGGTAAACTTCTGCTATGAAGCATTGGCTCTCTCCAGTGCTTCTGGCCCTGCTCCTGGTGCCCTGGGCCTGGGGGATAGCTGCTGGCAGGCAGGCTCCTGGGCTGATCCTGAAGTCCTGCTGCAATGCTGTCCCAGGGGTGAGTGGTGGGAAGTAGGAGCTCAGTTCCTTAGTGTAGGGTACTTCTTGCCTGCAGATCCTGTTCTCTGGGCTAAAGCACAGCTGGGATTTGTTTGCTGTGGTTTGGACGTGTTTCTGCACAGGCTGTGGTTTAACAGCATAAGCCAAGCAATGCTTTTGGAAATAGGGAGGGGTGAATATTTATTATCATGTGGGAAAAATGAGGTGGTCTTTGAGCTTTGTCCAGGTGCAGGCAAATACCCAAGCTACCAGGACACAGTGGATTTGGTCCTCCCTACCCAACAGACTTAGCCTAGGATCTCTCTAAGAAGCTTTACAAGCATGTGCAGTGGTACTCATGTTTGCAGTAAGACTTTCTCTTTTTTTATAGGCACGTGGATCTTTTCAGGAAGATCAGAAAGTTAAACCAGGTAAGAGTCAAGTCTCAGACCTGATTTTTTTATTCTTTTTTAAGCCAAAGTAAGTTCTCCCTGAATTTCTTGGGCACATCCATCCCTGGAAAGGTAGGAACAGCAACTTGGCCCCAGGGTGGTGAGGAGAGGGAGGGGGACATTGCTAGTATTGGGTGCTGGGGAAGGGAAAAATCAGAAATCAGTGCTAGTGTGGGAGATAGTGTGTTGCTGTCTTAAAGAGGCCAAGCCCCTACTGCAGAGCAGGACCCTGGAGGCAGGAGCAATGTGCTGTAGCAACTCACTGTTGAGCAGCAATTAAGTAGAAATTCAACATGAACTTAAATTGTGCTCCTGTAGGGTAAACCTGTCTCTGGCTCATGGTTCTTCTAGCTTTGAGACAGCATTTCTGGAAAATATTTCTTCTTGCTTGAGGGAAGGTGGTTCCCTCTTTGAGAGCTAAATAAGCTGTCGAGAGATGCTAATGTTGCAATGTTGCTCATCCTGCTGTGGCTTCTAGGACTTCTTACTTGGCTGAACCCTTTAAAGCAAAAGCATTGGAAGTCCTTTCAGGAGAGCATTTCCTTCCAGCCCTGCAGGTGTATAAAAAAAAAATATCGCCTATATACTGAAACCATGCCTAACAGCACACTTGTTTCTTTTGTAACTTGTGGTGATGTGGCAATTCCTTGAGCTTTCAGCTTTGATCCCTACATAGCCCCATCCTGCTGCTGTGAACTTGCCTCCCTGGGACAAAGTGGCACCCACTGCAGAGCAGTGCTGGCACCTCCATGCTCCTGTGAGGCCGTGTTGGGGGGTACTTGAAGCTTGAGGGTCCTGCTCTGGAGGTGGTTGAGGCTTCTCCAGTTGCCCCGGTCCCCTTGATGCTCTGGAACAGAACAGAGTGGTGGAGTGAGCACTGATGGGGAGGAGGTTTGGGGTAAGTTGAGAGTGGTGGGTGGGAACAGTCACTTAGGCTGGAAGGGATTAATGGCAGTTTTGGGCTCCTGCCAGGCTGGTGTATGGGTGTATACCAGGTTGGCTTCCTCCCCAGGACTTGATACGGGGTTACCTTTTGTGTTCTGCTGATCAATTTGCATGTTGCTTGGAATAGGATGTAGCAAAATAGGGAGATGAGGGAGCTTGAAAATAATTTCTGAAAGTAAGGACTAGTAACTCTTTCTGGGAAGTGGAGATAGAGGAAAATTTAACACTGGTGCTTCTTGTCTTCCAGGGTCAGGTTTTCCTTGGATATTGGCATATAGACCTATAAGAAGCTGCCACAGAGTCCTGAAGGACAAGTATGGGGAGTTTTCTCCTCCAGCATACTGTGGCAATTCCTCAATGAACCTTTGGTGCAACTGGACAATCTGGGCAGGTTCCAGAAAGCATATAATAATTTATATTCAGGGTTTTATAACTGAGGAGGGCTGCAACAAAAATGAGGACAAAATCCTATTTGAAGGAGTTTCTTCACTGGTGGAAAACAGTGTGGTTTATGCTTGCTGGAAAAAGGAGACTCATGTTTTTGCCACTTTTGCTCAGGCTGTCCACATTGTGTTGCTAAAGAGATACTTGCCAGACTGTAGAGAGACACAATTTAAAGGAAAGTACTACATGTTCCAAGACCAGAAAGATGAATCTTCCTTTGAAGTTGATGTTATTTCTGAAACTCCTGCTCCAAAATTACCAAAGAAAGATAGTACATTTCAGTCTAGATGGGCTGATGAATTTAGAGATATGCAGGGCTTTGTGACCACACGTAACGCTGTAAGCCTTGGCAAGACCCCGGTGGTGAGCGGTGGGTTGCTGCAGGGAGGAGGAAGCACGCTGGATACTGCAGCTGTGGAAAGTCCTGTTGAGCTTGTCACATATGAAGGTGCAAGGACACTGCTCATGGAAACAAAAGCTCCTTGTATGCCAGGGTCTGAGCTGCAAGAAGATAGAAAATACTTCAAGGAAGCTCAAGGCAGAGGCATAATCCCTGCTGCAGAGCAGGATACCTGGAGTCGGAGTCTCTTCACGAGTGGGGACATCACTGTGTGGTCTGGTTATGTGGATAGGCTTTCAAGTGAGCTTTTGGAAACTCCTTTGCTCGATGCCTTGCAGGCGGTGGAGACTTTTTTGCAGCAGGCAGGTGTGGGTGTGGAGGACAGGCAGGCTATCCTGCACCCTACCCTGAGGCCAAAACATCTGGGAGACCTACAGTTTACAATTAAACCGACACCCACAGATTGTTTGGATTTGACTGCGTTCTCACAGACTTTGTTGACTGACAGAAGAGAAAGCATAGAGAGCAGAGATACCACCATGTGCAGAGAGCTCAGCCCAGTAAGTTTACAGAGGGATCAAAGCCATTCCCAGCCAAGTATCCTGGCAGATGTCACAGTAAGCAGTGAAACTGATGGCCTTGCAAAGGGCTTGATATCCAGCCTGAGTAGTCTATATGAAGTGGTAAATGAGGGTCACTCTCAGCTGCTGCGTGAGACAAGCCAAGTACAGCAAATCAGTTTTAAGGATTTGTCCATGACTCAACCTGAGCTGGGAACAACTGGTCTCCAACATACAAAGCTCTTGGGTATTTCTTCCACAGAACATTTTAGGGAAGTTGTTGAGAGGAAAACAGTGTTGCATCATGCAGCGTCGTGGGACATCCTCAAAGAGCGTCGTCATTTGCATGTTCAGAGCAGTCCTGTCTTGCATTCAGCCCCTAGAGACCCTGTGAGCCTTTCCCAAAATGCCCTTGGACATGACCATCCAGCTACTGAGGAAGCTCATGTGTTGTCCTTGGGTATAAAAAGCTGCCACCACCAGAGTTACAGAGCTGCACAACCAGGGCTGATTGTACCCACTTCACCAACAGGGCTGGAGCATGTTTCCACAGCCAAGTCCACCCTAGGGACAGAAACTATCCATGTGCTGGTGCTCTCCTGCACGCAATCAGTACCTGCAGACTTCAGCTCTACTGATTTTGCCTCCCAAGCACATCCTCCTCCAGAAGCGAAGCCTGTGTTGCCCATTGTCTTCTCTCCACCAGCAACTTTGGATTTGGACTATGTCAATCTCAGGCAAAGGGTAGGAGTCTCACTGGCTGGCCCAGGAGAACAAGAAACGGTCTCCCCTTCCCCACCTTGCCATCTACCAGCAGCCTCTGGACCAGGCACAGATGAGTCCCCTGGATGTCTTCGCTCTGGGATGCAAAAGCTGGTGCTGGAGGAGGCAGGCGGCCAACAAGCAGAAACTTCAGCCTCTGTGGGCTTGACAGCTAGGAGTCCCTCCTCAGCTTATGCCCCCAGCCCAAACCTTGGTGTGGGGCTTCCTTGGCCTGAGGGTTATGTAAGCAGTGGTGCTGTGGCAGCACGAGCATCCAGGCCTGGCATATGGGGAGCACGGAGAGAGGAACATGTAGTGCCTTTGCAGCATCAGGGGACAGTTGCTAGTGATGAGCCGGTGTCTCCCTCTGTCCTTGAAGAATTTAAAATGCAGAAAACCACAGAAGCTCTCCGAGCAGGTGCAGGACAGCAGAGAAATGCCTCCTTCAGTGCCACTCCTGCACAACCTCATCCTTCTGTGGACCAGGGGGTAGAAACAATGTCAAGAGACCAAAAGCCCTCCAATGATCCTCCATCCAGAAATATACGTATGCCAGGAGGACAGCAATGGAAACATGCTGGTAGGTCTCCCAGTACTTCATACTTTGCCATAAACCACCTTTAGAAGTTAGAATTACTTGGTGGGTATAAGGATGAGGCTGTGTCTATCACCTGCAGAACCAGCCTGGCAAGCGTAACCCAGCTGTCTGGGGACGGGTAAGTTAAAATAAAATAAAGTGGTCTTGTTGGCCAAACTTCTGTTGGAAGCAAAACCACATAATATGAGCTGCTGGAGGCAGGATGGGCTGCAAAGGGCCAGAATGTTGCAGAGCAGCTGGGGCCCAGGCTTAGCTCTGATTGCAGAGCTGGGATGTGGCTTTGGGGGCTGAAACTACAGAAATCTTGCAGCAGGAGGGGGTTTTAAACAGGGCCTGTTCTGTCACAACTTGCAGCATTCCTAGAAGTGTTATATTTGTGCCCCATAGTGTACAATAACTGTTGACCGTGTGTTTCCTTTCTGATGTGTCAGAGCTGGGGCTGCCCTGGGCGATGGAGTACTTCCCTATCAGGAGCTGTCATATCATCTTTCAGGATGGCTCTGGGATATTTTACCTGCCACTGCACGTGGACGTTGAAGCCAACATCTGGTGCAACTGGACTATAATGGCAGGTTCTCAGAAGCACATTGTCATTTATGTCCAGGGGTTCCAGGGAAACAATGGCTGTGGCAAGAACCAGGACAAGATAATCTTCCAGGGGGTCAAGTCAAGTGTGGAAACCAAAGTGGTGTATGCCTGTCACAACCAAGGTACCCTAATCTTTGCTACACAAGCTACTGCAGTCCATGTATTGTTTCTATCGGGAAGTAGTTTCTTAAGCCATGAATACAGATATTTTAAAGGATGGTATTATGTGTTCAAAGACTCTGAAATTGTGGGCTCTTCGAATGATAACATAGCTCCCCAAAAGCCTGTCCAGGAGGTCTCAAAAAAAGAGAGCTTGAGGATGACAGTAACAAAAAGTTTAGTGCCCGTGCTAAGAGCCTCTCCAGACTCATCAGGTGCATCTGCTGGTGGTAGGATCCAGCCTGAGCTTGTAAGCCCAGATAACAAGCCTCAACCCTCTCCTGATCTCATGAAAGATGCTCAGTCTGGTGCCAACCTGAGCAAGCTTGACCTAAATGAGTGTGGTCAGCCATGGGATGTAACAGAGCTGGAAAGGAGCCTTAAAGATGACAGCACTGAGGACAGAGAAACTGAAGAAGATATGTTGATGGAGCTGTCTTCAACTGGGCAAGGCGCTGGGCATAAAACTGAGCTGTTTGCTTTGGAGATTGCAGAGGAGGATGTCGAGCTGGCCACTGTAGTTCCATGTTGCTCAGCAGGCATCTCTTCCTCAGAGGTGCCCAGGAGTAATACACATGCCTCTGCCAAATCATCTAGCCTGAATCAAGTCGGTGACAGCCAGTCTGAAGAAGTGGTCACAGCTGCACATTGCACGCAGACACCAGTGCTGCAAGAGCCACCACTGAACACAAGTACAACACCTTCTCCTCTCTACCCCTCTCCTGCCATCACTGCTGGGCATGTGGTGTCGCCTGGAATAAGGAATGAAGAGTTCTTTGGTAAGGTGTTTTTTGGGTTATTTGTGGCTGAACACTGTAATATCCATTTTCAGTGATGCAGCATTCTTTAAAGAGATTTTATTTGTAGACATGGGTGTCACTTTCAGTTGGTCCCTCTGGTAGTTCTCATGACTCCATCTGAATCCAAGGAAGGTCGTACTTGAGAAGATACAGGATTATCTGCTGTAACATGGGTGTCTATGAGCTGATGCTCAGGGAGAGGGTGGTTCCTAATACATGTGCTCTGAATTATCTGTGGAGGAGCCAGCCCTTATGCCCAAAGGAGATTGTGAATGCCCATCTGAGTGTTACATAGCTCTGGCTTGCATCGATTCCTATAGCATGATGCTTCTAGCCACAATAACTGGATTTGAGCTCCAGAAGTTAGAGGGAGGAAGAGAAGGGGGTGGGGAGTGGTGGTGTTGGAAGACTCTTGTCTCCTAGGAAAGTGTAGGAGCTCTTGGGAGACTTCCTTTACAAAAATATTTAGCCATTGATATATAATTTCTGCCTGAAGGATGAATAGATGTTTTCAACTGGTCTTTCCTCCTATCTAAGTTGTGCTTGCTTCATTTTAGATGCAAAAAAACCTCTTTTGCAGTTGCTGGCATCTAATACATAAGGCCAAAGCTTCTTTTCTTCAGTGGGGTCCAAGTCAGCTTTGTTGGCTGGTGGCTTCACAGAGATAACACTTCATCTGCTTTGAGAAATGGAAATTAGGTTCATTGGGCTGATTTCTTTCTACTGAGCATTTCCCACTATACAGAAGAGTAGATTTGGAGCTTAATATTTAACTTCTGTACAAGGAATGTAGAAAGGAGTTGGCACCTGATACCCTTCTTGGGAAGTCATGTGTACCTAATGTGCTTCCCCGCTGCCCTTACTGGTAATCCAAGGTTAGCAGCTCAATTCTTTCCCTTGCTCTGACAGATCTGGTTTCTGCCCTCGTGTCTCTGGAGAACGACACCACACTGCAATCCCAGCACCATCCTGGAGGTAAGTGATACAAAGACTTAAGCAGTGTTTTAAGACATGCTTAAAGTTCAGTGTGGTGATTGGAGCTGTGCATGAATGTTGCCTGCTCTTTAAGATTAGAAAGCAGTGGAGGATGTTTCTCATTTGTAAACACTCTGAAGATTCTAAATTTTAAGATATCGCTGCAATCCCACAGTTGTCCTTTAGCCAGTTTGTGCTTATCTAGGAGAAACTGGAGTTCAGACACTAAACCTGACAAATGCTGGTTTGCTTGAGTTCAGGAATTACTTGCTGAGTGTTAAAGATTTTTCTAAGGTGAATGAGCCTCACTTCCTCAAATATACTCCAATGGGTGGTTCGTGATTAGAAAACTGTAGAAGCTCCACTCCTCAGGCCGTGGAGAGGAGTAAAACCTGCTTATGTGGGTGTATGAGCAACTAGACAGCACAATACTGGACTTACATGGCAGAGCAAGCCACAGAAACAGCTTTCTGAAAGGAGGCAATATAGAAGGAGCCCGAGCTTTTAACAGTAGAAATGCTGTTGAATAATTAGGCTTTGAACAGCAGACTGTGGCAAATCTGTACCTGCCTGGATTCAGCCAGAATGCTACAGTTTATACAAGCTGATCCCAAATGGAGATGGGGGACAGAAGTGGGATTTTAGACTCCGTCACTAATTATGATGATATCTTTAGGGAAGATAACAGCTAAAGGAATGCCAGTGTGATCAGCTGTACATTAATGCTTTGTATACTTTTTGCTGAAAGACCAATTCCTACATTCAGCACTGAGCATTAGTTAAGGCTTGTTTTCACCTCTTACTCAACAACTTGTTGTACCTGATATACAACCTCTGGCAACACCCACATGGCGCTGAAAGAAGCATGTCCTTGTGTAGCTGTTCTACTATTGTTGAAGCTTAAGGACTAACTTAAGGAGCCTATTTGTCTGAAGCGGACTTAAACATTTTAGGATCTTATGTCTTCTGATAGATGTGCTGTTTGAAGTAACTATTGAAATCAAACACAAGGACTGGATTTCTCGTGGTGGATGTGAGCTCAAAAAGGGTCTTGAATCTATGAAGAACCATGTAAGTCTGGGCATGGGGAGGAGGGGAAAACCAAACATGATGTCCTGAATCTTCAACTAGAAGAGACTATGCTTTGCCCTTCATTCCAGGGATTTTTCTGTTAAACCCACATGACAAACCAGTGTCTGAATTGCTCGTGCTGGTTGTTGTCTGGGACCAATGCTGATGCCCTGGCAGGGTGCCTGGACACAGTGACCAGCTTTTAGCTGCAGCAGCCCTCCAGAGAACTGTGCCATCACAAGATAGTAGAAAACAACTGCAGAAACAGCGATACAAACAAATGAGGGCTGTAACTCACCTTTGAAAAATGCGGGGCAGGTTTTAAACTGGAGCCTAAAGGTAGCAAGCATGTGAGCATCTGCTCCCCTAAACTTCCTTTCTGGGATGCAGACTGAAGTAGGTACAGGGTTTAGCCTGCTGCTTGCTTACCCTAGAAAGCCACCATACATCTACTGCAGCTCTGCAGTGGTTTAGCACCCATATACTTACCTGAGTCTACTCTTTCCCTTTCTCTTCCAAATTACCTTGTGTGTTTGGACGGCGATTTAGCTGAAGCTAATAAGATGGGAGCAATTAGTAATCTCCTAGAGAAAAGGCCTAGAGCATTGGCCTACAGGACATCTAATTTAGTGTCCTGAGTGTTTTGTGAAAGGGAAGAGCCAAGGTGGGGAGACAGACTGAAAAAAAGAATCTGTTTGTTGATATACTCCTGCCCATCGAACTGGCTCTGGTCACTTTGTTCCTTTGCAGATCCAGGAGAATCTGAAACTGTCTGCCAACAGAGTTAATGAAATAAAGTTAAAGGAAATCAAAAGGTAGGGTGGGCTAACTGCTGTGCTGTTGGTTTGGCAAGCGAAACTGCCATAACCTGAAATACTTCTTGGACAGCAGTGGCTTGGATTCTCATCCTGCTTCCCCAGGAAGGGATCCAGCCTTGCTCCTCTCCTGTGATCTGTAACTTTACCTTAAAGTAGGAAAAGAAAAATCTGATTTTCTAGATGAAAAATGGTGAAAATAGATGCTTAATGCTGGCTAGAGTCTTTCTAAGTTTAATATTGATTTTAAACTCTGGAGAGAACAGGGATCCTCACACCTGCTGTGATGTGTGCTGTGAGACAACAGTGACAGCTGTCAGTATGGTCCCTGCCACACTTGGTTAAGGCTGACCTAGGTTTGTGAATTGCCACTACAATTTGCTTTGTGAGAATCTCTAGTCACTTCAACCTAGCTCCAAGTTAAGACTCATTACTGGGATTCCTTTTCCCCCTGTTCCAAGTGCAAAGCTGCCTATTGTCACAAATAAGTTTTGCAAGAGCCTACAGCACCACTATCTAATAGATGTAGGGAGATCTAAAGGGGCTTTCAGAGCCAGGCCTGATGGTGATGCTGTCCCCCTGCCTCATTTTGGGCCCTCCCTTGCCCTCAGGACAAGCGATGCCAACGTTCTGCTCACCTTCTGGCTACACCTGAGGCCAGAGGAAAGAAATATGTCTCTTCTCCTGCACTCCCAGCTGGAGGATCTGCTTGGCACCTCCATAGGAGTGAAGAGGCCGCAGCTTGTTTCACTCTTCATTGAAGGTGGGTGTTTAGCTTTTCTCTGGGATAAACCCTTTTATGCCAAACCTGAGTTGACCGAGCATTTATTCCCCTGTTGCAGATGTGAATGAGTGCAGTGCTGGGGTTGGCCTCTGCGGGGAGGAGGCAGAGTGTTTCAACAGTGTGGGCACATATCTCTGCCGCTGCAAAAAGGGTTATGAAGACCATTCACCCACCAAGTCTGGCACCCTCTGCATCCGAGTTCCCCTATCAGGTAAAGGACAAAATAGTGGCTCTGCTTTTCCCTGCAGCTGGTTGCTCTTCTACTCTGCATGAGTGAGTCACGTGTGCAGCATCACTCTTGCTATGTGTAACCTGGAGCGAACGTGCTGGGGTAAGGGGCTCTCTCCTTGACTTGGGTCCTGTCAGCTGTGCCTCTGCTAACGTGCGTTGCATGTGATGCTTAAAAATGGCACTGGTACTGGCTTTGGGTCACTGAGCCTGCTGTGGGAAGGATATATATCTTTGCAAGGCAATTCCCAGCTGCTTGTCCCCTTAGGCTTTCTCCTTTGGCTTTACGATCTCCTCTTTAGGAGTTGTATTCATATATGAATGAATTGGAGGTAAATGTGATCCATTTGCAAACCGAGGTGAGGGAGGAAGAGTAAGGTTTAGGCAGCATAGGTATTTAAGTTGGGAGTAGAGCCCATACACAAAGGAGAAATGGTCTTTCGTGAACTCCAAAGGCATCAGCTTTCAGAGGTCAACCTAGATAGTCATCCAAGGGGCAACCTTTATCAGTTAACTGTGTTGGGTTGAAGTATTGCTGCTTGTTGGGTGTAATTCAGTATGACATCTGGGCTTTCAAAGACATCTAAGTGATGCCTGAAAGGTTCAGGGAGTGCTGCTACTTCTGCACTCGTCCATATGAGAGACACATGGACTTACTGGGGAGTCCAATGAAGTTCCACAAGAATGAGGAAGGGACTGGAGCATCTCTCCTATAAGGACAGGCTGAGAGAGCTGGGACTGTTTAGCCTGGAGAAAACAAGGCTCCAGGGAATCTTATAAATGTATATTAATACCTGAAGGGAGAGTGGAAAGAAGACAGAGCCAGGCACTTCTCAGTGGTACTTTTTGGTCGAGACCAGAGGAAATGGGCATGAATTGAAATACAGGAGGTTCCCTCTGAACATCAGGAAACACTCTTTTTCTTTTTTTTTTTTTTTTCTTTTTTCCCTCCTCCTTTTCTCTCTCCCTCCTTTGGCTCTGAGGGTGGCCAAGCACCAGCACAGGTTGCCCAGGGAGGTTGTGGAGTCTCCATCCTTGGAGATACGCAAAAGCTGCCTAGACATGGACAACCAGCTCTAGGTGGCCCTGCTTGAGCAGGTGGATTGGACCAGACAGCCTCCAGAGGTCCCTTCACGTCTCAACCCCTTTGTGACTGAGCCTGTGATTTCCCTCTCCCTGCTGAGGGAGGCTGTGGATGGAAAATCTGTGTAAAGCTTATGCTTTCTGAGAGCGCTAAGTCATTACAGCTGCCAGTACCTGGAGAATTTAATGAGTGGTTAAATATTGGTAACAGCCCGTGGTGTTTGCTGCTGTACTCTGCTCACAGGTTGTTTGCACTCCCAAGTATAACCTGTCCACAAGTCTTAGCCTCTCTTTCCCCAGTCTGCTACTTTCCTGCTATCAGGTTAAAACTTGGCACATGTGTGCCTTTATTCCCCCAGACCTTTTGCATCTTCAGGCCTTGGCTTCTCAGAGCTTGTTGCTATAAGCAAAGGGTTGCCAAGAGTGATTTAAGAGTTCTCTGCTGTAATTGTTGTGATTTGCAGACCTGGTCAGTCCTCAGAGTACCCTCTGGTTGGTCACACTGTGATCATCTTTGTGAGGAAAACATTGATGTTCCTAGTGTTTACCCTAGCACTCCTCTGACACAATGCTGAGCAGGTGGTATGTGCTGTTTGATTATAATCAGAGCTGGCCAATCTAATCTTACAAAGTAATGGAGCCTCCCAGCCCAGAAACCCACCAGTATCTTCAATACATACTCAAAATGCTGTTACTTTACCAAAACTACTCCTTATCCCTGCAACACTGGAAGTGGTTTAAACAGTGAGCTTGCAGCCAAATGGCATTTCTCACCCATCATCCTCTTAGCTCCAAATTCATTAACTAGTTACGCAGTTTAAACCTTTCCAAATTGGCTTGATATTGTGTCATAGTCATGTACAAATAGTTTTATAAATGCATGTTTACCTCTTTGGTCACGGAGAGCATTCCTCCAGGTCTGGAAGAGAATGGTGGCAGTTCTACTAACCTTCATGTAGTTGCACATGGCTTTGCTCTATTGAGGGTCTCCCTGTGCTGCTCCTGCAGGCCGTCTCTTAGTCTAAATAATTCTCTGGTACGGAGGCTTAGGAGAAATGCTCTGCCTTGAAGGCAGCCATGAGGGTTTCTGCAGGGCAGCAGGGGTGATGTTGACCCTCCTGGAGTAGCACTCACAGCTCCAGGTTGTGCCTCTGAGCACCGTGGTCATGGTATGGGGGGTCTTTGATCACTGTGGGGGCCACTGCGGCAAGCAGGATCAGGCCATGGCCCTTCTCTTGCAGGGATTGGCTTCTTTCTCCGTCACGCTGACATCCTAGTGGGAGCAGCCATCACTGCTGGCCTGGTGATGCTGGTGGCTGCTGGTGCCATGTGCAGGGCATCCAGGCGCAAACGATACCCCAGGAGGAGCCAAAGCCCTGAGGAACCACCTGTGAGAGCTGTAGAGGAGCCAGTAATGGAGCTGCATGACCTGGGGGAGTGTCTGCGCATTGACCCCTTCCAGCTGAAGCTGCGGGCCAGGCCCCCCGAGTGGCTGTGGGGTGTTCGGACCCACCCTGGCCAGGCGTACCAGGTCTTCCTGGAGCAATCCCCCCAACTCTGAGGGGGCCTGTGGCTCCCCCACCCCTCCTTGTGGCCCTGGTGATGTGCACAGCCAGTCCTGCCTTCCTCAGCAGACAAAGCTTCTTGATGTGCAAATGCAATGTTTTTTTATGGACCATGAATATTCCACCAGTCTTCCTTATCATATAATTTTTTTTTTTTACTACTTGTTCAGTTCAGGGAATGAAGTGCTTGCACTGCCATACGTCTCCTCCTGTGCTACTTTTCTCAAGAGCTGACAGAACTCTGAGCTTGTGGAAATTAAATACTTTTATTAAGGAGAAAAAAAAAATAAAGTATTTGGTGCTTAATTTAAGGAATTAAAGATTATTCTTGTACCTGGGCTTAGTGCTGACTGCTTTCCCCTTCCCCAAAGGCAAAGCTCTACAGGAAGCTCTGAGCATCTCGGAGGGGCTTCTTCCAGCCTGGGTGAGAAACAAACTCAGATCTTGACTTAAAGTTTTGGGAGACTCCTGGCCAGGTTATGGCATATGGATCTCTGCTCACTGAGTGATAGGGACAACATTTTTGGTGCTTGTGTGAATGTTGGTTTCTCAGCTGAAAAAGCACCATCACCAGGTAAATCCTTTCTGTTAGGTGAAAAGTACAGCTGTCTCCTCAGCTTGTCCTGCAGCTGGAAGCTTGTAACTTCTCTTTTGTCTAGTTTAGGACATTTTTTTTAGGAATTTTTAAAATTTGAATTGCCTCCCCTTCCACTGGGCGTGGTGGCAAATGTCCCACTGGAGGGCACTGTTTGCTACCAAAAAAGCAGCAAAGGCTGCTGCTGTAGAGCTGTGTCCCTGTGCTGGCCTGGGCAGAGGCTGCCAGATGTGGGCCACAACTGGAGCTGGGGGTCTGCTGCTAAGCTGGGACCACTTATTGCAACTCATAGATATTCTCTTGTTGACCAGCTTTGGCCAAGACGTGCTGTGGAGGGACAGGCTAAATGAAGCATCCTGCATGGATATGTTCCTGGCTCCGTGTTCTGTCTCTAGGGTGAGCTGAAAAGTGGCTGGAAAAGGCTATGCTGCAGGGAAGGAGCTGGTGAGGGAGGAGAGGGGGACCTTGGAGACTTCCCTAGACTAACTCTTTCATCTTCCCCTTGCGCCTCAGAAATAAAGCAATTCCTATGCCTCAGCTGTTGAATCAGGGAAGATGAAGTGCAGCATAGAGGAACATGTGCCAAGGGAAGTGGCTGCAGTATAAATTGGGGCATTAGAAATGCCAATGTTATTTAAAACCAGGTGAGAGCATGTTACTTGTACTGAACATGAGGCATCAGTGTGCCCAGGTGGCCAAGAAGACCAATGGCATCTTACTTGTATCACAAGTGGCATGACCAGCAGGTCCAGGGAGGTTATTCTCCCTCTGTACTTGGCACTGGTGAGACTGCACCTCAAATACTGTGTTCGGTTCTGGGCCCCTCACTACAAGAAGGATGTTGAGGCTCTGGAGCGAGTCCAGAGAAGAGCAACGAAGCTGGTGAAGGGGCTGGAGAACAGGCCTTATGAGGAACGGCTGAGAGAGCTGGGGTTGTTTAGCCTGGAGAAGAGGAGGCTCAGGGGAGACCTCATTGCTCTCTATAACTACCTGAAAGGAGGTTGTAGAGAGGAGAGTGCTGGGCTCTTCTCCCAAGTGACAGGGCACAGGACAAGGGGGAATGGCCTCAAGCTCCACCAGGGGAGGTTCAGATTGGACATGAGGAAAAAAAATTTCACAGAAAGGGTCATTGGGCACTGACAGAGGCTGTCCAGGGAGGTGGTTAAGTCACCTTCCCTGGAGGTGTTTAAGGCATGGGTGGATGAGGTGCTGAGGAGCATGGTTTAGTGTTTGTTAGGAATGGTTGGACTCGATGATCCGGTGGGTCTCTTCCAACGTGGTCATTCTATGATTCTGTGAGATGATAAAAAATTAGCAAGCTTTGTGCTTGGTTTGCAACTGCTGTGTCCCTTTGGTAGGAGAGACTGTGGAGCTCTCAAATAAACAGCTCATCCAAATTAGTTGATGCTGATGGGTTCCTCCTGCCTGCCGAGACATGCGAAGCAGAACAATTATCTTCCTGCAAGGACTCCCCCAACAGCAACTCAATTCAGCACTGTTTAGTGCCATCCAGTTTTGGGTACCAATAACCTTAGACAAAAATAGGTCTCCTGAAGACATTCTGATCATTGCTGCTTTTGACATATATAGACCAATGAGCTTTTACCCAGCATTTTCTAGGCATGTTTTTTGAAGCATTTGCAAATAGCAGAGAATTAAATATAAATGTCTCCCTAGGAGGCAGATAAGTGCGTGTAATCTTTCATTGTAAAGAGAAAGAAACCATTAATGGATTTGCACAGACTGTGATTGTTTCTCTGCTGAGGTCAAAGAAAAGCTGCAGGAGCTAAAATAATGCTGTCCTTGTCTTGGATTTGGCCAGCCATCTTCTCCCTTTTTCCCTCCTTGGCTTCATAAAGGTGGCTCAGGTACTCTTCAAGTCACAAACTCCTCTCTCTACTAGTAAGATAAGTTTTGGATCCTAAAGCTGAGCACCTAGTGAGCAGATTGATGCTTCTGCTGACTTTTCAGCTTTTCCAGGATCAAGGTGAGCTCCATGCTCTGCTCCTATATGGGAAGCTGGCTCCTATAATACTTGGCAGGTTAGCAAGAGCTGTGGTACATCCCCAGCCCATGGTGGCATCCAGGAGTGAGTTAAAGGCACAAAATTACTTTCCACAAACTTTTTGAGACACCAGCCCTTGGCCTTTTACGAAACTAGTGCATCCTACTTCTTCTGAAAGCCACAGCGTGTTTTACCCCATTCTAAGAGGTTTCCTCATGTTTTATTATCTCCATTGGACAGCTGCTGCAAGGCATCATAATCTGGATGTTTAGCTACATTCCTTCACAATGTAATGAAGAAAGGTGGGACGCATGTTGGAATGCAGCTCGTACTTTCAAGGCCTCACAGCACTCTGCTGCACTGTTGCTTCTGTAAGTCAGTGCTTCATAATCAAAGGACTGCTTATATATACACCCCACCGCCAAACAGATGTACCCACCTGTGCCACGGGCACCTGCTATAAATGCTACCCATACAGCGAGTAAAAAAATCCTGTACAGGTCATTCCCAGCAGCTTGATCTGAATATTGCCTTCAGGCTGACCCAGAGCCACTGTGACACAAGGGGCCTCCCAGGGTGACCCTGGCTGTTTCAGCATGCTGGCAGCGATGTGTCATTTCTTGGCTTGGCTTGTTTCCGAGGGGTGATTTAGGGCTGGGGCAGGACAGGCAGCATCTGGGCCTTGATACCCACCATGGAGCTAAATCACCACTTGGGGTGGTGGGCTGGGAGAGGTGCTGGTCTTCAAGCCTCCACAAGATGATGTTTTGTTGTCTTTAGGGCTTTTCCTTTCTCTCTTGGAGCGTGCAGCTCTCAAGGGAGGTATCGAGGTGATGTGAGGTGGAGAGAGTATGCCACAAGGCCCTGGCCCTGGTTCCAGTTCACACCATGGTTTCCTCTGTGATTTTGGAGAAGACAATAACAGGCATAGGTCCTGGGAGAAAACATAGGCTTAGAGACGAGCTTTGTGCTTGGCCTCAAGGGAGCAAGATTTGGCCTGGCCAAGGCAAGGAATCTTTTCCCAGCCCTGTAACAACTCTGGTATGAGCAATTCCTGCAATCCCCAAAGAAAAGGTGCCCTAGGGGCGTGCACAGAGACCCACATTGGTGCTGCAGCTGCAAAGGGGGGAGGCATTCTGCAGCATTCCCTGCTGTGAAACTGTGGTGGGATGACTGCTTGGCAGCTTTCAGACAAGGCATCAAAACTTAGATATAGATATATACTGCGTAGCACATGCATGAGCACATACACAAGAAGGTGATGGGCTAGAGACTCCTCTTCATGGAGTGGTTTTCTTCATTTTCTCAGAAAAGAGATGCCTGGTCCAAGGCAAGGATGGGAGATAGCTTCAGCTTGTCATTTTTGATTTCTATCACACAGAGTCTGCGCTTTATCCCGGGTATGAGGTGGGACAATCTTTCCCTGCAGCCCTTCATCCAGACAAACTGTCCCACCGATGCTCATGCACTGGCCTGGGAAAGGAAGGAAAGCCCAGCACCTTGATGGGCCCAGGCAGTGTTTGCTGCAGCCAAACCCACTACAGCAGTGGGTCAGAGCAACAGGTGAGTTGGCATGCTGCCTTGCTCCTTATTGGGTCTGAAGTGACAGCACCTGCACCTCATGCCTATGCTTTGGAGAACTTGTCATGCTTTTGTCATGATTTTTTTGGAAGCACCTAAGGTGCACGTGTGAGCTGTGTGTGAAGCCCAGCAGGACTTAGACCTGAAATTCAACCCCTCCATGAGCAATAGATGTTATGGTTTCCCTGTTACATATGTGCTGTTTCAGTCCTGAATGATGTTGCTTTTTATTTTCCACTGAGGCTAAAGGAGCTGCACACATCCCTGCTTTGCCTTGTGAATGCCAGGCTGGCTTTAGGAACAGCCCATCCTTCCTTTCCTACTCTCCAGAGTTGAACTGAGAGGGGCTGACTTTCTTCCCTTTGCTGCAGGTCAGGGTATTGGCATCTGCTCTTCTCTCTCATCTGCAGTGCAATGAATTAATAGACAATAGCATGAGACAAATTGGCTGGATCTGTAAATCTGAACTCAGGCACTGCAGTCTGAGATTGACTGGAAGCTCTGCTACTTCTGACATCCAAAATCAATTCATCACCTTGCTGTGCAGAGCTCTGCTCGCTCTCAGCCTTTGGCCTTACAAACTGA
Source organism: Coccyzus lansbergi (assembly GCA_033558105.1). Lineage (NCBI taxonomy): Eukaryota > Metazoa > Chordata > Aves > Cuculiformes > Coccyzidae > Coccyzus > Coccyzus lansbergi. The sequence goes on along the minus strand of JAUMJK010001479.1, from coordinate 539,798 downwards.
CACACTCTGTTGATTTATGGCAACCAGTTATGATTTTTTTTTTGTGTGTGGAAGGAACTGTTCTCTAATGCATTATTACTGAGCAACTGCAATGTGTGCAGAGATTTCAGAGAGTCTGTGATTTATTTGGAGACTGGGACATGTCCTAGGAGCTGCTGGGGAGGAACAGTGTTTGAATGTCAGCTGATTTTTTTTTTTTAAAAAAAAAGGCATGTACTGAGCCCTGGTTGAACTCATTCTTCCCAAATTTTTGAAGTGCAGCTGACTGTTTTTTTCCCCTGGGTTTTGAATTAAGGAGGGCAAGCATTGCTTAGCTGCAGAGCACTCTCATTGGACAAAAATCATCAAGGCATAGGAAAAGATGTGGAGACAGTTCCCTGTGGGAGCAATGAAGAATGGGAGACACATCACTTAACATGTGGTGGCAATGGCTGCTGCATCAGCCCAGATAGTGAAAGCACAAAGTATCACACAAGGAATATTTGAGGTGCTGGAAAGCAGTTTGATTTCCTTTTCCAGCCCCAGGAGAAAGATGGGAAAGGGACATGGGTTCTCACTGCTGCTGGAACACCACTTGTGTCATCTGCTGCCAGTGAACATCTGTCTGTTGGTAGGAGCTGGGGAATCACTGAGGTTTTTGTCACACTGAGGAGATCTCCAGAAGCTCAGATGGTTCAGGTTTAGGAGGACACCTCCCCTTGTTCCCTGCTGACTTCCTTCTCTCACTCCCCTTCTCCATTGCATCTGCATGTTGAGAACTTTCTAAGACCTCATTGAATGTAGAAGCAGTAAAAGGGCTCTAAGTGAGAAAGGAGAGGATTTTCATCGACAGAAGAGATATTTATAGAAGTGGGGATGAGATTGGAGGCCAGATGGACACTTCAGCTTTGCTGTGATAGCTCCAAGTGGCAGCAGCGGTGTAAAAGGGCAGGTGGCACTCAGGCACTTGAGAGTCCCATGGACTCCCTTCTCCACTGGGGCAAACCCCATGACCTGGAGTCAGGCTGGGTGGCAGCAGGGCTGGGGCGTGCTCCACTCCTTCTCCCCTGTTGAAACAAAAATCCATGCAGAGAACCAAGAAAGGAGGTAACAAACCTTGAGACAAACAGCTGTTGAATTATTTGTTATTTGAGATCTTGGCTTGCTTCTCCTTGTAGTTGCTGAGTAATACAGGTAGTAAATTTCTGATGGCATGTGGATGATCGTGCAGCCTGTGCTCCACCGGGCGGGAGCATCCTGGTAGTCTCCAGAGAGACTGTTGCCGGAAAAATGTTTTTGAAAAACATCTGACATTGTAATTGTACACAGTGCATCTGAAAAGGAGTGTGGAGCTGGGAGGGGAGGGAAGCTTCCTTCTTATAAATGCTTTTGAGTGCCTTTCATGCACTGACTTTAGCAGGATGAAATCAGCTGTGTCCAGAGATGAGTAAACACAACTCAACCCTGTTTTCTTCATCTCAGAGCAATATGAATGCATCACTGTGCTTGCTCTAATCAAACAGCAAACAAAAAAATTAAGCTTAATGCTTTACTAAATTGGCCAGCTGTGTGGCTCTGTATCACAGCACTGCTGTTATATGAGACATTCTCTGCCAAACAGAACTTATCCTGGCCATGAGCTTTACATGCAACATATAGATGGGCTCTTCTAAGCAACCCATTGCAGCAGAGGAGGGTGTGAAGGCTCAAATAAGCCCCACTGCCCAGTGGAAGGGCAGGAATAAGCCCTGCCACAGGCAGACAAGGCTCACAGCAAATTGCCTCTGCTTGCGTTGCAGAAGACTGACCTGAAACCAAAGGCTGAAGCCCAAGAGAAAATGAAAAATTATTTCAGCTTGTTGCTACTATTCAAAAATGCAGGTAGTCTTGGGACTGGGTGGGAGATGAAAATGATTACATTTTGGAGGGGTGCCTGGATGAAAAGCGTAGGGACTGGTGCAGCTTAGTTTAAAGGAGAAAGAAATAAAAGGCTATGTTAGTGATACATATCCTAACTGGCTTGTCTCATGGTACAGGAATGAGGGGGCACTCCCTGAAAACAATCTGCAAAGGCAAACTTTAAACTTGTAAAGGAAACATCCTTTAATTACATGAAATGGAACAGTGGAGTTCACTGATAGCAGACACAGCGGACAGCAAATTCTGTGGTGCCCAGATGGGTCAAAATGTGCGCCTTTGCAAGGGCTAGTGTGCTGCTCTGCAGTGGAAATGGCCCCTTATTCCCCACTGAGCACTGCCACATGCTTCTGAGGCTTTGCTGCAAGCAAGGGAAAGTGGAAATGTGGCTTTATGCAGTGATTTGAATGGCACGAGGGTAGTGGAGCTGTAATAAAAGCACAGACTGAGGACAATCCATCTTGGAGAATGTTTTTGCCATATCAGCTCAAGTGCAGAAACATTTAGCAGTATTTTGTTGACTGACTGGGTGATACCCACTTAAGTGAGTGATTGTAATGCAGAAAAATGCAGTTAGTATGGCTTAAGCATACTGCGGAAAGCCCCATCTCCTGGAAAGCTCAGGATACTTCTGAGCAGAGATTTTCCACTGAACTTCCCTGGGCAGCACTTCAAGAGCCAACTGTGGTGGCTCGAGAGCCCAAACACTAGCTCTTAGACCATCCCAGATGAATGGAGGCTTTGAGTTACCCCAAATCTCTTAACTTCAACTGCAGCTGGGCTGCTGGAGAAGGTGCAGGTCAGGCCATGCCAGACGGTGTGCAGCAAAGCAGCAACGGGCGAGAAGATGGGCACTGGAGGAAAGGGGCAAATGTGCTTGGAAAGGCTGTGGCTTTGCACAGAAGAAGACTGAGGACTAAAAGCTTTAAATTAAGCTGTCCTGTGGTGTAGGTTTGAAGACAGACAGTGACAACATTGGAGATGTTGAAGCAGTTTCTAGCCGATACGAATTGTGGTGAATGTGTAGATGTAACTGCAGCAGCTTTCAAATTAACCAGGCAAAGCAGAGAAATTAAGTCTGTTCCACTGTGAAAAGATGATTTTTTTCCTTTTTGCCCGGTCTAAAAAACTGCTCTCCTATTTCCTATGTCTTCAAAGGCAGCAGCTGATGCTCCCCACCCACCCCGTGGATATCACACAGGAGTATGATTTCTTCACTGGAGCTGGTGCCACGTACGCAGTCATTACCTGCAGATGTGTGTGTGCAAGCACAGGCTCTGGAGGTAGATGTAGCAGAGCAGCGGACTTTGTGGGAACGAGGAGCACTGCCTAAATAGCGAGATCTCCTGGAAGGAGGCAGCACATACTGCAAATTGGGTCTGTTCCCAGAGCATCTTAACTCGCAAGTGATTAGCTGTTAATTATTATGCTATAAATTACTTAATAAATGACTATTCTTCACAGCACCTGTTCTACCACAAGACATCTGGTAAGCCATGTGAAATACGCATAATTATTGTTGCAGAAATGTAATTATAGCTCTTCTTCCCCTCTAGATTCTTGTGCAGCCACCAGCCATGGTATGGGTGCTTGTTCCAGCGCTATGCGCAGGCATCATGCACCACCAGCCACCTTGTCCCCACCTCCATGCTTCCTTTCAGCTTCCCAAAAAATGTTGGGATTCAGCTTACAGAAGACGAAAGAGCTGTGCCCAGCTGCACATTGCCTGGGTTTCAGCCTCAGAGTCAGGCTGAAAAGCACCCTCAGGGTAGCATTAAGCTCTCTGTAGTTAGCTTTAAAAATACAGGGATTTATAAAAAATCCATATTGATTTTATCCCAGTTTTGTTTGTAAATGTGTTTGCTTTAAGTCTGTAATAGTCAAAACTTCAAGTAAGAATGCATTCTTCTGCTGGGGTACTTCAGTTCAAGCTGTTTCTCCAGTGACCTAATTTTGTTTATGACCCCGAACAGGGACAGATGGAGTCTTTTAACTGAGATCATAAAAATATTTGTGCTAGTATGTGTGCTTTAGACCTGCCCTTGAAATTATTCAGCTTAGCTGTGGCTTGACTTGTTTTGGACACTTAAGCTTTAATTTTCCCCCTAGTTCTTGTTGGTCTGACTTGTGATAATTGGCTGTGGAACTGTGCAATTGTAGGTTTGGGTGTTTTCAGCTGTTTTTTGGGGACATGCAGTGGTCTGAGCTTGCTCAGAGATTGGCAGGGAAATAGGGATGAAGAGTGCAGCAGAAAAAACATCTGCATGTGGCTGCATAAGTGCAACAGCTTTAACTCATTCAAGAGGTTTTCTAACATACTGGGCCAAAGTGGCTCTCTTAAGCGTGGGCTGCACACATGAAAGATCTACTGCAGTAAAGCTGTCCTTGATAATGCTAACTGCAGTAGAATTTTGGTCTTTTACAATTAAACTACATGGTTACAGTGACAATGGGCAATTCTATTCTAGGACTTCCATGTTACTCTTCATGTCCTTCAGACCTTGTTATGCTCTCCTTTCATAGGAAAGAGCTGACAGGGCTTCAGAGGTGTAACCTGAGAGCATTTAAAGTAGCCAGGTTTTATTGGCATAAGGTTCAACAAGGCCAAATTTCCGGGTCCTGCACTTGGGGCACAACAACCCTATGCAGAGTTACAGACTAGGAGAAGTCTGTCTAGAAAGCTGCCTGGAGAGAGGGACCTGGGGGTGTTGGTCAATAGCCAACTGAACATGAGCCACGTGGCCAAGAAGGCCAATGGCATCTTGGCTTGTACCAGAAACGGTGTGACCAGCAGGTCCAGGGAGGTTATTCTCCCTCTGTACTCGGCACTGGTGAGACCGCTTCTTGAATCCTGTGTTCAGTTCTGGGCCCCTCACCACAAGAAGGATGTTGAGGTTCTGGAGGAAGTCCAGAGAAGAGCAACAAAGCTGGTGAAGGGGCTGGAGAACAGGCCTGATGAGGAATGGCTGAGAGAGCAGGGGATGTTTAGCCTGGAGAAGAGGAGGCTGAGGGGAGACCTTGTTGCTCTCTATAACTACCTGAAAGGAGGTTGTAGAGAGGAGGGAGCTGGGCTCTTCTCCCAAGTGACAGAGCACAGGACAAGGGGAAATGGCCTCAAGCTCCGCCAGGGGAGATTTAGTCTAGACCTTAGGAAAAAAATTTTCACAGAAAGGGTCATTGGGCATTGGAACAGGCTGCCCAGGGAGGTGGTTGATTCACCTTCCCTGGAGGTATTTAAAGCACAGGTGGACAAGGTGCTGAGGGACATGGTTTAGTGTTTGATAGGAATGGTTGGACTTGATGATCTGGTGTGTCTCTTCCAACCTGGTTGTTCTATGATTCTGTGATTCTATCTTTTGAAGAGGATAATGAATATTTCCTAGAAATTAAATCTCTTAACAGAAGACAGCTGAAATCAGCTTTTTGCTGCTGGTTCAATTTGCTACATGATCCACCGCTTTAAAAACTGTGTCTCTTTGCTTTTTATTTCTTTCAGCTGTAGAGGAGGAGGAAAATAATCCCTTTTCTGTCATAACCAGCAGGTGGTAACCACACCGCCTCTCCCTGTACTCCCTGTACACAGCATCTACTGCATCTCCCCATTGACAGATTCTGGTGAAGGCTGCTTGTATTATATTTTTTTTCCATTTTAAGGAGAATGAAGGTACCCGAGATAGATTTAGATGACTTGGGAAGGCTTCAGCAGTGAATAAAACCCGATCCACTGCAACTCTGTGCTTGTTCTCCTGCCACAGCTTCTTCATAGTTTTCAAGGCAGCAGGAAGCTATTGGTAAGGATAGTGAGCACTAGATAATACAATGGGGATTTTTTATATTGCTAACAAGAGAAAAAGCTGCCCTGCCCCACTAGTGGCTAAAAACACCATAGAAGACATTTCCAGTATTTTTTTTCCCCCTAAAAGATTCCAGTAAACAGCATCCGTGTAAGTGCACACTGCGACACTGAAGCTGATGCCTCCATTTTTATTAGTTTCCAAATCACACTGATGCAGCAGCAGAGCAAACAAGACTGTAAGCATTGCTCTGAACACAGCCCTGAAAAGCATCATTCACACATTTAATGCATCAAAGCCTTCCAGAAGTGAGAGCAGGCACAAACTACATGCTGGAAAGTCTGCAGGGTATTAGTGATGTATGGTAAATGGGTGCTAAATAACAGGGCTGTCATTGCAAGGATGCTATGTGTCAGCACGCGCACCCTGGCTGAAGCACCAAACCAACCGCACATGCCTATTCTGCATTCAAAAAGCATCAGGATTTCTGCAGGACTGAGTTGCATGTGCCTGGAAAAGTGCCTAATTCGCATATAAATGTGGGAAGAGCTGTGTTCTCAATATCATTCCTATAGGATGTTGATCTGATGGCTTTCAGCTTTGGGGGAGAAGAGTCCTTTAGCCTTCAGACTCAGAACATCATTCGTTCACTGGCCAACTTCAGAAGTGGTAACAACAAAGCAATAAAATAGCTTAAAGCACTGTGCAATTTTTCTAAAGGTTCTTATCCTCAAAGCATGAAGAAAAATAATAATAAAAAAAGTTATTTTTACAAGCTCAAACCATTTTTTCAGTGGGGCAATAGGCAGACCTTTTACCGGAAAGTGATGTTACCCCCCCAATGTTTAGCTTTAATCTGTTTGCAATTTTTTTTGCCTTTTTTTTTATGTTTGAAATAGAGCAATATCAATTTTTGGATGCCTGATCCTCTGGGAGAAACTAAACCAGTGCAGACACCTTTTGAGGATGAAAAACTACGAGGTGACCTTGTGGGAAGTAATCTGTTTTCTGCAGACCTCATGAGAAAAACGAGTTGTATTTACCCAAAGCTCTAGGGTGAGGGAAGTACAACTAATTTCTCAGGCAAGTGGGATGATGCACATCCTCAGTGGCACTTTTAAATCCCACATGCCTACTGTGGTTTTGCATTCAGATGGCCATAGCAGTAGCATGGAGGTAGGCTGTGGACAAATTCTTGTCACAGCTGATAACCACACCAGGCTGGAATATTAGCAACTGGCTGCCGGACAGCACTAAAAATTCAAGCCACTGGCTGCCTGATTAACTTCCAGCATTTCAGCCTGACAAAATGGCAGCTGGCCATATGGTGAAATTAAAAACACAAGCAAACTCTTCCTTGGATCCCTGCTGGGGGGGCTCATCTTTTTCATAGAGTTAAAATCCCCATTGGCAGGGGCTGCCTTTCAGGGCAGCCTTGCTGTTTGCATTTGTATGGCACTCGTTTGGGGTGGGTTTTTTTCCCATTCCAATCTCTGTTATCACTGTAATCTTTCATGCTTCACACTTCTGGGGAAAAAAATTTCAATATTCTAGAACAAAGCAATCCACAGCTTTCCTTCATTTCAGTCTTTAGTGTCCTAAGGCTGTCATAACTCAATAACTGAGTTTTTATTGTGTCACGTTTCACCATTGCTGACTGCAACCATCCTGGCTAATCCTTTTGCTGCTGCCTTATCGGTACTTTCTGTAATTCACTGTTTGTCCATTCTGCCTTCATAGCTTTTAGGTTTTTTTCTTGCTTCCTCCACCCCCAAATTCTATGACATTTGTGGTTGCCCTCTGTGATTGCTCAGTATGACAAGTGGACAAGCAGGTACTTAATATTGTGAGCCTGATTTTGGAAGCTGCCATCACATTTTCTGAAGTTGGAAATAAAGGAAAACATCAATATTCTCCAAAGCTGACAACAAGAAAAGATTTCCATTCCTGATGAGAGTGGTGAAGGAGCAGAGAACCATCTTACAATCCCATCTCCCTGTGCATGGGGTACAGATCAGCACATGCATTTGCACATATAGAGACTGCTAATATCTGTGACTTAAGTGGTATTTACTTGTCAGTGCTTCCCCAACACAGCATATGAGCCTCGTGGAGAGACACTTCCTCTCCTAGGGCACAGGTTGCAGGTACTTATTTTTCCCAAGTAGAATTTCACAAAAGGATAGTTTTAAACTCTCAAGCCTTGCCACACACCTAGGGTGGGGGTCAAGGTGATTGTAAAATGACACAGTCTGTTTGTTTACAGAAATACAAACTGCAGTGTGCTGATGTTCTGCTACGAGAGTTCTACCATGTGGGAGCAAGTGCCTTCATGGAGAAGCACACTGATTCTGCTATCTATCAGTCATAGCAGCTCTGTCAAATGAAACTGGGCAACCTGGGATTTTTTTTTTCTTTGTGGATGAAAACACTTACCATTTTGAATAAATTAATATCTAATAATCCCTCTGACTAAGAGTTCATGTGTGCATGTACCAAGCAGTGCTCATTTTCTTGTTTGTTACTCTTAGCACAGGACTGTAGATAGTGTGTAGAGGTGACAGGGAGCATTTTTCTGTTTGGGGATTTTACATACCCATGTTTTCAGGCAAAACGTACTAGTACTTTAATGCCTACCATCTTAAGACTAATCCTTATTTCTTTCCAGCTTATTTGTTTAAAAAATAAAAAAGGAAAGAAAATAATTGTCAAATGTCAAAACTGAGTGGTGTTTATTTTTGATGGGGCACATCAGCTGAGCACACTTTCTCTCATCACACGCTCTTCAATGTGTCATACTTGAGTGGTTCGCAAGGAGAGTCCCACATCACCTGCTGTTGCTGCTCTTCACCAAGTGCTCCTTTATCTCCTGGGCATGAGAAGACATCTGTGAATAGTCTGAAGTTGCATGGAAGGTATCCCAGGCAGCTGTCCAGATTCAACCCATTCATCCTGACTTTTTAATTCTTTCAGTCAGGGCTGTATCCCAATCAGTGGGATACTCATGCTATTGTTTCCAGCTGGGTTGCATCCTGAGGCTCTTTAATCCTTTCCCCTCTGTAGTGAAGTGTCTTCTTCTGGAGGTGATATCTCAAGAAGGTGCTGGTCTTTCTGAACAGCTAATGCCTTTACTTAGGGAGTTCAGCTATGCCTCAGGACACCCTGAGCTACTGTCGTTACACTTGAGACACTTAAAGTACTGGGAGTGCCTGCAGAAAACCTCTCCTGGGGATTTCCTGTTCCCCTAAACTCTGGTAAATCTTCATAGGCTGCTGGAAAAGCTTGTGTAACTATTGGAAGATCCCTGGCAAAACACTCCTCCCCTGCTGTTGCATTTTTATATGTGTTCTTGCTGAATCATGCAGAGAAAAAAGAAGTATAGGTTTCTCAAGAATTTTTCAAAGTGAAGGTACTGCTCAAAGACTTAAACTACTCCCAGCCGCTTTACAGAGGGCACGTTAACATTTAACAAGGCCAAATGCCGGGTCCTGCATGTGGGGCACAACAACCCCGTGCAGTGCTACAGACTGAGAGAAGCCTGGCTGGAAAGCTGCCAGAAGGAGAAGGACCTGGGAGTGTTGGTCAACAGCCGACTGAACATGAGCCAGCAGTGTGCCCAGGTGGTCAAGAAGGAAAATGGCATCTTGGCTTGTATCAGAAACGGCTGTGACCAGCAGGTCCAGGGCAGTTATTCTCCATCAGTACTCTGCACTGGTGAGACCGCTCTTGAATCCTGTCTTCAGTTCTGGGCCCCTCACCACCAGACGGATGTTGAGGTTCTGGAGCGAGTCCAGAGAAGAGCAACAAAGCTGGTGAAGGGGCTGGAGAACAGGCCTTATGAGGAACAGCTGAGAGAGCTGGGGTTGTATAGCCTGGAGAAGAGGAAGCTGAGGGGAGACCTTGTTGCTCTCTATAATTACCTGAAAGGAGGTTGTGGAGAGGAGAGTGCTGGGCTCTTCTCCCAAGTGACAGGGGACAGGACAAGAGAAAATGGCCTCAAGCTCCACCAGGGGAGGTTCAGGCTTGACATAAGTTAAAAATTCTTCACAGAAAGGGTCATTAGGCAATGGAACGGTCTGCCCAGGGAGGTGGTTGATTCACCTTCCCTGGAGGTGTTTAAGGTGCGGGTGGATTAGGTACTGAGGTGCATGGTTTAGAGATTGGTGGGAATGGTTGGACTCGATGATCCAGTGGGTCTCTTCCAACCTGGTGATTCTATGATTCTAACACTTCTGGTTGTGTTAACAGTTCAATTCAGACTCTAGTTTTTTTTAAAAAATCAAATGTGGTCTCCTTTAGCTATCATGAGCATTCTTGGGTATCTTCTGATGTGCCCTTCCAAGTTATAATCCTGTCATAAATTCTGTATTTTCTGTGCAAAAGGCCATATGATCAAGAGAAAAACAAAGAGGGAAAAAGCATATGTGCTAAAATCCTTTCTACTTTTCAAATAGGAGATCAAACACTGATAAGAATTATTCTGGATTGACTCAAGTAGTAGGTTCCTCTTTAAGCCACCAGGGACCAGTAGCTGCATGGGATGAGAGATTCAGTTCAGAGCTCCAGCTTGCCATAAACTTTCTCTGTGTAAAGTAATAACAAATGTATCACCCCTAGCATTAGCAGTACGAATGATTAAGAAGAGGTGTTTCTGATGCTCTTCTTGCCTGTTGAATTTGTCTTATGGCAGGGTTTCAATAAACTGAGAATACAGATGTTCAAGATCTTCTGCTGGCATTTTTTACTTGGAAACAGTGTGGGTCTACCAGTGTGCACAAAGAGGGGTCTTCTCTGTCCCTTAAAGAACAACAGTACCTCCTTTCATAAACTGCAGGAACTATTTTCCTAATATTGAATGTTCAAGGAAGTTGCTAATACTTAACTGGGAAAGCCATAGGTCTTAGTGTGGCTGCACTTACAGTTGCCTGCCAGATTTGTTCCAGTTCTCTCTACAGTTTCCCTGTTGTGCTTACTGGCTAGTATACTTGGTCAGTATGTGCTTTCCCAGGGACTGTAATTTTATTACTTTCAAACCTTAGATTATCTGAAGAAGAAAGTGTGGAGTTTTTTTTTTTTTTGTGGTTTTTTTTTTTTTTTGGTTTTTTTGTTTGTTTGGTTTTGGGGGTTTTGTTTCTTCTTTTTTTTATAAGATGCTCAAAGGCTGCATTTAATGAATGTGGAACTGTGTTACCTAAGCTGCTTCTTAGGTGGTGGAACAGTGTTTCCTCTGAATCCCTATAAGATTTCAAGCTAGTACCTTAGGACACTTATTTCCTCTTAATAAACCTGCTTCACATACCTAGGGATTCTTCAGTAGCATCAGTCATCAACATACTAATTTTACTTTAGTGTTACACTTCTTTAACCTATTTATTCTGTTATGGTTTAATTCTTCTTGGTCCTACCAACTGGCCCTTATCTACCACTTTGCTTGCCTCCTAGTATAAAAGACCTCTTTATTATCTTTGCTTTATTTGAAGCACTGAACAGAATCCTCTTCAGTTGCTGCCATCTGCCCTTACTTCTGTAGAAACAATGTTTTTCAAAACAAATTATCTTTGCAGCCTCACACAGGTATCAAATATTACTATTGACTATCTTATCAGATGGTGTAATTAGGCTAATTCTACCTGCTTCATTAACTATTTAAAAATTAACACTATGTCTAATGTGTGAGTAAAAGGTATGATCTCATTCTTCTGTGTGCAATTCTTTCAGCAATCTGGAATAGTGACTTCTTGGTACAGAAAGGTTAATGCTGTACCCCCTTTTTTTTATCAATGTCGGGTTTTTATCAAATCTGTGCTTCACCTCATATCTGCATTATCAGATCTGCTTGAGTAAGGTACATAACTGAAGCCTCTTCCAAATTTAATTTTCCCTTCTCAGAAATTCTACTACTATTAAAAAAAAACCCTAATGCTTTAACAAAGTCTATTTTAGACAAGGAACACATGATGAGTTCAGGTATTAACAATCCAGCAACTTGAATACAAAATTCAGATCTTCAAATTGATCAGTAACAAGAAAAAGTGTATTTTAAGATAATATGCCCATTCCTCATTTTTTTCTTCAGTTAAAGGAAGTATGTTGGTACGAAGTTCCTTCAAAACTGGCTGATGGCTTTGCCTTACAGTAAACTTGGAGAAATAAAATAACTGAGATCTGTACACAGGCTTTTGCCATTCAAAGACTTTGCTTGTGAAAGGAGAACTATTGGTAGTTATCTAAATTATAAAAAATATTTTGTAGTTCTCTGCACAAACGCTAGGGTTGTAAAAAGCTGCTTTTCTACAGCCTGTGTTCAAAACTATCTAGATGGTGTTCAATGGACTTTACATAAAGCTAATGTTTTCTTTCTGTTAGAATTTCTATGAATTTTAAATACATGACAGCTTTAAGTATACTGTGTCTCTTTCATGTTAGATTCATCTTTACATTCCTTTGAGCAGTCAGAATGTTTGTGCCAGCTCTCAAAACTGATAACTCTCCCTGCTTGAAGACTCAAAGAATTCAGATGGAAAATTTAATTTTACATTCAATCTTCAGCCCTCCTTGACAGAAGAAGTGAACTTTTCAGCCATTACTGAAACTGCAGAAGATAGTCTAGACATTAATATGAATAACATGAATGACAGCATCCTGGTAAATGCCCTGTCTTGTGAGACACCGGTTCTGGCTTCTAGTGACATAGACCAATTTTCTTAATGGCCACTATTTTTTTTACTGCTGACTTATTGAATCATCCATTTCAGGGAAAACTGCACCACCCTGTTAGAATGGCTTGATAGTTAAAACTCTAGCTTGGCTCAAGAAGATGATATAGGAAATTTGAGGAAGGAATACTTTTAAAATTGCATCCCTAGTTTATTAGCACTAGGGATTTCCTTACTAGAGTTACATGAAAGACCATCTCTGAAATGGTTGTCTTTGTTCAGTGTTTTATCATTGTCCTTTTAGGGCCTTTGTTTTGAGTTTGTTTTGTTGATTTGTGTAGTTTGGTGGGTTTGATGTACCTGATGTTAAATATGTGCAACACATCTGGAAGAACAGAGAGAAAACTAATATAAATAAAAAAAAGCAAACCGAATGTGTATAATGTGTAGAAAAGATTTATTGTAAAAAAACCAATTCTGTGCAAACAGTGAGGAAAAGACTTTAAAAAAAAAGTCACAAGACTTTGTAAACTGTAAAACCCATCAAACCAACTTTGTTGGTACTCTACATAGTAACAGTCAACAAGTAGTCCACTCAAGCCCATTACACAATTGGCTTAGGTTTTTCTTTCTGAGAGGAGCTCCAATCTCTGAGGTTTAATATTGGCTGTTAAACAAGATCTCTCTCTCATCTTCCTACAACAAAGAGATTAAAAAATGGTCCAACAAAATGGAAACAGAGCTGTGGCAACATGAGGCCTCCTCTGTTGCCTTCTCAGGGCTTCAGAGCGTGACCCCTAGTCAGCACTTGGGTGAACCTACCAGCCTTGGAAACTGCTCTCATCTCCTGTAAACATCAGGCAGAGGATATTCCTCCAGCTGGTCAAATTCATTAAGGTAGAAGTGAGTTGCCAGTTTGTTTACCATTCTCTTCAGGGTGACAAAGGCTGCAATGACTTGGAAGGTAAGGAAGAGGACAAAGACAATATGGACTGCTCGCTCTAGTGGCTGAATTTTCAGACCTTCATTAAATAACAAGAAAAGTATCATAGGCAACTGCAGGAGGAGACTCAGGAGCCAAAACCCAGCCAGCTCAGGGACCTACAACAGGGAGACATCACTTACTAACTGGCATTTGGAGAAAAAAAAACAACTCTGAAACTTTGAAAAAAAAATATAAAATCAACATTTAACTTTCCAAAAGTCAGTACATAGTGTAAAACGGCAAAGTGACTGGGTTTTGTATGTCCATATACTGTGGTTTAAACTATACTTATTTTTTTCCTGACAAAACATTTTCTGAAGAAAAATTTTGCAATTCAGAGTGGAAGTGGAAGCTATCTCAAGGGAGTAGAAGATACTGCCTAGCTTAAGGGGAACAACCATCACCTCAACTGAAATCTCTTAGAAGAACTGGTAGACCATTTCATTTATGTTAAAACTCCAAAAGGCTCTCCTTCATAAATTAATATGTACATGTGGTAACATACCTTCTCCTGCAGATTGCCCATGTATCCCAAGTAGAGTCGAATAACCTCTATTAGAGAGGCTAGGATCATGACTGTGATCAGGATGAACTTGTAGTAATCTGACAAGACTGGATACTAGAGGGAAGAAGAGTAAATGTTTCTGCTGTGCTATTTCATAACACGCTGTTTGATTAAATGAAGACTCTGTATGCTACTGTAAACTGATAGCATTGTATTGGCTTTCAAATACTCTTGAACCTCCAGTTTCAAGGAATTCCCAAATAAACCTAATAACTTCTAACTCCAGTGAGCTCTATCTTGGTACTAGGAGGTGTTTGATCAAATACATCTAACATTTGGAAACCATCACTTTCCTTTAGGACTCACCTTCAGATGGAGCATGACAACTGTGGTGAGCCACCAAAACGGGAAGAAATAAACGTTGAAGTAGAGGGACATCTGCAGTGGTAAACTGGAAAGCATTTCATTATCTGTAGATAAAAAAGTCTTTATCACTCCTGGTTAGTTCCAAACTTCCCTTTCATAAATGTATCAGAAAGATACTGCTCCATTCTAGCTTGCAGCAGGGTATTAACACTCAACCCAGTCAAACTAAATGTGAAGAAAAATATTTTTATATATCCAGAGGAAAATTTTACCCTATCTTGAGTTACACCATTCCCTGGAATCTAATGCAACTTTCAGTTTGCAGGATACAGAACTTTTATCACCTAGTCATATATTCGTGTTGAGTGTGAGATTGTCAGTTATCTGATGGCTTATGGCTTACTTCACAGTCTCTGACTGATACAATCAGCTCAAGCAGTGTTGTATATAGACATCACAGAAAGAGTGGTTATTTCATTGTTGATCATAAGAGATTGGATGAAGTTTAAATGAATACATATTGGATTATCATTATCTTTTTTATGGTTCTCCTGGGTAAGGACTTACTGTTAGAAAGCAGGTTTCAATTGCCCACTCTTCATTTTCAATCTTTAAATAAACTTATGGATGGAAGTAATGTTGCAAGAAGTCAGTAATGCTTCTAGTTCTTAAGAGCTAACAACTAAAACTTATCCTTTAAAGCCTGGAGAGAATAAAATGCATTTATGTAATGTAGAGAAATAGCAACTACTGAACTCTTTGCAGGCAGTAGATTTTTTATTTAGTATTTAATAACAGACCTACAAGATTAGACTTAAAGTAGTGAAAAAGTAAAGGGCCATTCTATGGGAATTATCCAGTTTTAATGGGTGAAGTTTTATTGTCATGTTCTAGTTAACAGATACTGCATCCACTTTACTTCAACTACCAACAGCATCTCATGTTTTTCCCTAATGATGTCTTGAGGCACATCATCACTTGGTAATACCTGAGTGAGTTTAGAAAGTATTACTTGTGACCTGCTGATTTGTATTCAAGGCTTGTGCCTCCATCTGTCAAAATGTTAATATTTGATTGAAAATTATTCTGAAGTCATATTGCCTTGCTTCTAGCCTCAGAACCACCTCTCTTCTAACACTAACTTCTCTTTCCGTATCTTCCAACCACTCTCATACCTGTCTTTGTTCCAACTCAGTCTGACATCCTCGTTTTCAGTCCAGCCACATGCAGCCTGGTACAGTCTGTTCCAGAAGTCTTTATGCCAGTATCGATGGTAGCTACTGGAAGGTATTTATTGGTGGTAGGTGGGAAGGAAGGAGGATTTAGCAACAGAACTGGGACAGGCCTTAAGGGTAGGATGTGAGGGGCAGGGATTTGCTATACTGAAACAGAAGGTGTAAGACAACCAATGTATTTATTTTAACAACCACATTTTTAAGCATCAACACTTTCTTACATCTGCAAATGAATGAAAAGCTCTAGATACCTAAAATTGCTCCAGCTGTCCTAATGAACGAATCTCCTAAGTACCAGGAGGACTTTGGAGGGCATCAACATACTATCCTAAGACACTTATCTTTTAAAAATAAATGACCATCTAATTGGAAGTAAACTATGTTTATGCCCTATATGCACTGGATGAAAATTGAATGGTTCACAGCCATATTACTTAAAAAGAGAGAAGATGAGCTCTAATTTCAATTGTGATGACAATGTTTTAGGTATGGTAAAGTCTTCATTGGTATAGCATTGATTTCTATAAGTTCTGGTCCAGTTCTGAAACTGGTTTGGATGCATGTTTAGCAGATTAATTTTTTCTATTCCTAATGCTTATTTTCTGGGAATGCTAAAATTCAAAGAAAAGCCAGATAGTATTGAGATGGCCAAATCTTTGATGCTAGAGCCAACTTACTAAACTATGTAATTGTAAACTTAATTTTTGAAATCCTGATCTCCAGGATCATTTGTATCGTCTCCAGGTACATTTGCAACTGGTTTCAGCAGGTTGGATATTCGTACAGGAGGTTTCATAATGGAAAATGACAAAGAAAGGACTAAACCCAGAAGCTATTTCTGGAGTACAGACAAGTATTTCAGTGTTGTTTGATAAATTAGATGAAGAATTAATGTTAGCAGTGTAAATAAGCAAAGAAAATGAGTAATGAGAAATAAGGATGACTTTTTGATAACTCCATTCCCAGATGAATAATTTTAATCAGTTGAAATACATATTGTCTTTCTGTGTAGACAGATTCTTTATTTCCATGGCTACTTTCACTTTGATTTATGAAAAGGGGGCACATGCCAGGCTCATGGGTGATACAGCAGAGGAACAGTTAGCAATCATCACAATTGACTTGGAGAAACAGAATGATAAATGGCAATTGTGTAGAATTGTATATATTGTATCTTGATATATGATCTAAATGAGGACTGTGGCAAAGAACAGAGCATCCTCTAAGATAAGACAAGGAAGCAGAGAGGCCACATTGACTAGTTTTCACAAATTTTGTCTGCACTCCCCCCATAAGGTCCAAAGTTTACTGACAATGAAGACTTTGAGCCTTCATCTTAGGACCACCAGGAGGGGTTCTCATGACAACCCAAAGGACCAACTGTGCATGTGAACGAGGTGTGGAAAATAATGAATATTTTCATTCATGAAATGAATACATTTTCAGGTGAAATGAATATGCATAGATCTGTAATATAAAAGACGTGCCGTTTCCTTGCTTGGTGTGAATGTTTGGAAGGTAATGGCCTCTTCTCCTAAGTGACAGGGACAGGACAAGAGGGAATGGCCTCAAGCTGTGCTAGAGGAGATTTAGGCTAGACATGAGGAAAAAGTTTTTCACAGAAAGGGTCACTGGGCAGTGGAACAGGCTGCCTAGGGAGGTGGTTGATTCACCTTCCTTGGAGGTGTTTAAGGCACAGGTGCACAAGGTGCTGAAGGGCATGGTTTAGTGTTTGTTAGGAATGGTTGGACTTGATGATCTGGTGTGTCTCTTCCAACCTGGTTGTTCTATGATTCTGTGGTTCTATGATTCTATGAATACGTACAGGTGTTTTGGGGAATATGTTACAGTTTACTGTATAAAGCCAAGACAAGTTGCCACGATGGGTACACACGTTGTTTTGGAGAAATAATTCTCCCATGAGTCTCAGTGCTGAATAAACATACCTACTTTATAACTTTATAAGTTATGGAGTCTTGATTCCGTATGTCAGTGGCCTATTGCGAGCTTGAGGTTTTTTGTTGCCTAACTCGAGCTTGGTCTTCACTCATGCTGCTGTGATGTAGCTGTAACTGGACAGCTACTATTGACAGCACCATCCCTGAGTAAACAGGATCTATAGCTGGAAAAAACACTGAAGGAGCTGGTTTGGTGCCTCAGCTTGCCCTTGTGCTCCTAGGCCAATTAGGCAAGTAGCAGGTAGCTGGAGGCACAGAGCAGATCTTGAGCTGTTTCCCTGCCCCAAAGCTGCTTTAAACACATGGTTGGCATGGACAGTGAATGGAAGCAGGACCTAAACCCCATGCACTCTTGACTCCATTCTCCTCTGATGAAGAGGGAAAACTGCACAGCAGCTTAAAAATGAACCGTAATTATGTAACAAAGTTAATAATCTGATTAATTTTTTAATTATAGACACCCACCCTATATACGTAGCCTTCACCCTTCACTGAAATGCAGCCTCTTTGGGAGCTGTTTAGCAGCACATGGCTTATAAACCAGAGCTGTGATGCTGTATGGATATCACTGCTTTGAGAATGGGGAGAAAGAATCAATGGTGCTATGACAATTTATGATCACGGAGGATTTGTCGCTATACTCAACTGTGAAAATTAATTGGTAAGTTTTGCTGCAGCTGGTTTGTATGTTTAATTGTCTTGTCATATAAATCTGTCTTGTATCAAGCGATAATATGCAGATAATCTCCAGACATGGATGAATAACCTGAAAGAATAATCACTCTTCTTAGAGTTGCAAGAATTTATCAATATTCTTAGTTGTTTTGTACCTGTCTTACGGCTGAGAGAACTTATTGATGAGAGAAATTATTAATAGGCTTAATTAACTGGAAAGATATAGCTGGTTTAAGTCAGGAGATAACCTGAAGGGAGGCTCCAGACACAGCTGGATAACCTAAATAAACATTCTTTGAGGACTTACATGGTTCTTTATCTAGAACTAGTCTACCTACCCACTCCCTCTGTGAGATGAGATGCCTTTTTCAGATGGGCATCCGTGGTTCAGCCATCACTTGTAAAATAAAAGTGTTACTGCCTTTGCTTCGAAGACTTTGTCCTTTTCAATGTTTTCCCAGTGAATAAGTGTTTCTCGCACAATTAAAACCGAAGGGAAAACGCAGATTGAACTATGGCTTTGCCAGCCACGGGGACCTGGAGGGGTGAGCCTGGAACCACCCCTTCTCCAGGAGGACTGGAAACCCTATACTGGGCCACAAGCGTTGCCCGGGGCGTGCAGCAGCCCCTCCGGAGACACCGGCTCCCGCCGCCGCGTGGATGAGCGCGGAGCCCCCGCCCCTCACCCGCCTCGGGGCGGGGCGAGGCCGCCACAGCGCCACCCGACACGGCCGAACCAGACCTCCCACCTGGGGGTGCGGCCCCCACCGGGCTGCCGGCCCCGTCCCGGGCCCTCTCGCCCGCAGCGAGCGGCGGTGCGCCGGAGTCGCCACCTTCGTCGCTGCCGACGGCTGGCGGAGCAGCCGCTTGACCCTGGGCAGCTTCTCCGTTGCCCCCGCCGCCATCTTGACCCCGGGCAGCTCCCCCGCCCCAGCAGCCCCCGCCGCCATCTTGGCCCCGGGCAGCTCCCCCGTAGTCCCCGGCGCCATCTTTGGTGCTGGCGGGGCTTTACCTGCGCGGCCGGGGGGCAGCGGCAGGCCGGGGCTGCGGCCTTCGCTGAAGACGGTGTGGCTGAAGGAGCCCAAGTGCCGCCTGAGGGGCTCGGCCAGGGCCACGCCGCGGGTCGGGGCCGCTCCCATGGCTGCCTCGGGGCCGGAACGGGGGGAAGTGGCTGCTCCTGGCGCGGGGAGGAGGCGAGCGGAGCCCCGCCCGCCGCCTCACTGGGTAGGGGGTGGTGACAGTGTCTGTGTCTGTCTGTGTTACAAATGACTACGCTGCAGGCCAATTCGTAGAATCATGGAATCATAGAACAACCAGGTTGGAAGGGACCCATCGGATCTTCGAGTCCAACCATTCCTATCTAACACTAAACCGTGCCCCTCAAGACCTCATCCACCCGTGCTTTAAACACCTCCAGGGAAGGTGAATCAACCACCTCCCTGGGCAGCCTATTCCAATGCCCAATGACCCTCTGTGTGAAAAACTTCCTCCTAATGTCCAGCCCAAATCTGCCCTGCAGAGCTTGAGGCCATTCCCTCTTGTCCTGCCACTTGGGAGAAGAGGCCAGCTCCCTCCTCTCTACAACCTCCTTTCAGGTAGTTGTAGAGAGCAATGAGGTCTCCCCTCAGCCTCTTCTTCTCCAGGATGGAGAGCTATGTAATACAGCGCTGGGTGCGTGGGGAGCTACTGCCCTACCAACACGCACACTAAACCATGCTTGCCACATCTTTTGTTCTCATGCATATCCATTTAGTTTCGCGAATATTATAATCATGTTCGAGAATGTTCCTTCATGCATGTTCATTTAGTTTTGAGAATGTCTCTTCGTGCATATTCATGAGTCCAATGGCATGAGGTTCAACAAGGCCAAATGCCGGGTCCTGCACTTGGGGCACAACAACCACGTGGATTTCTACAGACTAGAAGTCTGTCTAGAGAGCTGCCTGGAGGAGAAGGACCTAGGGGTGTTGGTTGACAGCTGACTGAACATGAGCCAGCAGTGTGCCCAGGTGGCCAAGAAGGCCAATGGCATCCTGGCTTGTATCAGAAATGGTGTGACCAGCAGGTCCAGGGAGGTTATTCTCCCTCTGTACTCCGCACTAGTGAGACCGCTCCTTGAATACTGTGTTCAGTTCTGGGCCCCTCACCACAAGAAGGATGTTCAGGCTCTGGAGTGAGTCCAGAGAAGAGCAACGAAGCTGGTGAAGGGGCTGGAGAACGGACCTGATGAGGAACGGCTGAGAGAACTGGGGTTGTTTAGCCTGGAGAAGAGAAGGCTGAGAGGAGACCTCATTGCTCTCTACAAGTACCTGAAAGGAGGTTGTAGAGAGGAGGGTGCTGGTCTCTTCTCCCAAGTGCCAGGGGGCAGGACAAGAGGGAATGGCCTCAAGCTCTGCCAGGGGAGATTTAGGCTAGACATTAGGAGGAAGTTTTTCACGGAAAGGGTCACTGGGCATTGGAACAGGCTGCCCAGGGAGGTGGTTGATTCACCTTCCCTGGAAGTGTTTAAGGCACAGGTGGACGAGGTCTTGAGGGACTTGGTTTAGTGTTTGATAGGAATGGTTGGACTCGATGATCCGGTGGGTCTCTTCCAACCTGGAGATTCTATGATTCTATGATTCTGTATTCATTTATTCCCATGAATATTACAATCATCTTTGAGAACATTCCTTCCCCTTAGTGCACTAGGTCTCTCCCAGACCGCCCAGGGACTCTCAAGAGCTCGTGCCCAAGGCTCTGTGAATGCAGACTTCCCACCTCCCTCATCCCCCTACACCACCAGTCTGCACAAAATGTTAAGCTACGAATTTTGTCAAACGCATATACTTGAAGATAAACATTCACAACTTCTCAATTGCCACTGTTGGAGCAAGAATCTAAAACTTTATTATATACAGTAGTTTGAAATAGTTGGAAATCAAGAAAAGAATTGATTTAAATGTATGTACTAGTTTTAAAGTTACATGAAATCTTAAAACCTAGTTCTTTAGAAAGAGGTGTTAGTTACTTGGGAATGCTAACAAGATAATGCTAACAGCACTTCGTTAAAAACAGGAGACCATAAATCACTCAAGCAGCAAGATAAGAATAGAGTCTAGCTAACCAGAGTTAATTAAGTAGGGATAGAAGAAAACTGGCAATGAATTCACGTTGGACATTGCCCAAAACTAGAAAGGTAAAAATTTCGTGGTAAAAACGGACTATTTTTCCTTCAAGGATGAGGAGAAGCCTTCTTCTTCACGACCACCAGAAGGAGGCGCGCAAGCGCAGAAAGGGCTGATGACATAATTCACCAACGAAATAATTGAAACATACATATGCATTAGGCAATGATGTAACCTGTTGAATATACATTAGATTGCGAAATCTTGCGAGGATAAATTACCGTCGTGTTGTAAAGATCGTGGAACCAGATTTGGGTATGGTCCTCTGGTTCCCCCCGGGACCCCTCAATAAAGCACTAACATATAAGTCTTCCCGGAGTGTTATGTATTTATTGCCACACCGATGCTAACACCACCATTTCCTGTCATGCTGACACGAATCTCCTTAATGTCCATTCTCACGTGTGTGCATCTGTGTGTCTGCGTCTCTGTGTCTATGTGTGTGTCTGTGTGTGTGTCTTTGCATATGTGTGCACACATGCGTGTGTCTGTGTGTCCTCGTGTGTGCGCACATGTACACATCTGTCTTTGTGTCTGTTTCTGTGGCATCTGTCACCCGCATGTGCACACACAGAGAACAGCTTTGCTTACCACAATCACTGCAATTGTGGTCCTTTACTCCTTGGATGCCTGCAAGCCAAACTCCCTAAGACTCCTTTTGGAGTTCTGGAAAGCAATCACTCTTTATCAGGGCTGGGCAACAAGAGACTAACAAGAGACTCCATCATTCTTTTGCAGTGAGACAAGAGCTGGTCACAGAATATATTTCCCACTTACATGCATATAGATAGATTTTTCCAGAAATCTTATGCATATCCTATTACTTTCCAAGGTCTAATTTTAATGTTATATCAGCTTCACAACAGTCAGAACACTGTCTCGTTTGGAGCCAGCTCTGCCTAACCTTGCCTTAGCGGTAGGATGAAAACTCCAAGCAGAGGTGATTACAGAAGCAGACACATCCATTCAGCACAGATCACACTGCACACAAGATGTTACCATCTTCAAAGAATGACCAGTGTCTGGGAAAACACTGTTTTTTTAAAAAAAGCATGCTATCAGAGGGACATTCTCTCTGACTTTCAAAGAACACAATTACTTAGACAAAATCTAACTCTACTTTAGCAAAAATCAGAATATTCCACTTTTTAAAACAGTAACTACTTCTTGTATCAGCCTGATCAGAGCCATCCATCATCAGTGGAAAATGAAAAGCGCTGGTCACCCCAAGCCTTTTGCGGCACAGACAGCAGTGAGCTCAGAGCTACCCCATAGAATCACAGAATGGTTTGGGTCAGAAAGGACTTTAAAGATCACCCCATTCCAACCCCCTATGCCATGGGCAGGGACACTTCCTACTGGCTCAGGTTGCTCAAAACCCCATCGGACCCAGCCCTGAACACCTTCAGGGACATCCACAACTTCCTTGGGCTATCTTTGCCTCAGCTGGTGTGTGCCAGCCCTGAGCACTCAGAGTGGATTTTTTTTTCTGGTCTGTTGGGGAAGGATTTGTGTTTTTCTCAAAATATCATTGTGAAATACTGGTCCAAGAAAGCAATGGCAGGACTGCTCTGCTTTGATTAGGATAAATCGAGGGGAATGAAGGTGGTTGAGGAGGGCTAGAGAGAGGGTGGAGTGAAATAAAGATGGATATTGACAGAGCTATTTTATTACTTAAGGTGAATGTGAATGGTCCTTGTTTTACGATTGATTCAGATATAAGGAAACCTGTTTGTGTCACTGTTGAGTTAAATGCAGCAGTGAGATTAACAGCTTTTTTATTCTTATTAACTCTTGTCCCTTTTAGGAGGCCCTCGTAACATTATGAAAAGTTAATAATGTAAAACTAAGTTCTGTTTGTTCTTTTATTTGGAAAATGTAGTCCCACTAAAAATGAAGTAATCTGTTCACCAGCCTTTTCGGTCCCCTTAGGGACTGATTCCTTTAGGAAGAAAGAGTGCTGTTCTTAAGTGTGCAGGAAATCATTCTCTGTGTGACCAGAAAGAAAGAGCAGCTTGTGCCTTTTAGTATTAGAACTGATAACATTTGTGATTGTGCTGTACCTAATATGACACATAGACTCTCTTCTGCCCCCCTTCCTCTCCCAAAGTCATGTTTAGCTACTTCTCTTGGTGATCATTCTCTAGTATGACTTTACAAACTCAATTATCTCTGACTCAATAATTTAAAACCTAGTTTAAATTTAATTTCATTCTGTCCTACTGGGACAACTACAGAGAAAAATGGCTAAACAAGCAGGAGTTCTGGAAAATCCATTTGCCTTTTGAGCTGATGAATGATGTGGTATTGACAACAGATACTTTTCAAAGAACTTCTCTAAACATGAGTACACCAGCAGAAATCTGCATAAATAAATCCCTGAAGACCTTCAGAAGGATTGAATAAGAAATTACTTTTAAATAATGGAAGTGAGAAGGACTTAACGATATTGCAGAATCTCAAGATATGCAGTGCTTTTCCCCTTAGAGGCAGGGAGAGCAGCAGGCTTTGCTCCTATAAAATAAAGTTTTCAACACAGGTTAGTGTTATTCCTACTTTACAGCTAAGACAGAACAAGAAAAAATGAATCCTGTGAAATGCTGTTTGCAGTATGTGCTGAAACCTACATAAAAAAAGGCATGTAATTCAGCCCATCCTACATGTAAGTAGACAGATAAGTTGTCCATTGAAAAGTACTCCTTACAAGGTATCAAAATATAAGGTAAAAAAATGAGGTGATGTAGCTTTTGTCATACTCCATGTGTCTATGCAGCAGCAACCATAGCTCAGCAATGCTGCCTGGTTTACCTGTCAACTAGGTAACTCAAGCTTGCTGTCAAGACAGTTCTACAAAGCAGAAGGTAAGAAGTCAGGGCATTTTTCAGCTTTTTTGACCTGACTCTGTCTTAAACTGTGAGGCTTCCCCAGTAATCGACACAGTGACTGTGGTGCCTCTGCAGGCTGGCCTGTTTGGGGATAACAAGCTGCAATCAGAGGGATGAATGTCGTGTTGTGCCCTAGCTGGATGTGGAACTCAAAGCTCTGAAGGCATAAAGGTATACCACGATTTCAGTGATAAAAATCTATGAGTGGATGCCTAATTATTAGCTGCTTACCTAATAAATAATTGAAGAGTTTAAAGATCACTTTCATATCTGAGGAAACACTATGAAAAAACAATATTAATGTTTGATAAGTTTCTGAACTTTAAAAAAATGCAATCTATATTTGTCATCTTTCCAAGAACCAGAAATATATATACATGTATATATGCTAGAAATATATTTCCTATCAGGCTTTACCACTGTAATAGTGAATTTTGTACTATCTAGCAGATCTCACCATTGAGTTGTCCACTATACATGGTGGCAAGATGATGAATCTGTGTAAGGTTTCCAGAGAGATTATATGAAACCATCTTTTATTTTTGTTGTCTTGATCTTGATCTGGCTAACACCCTTCAAATTAGGAGAACACTAGTCCCAAACTCTCAGCTAGTTAGACACAAGGAACGGATTTATATGAATTAAAAGTACAACAGTTTTTGATTAAGTCACATACTCATGGAAGTTTCTTTTTTTTCATAGTTTAAGCTGTTGGCTTATAAAAATTCAGCCTTTAAGGATTTTCCTTTTGGTTGCATTTTCAGAATGAAAGAATTTTCCCTGAACTGCTCAACGTTATTCCTTTTCCTGATGCCAATGGCTTTGACCAGGGGTCCTGATTTCCCAAACACTTTGATTTTTCTTATGCTCCCCAATTCTGAAAACTTGTCAAGCATACAGTCCGGTATTCTGCCCACAGCTCTGTGGCAGTCAGCGGGACTTAGCAAAATTAGTCTCTGCACATCCAAACACTGTGAAGCAATCCAGCTTTGCAGTCAGTGAAGTGTAAAACTGAGTAGTAGGTAAACGAAAGGCCAGTGGAATGCAGACACCACAGCAATGCATGGATTTGCCATGTGAACTCAATTTCCAGACTCAAGGTGTGAATCTGCGCTATTTGGCAGCCTTACATTTTCAGCAGATGGTCAAGCATCCTACATGTCTCTGAAATAAAATTGTACACACTTCTGTTTAATAGTTTTGTCTACACAGATGCTTAAAATATTTCCTGAAGGTGGAATATTCTTTGTTTTTCCTAATTCTGTGTGATTTTCCTTAGACTGGGGCATACTTTTTTTTTTTCTCCAAGTTTATGAATAGAATTCTTGAGATTTTCTGTAGGGAGGGTTGGAGAGCACCTACTCAGTTTCAAGCAGAAGAGAATCTTAAAACTTAAAACCAGGGCGTCTTCCTTGACAAGTCAGAGTTTCCTGTAACGGAAGGATATAAATCTGTGCCATAAGGAGTAGAAGAAAGGAAAGTATTTAACTGTTATATGACTGTAACAGTTACAATGATAATCCGTATAAATAGTGCAAGTATCCAGCTTTTGCAATGAAACTGTATTTGCCTTTTCTTTTTTTTTTTTTAATGGAAATACATTCCATTACCACATTTCTTTGTGTCTGTACACATATGAATGGTTAAGGTAGAAATAACCCGATTTCTAATTCTGCACGCTTCAAAATAAACTACTGTTTAATGTGAAACTGGAAGAAATAGGCCCATAATTGCACAGCATATTAAATGACTGTTTTATTTCTTTCCACACGTGCTAGCTATAAATAAAACAAAAGTCTCTGAAAATCTGCCTGAAAGCTTTAAATCAGAAGAATATTGGATCTTTGTGTATCCACAGTAGTCCAACTAAGTTGGTAGACACTGGCTAGGCTCCCAGACCAAAGCTCCTGGGACTCTCTGGCAAGAGCACTAAGCCATAAACACCAGATGCAGTCTATCTAATGAAATTAAATATCAACAGTTTTTTACGGTTGGCATTTCAGAAACATAGAGTTGATTTAAATGGTGCCAGTGGTTTGTCTTTGCACCTGGATCACAATTACTGTATTTCTGAATGTACTGGTGTGGAATCTCACAAATGCTGTTTTCCCTGGTGTGCCTGTGCTGCTGTCCCTTGTGTAGCTATGAGTGTAAGAACAATAGAAATCACTCTCCTCTTTGCCTCTCTCCCTTTAATACCTGCACAGAGTTAAGGTTTTACCAGGAGTGCTGTAAAACAGGTAAAAAGTACTGGTGAGTCAAGGTATGTATGTGCAAGCAAGCAGAGTACAGGCTTGCTTTCTCCTCATGTCCTCAAAATGAAGTGACAGGTTGGGAATTTCAACAAATTACAAATGCCACAAAGACTCTAATGTCTGTGTTTGAAAGGATCACATTATTGGCTGTAACAGTGTCTGCCAAAGCAATTTCACAGCTCTGAATGACTGGAAATCCCACAAATCTTTCTGCCTCAGATTAAGGTACAGAAGCAGAGTTTTGGTTTAGGGCCTTTAACTTCAAACATTAGGGTTATGCTTTTTGGGATGTTAGTGCAACACCACTGCAGTCTACAGTACCTCTCTTTTGGGATGCAGATTTGGCTCCATCTTTTATTGTTTTTCCATAATCTTTTAGCTATCTATAATAACATAGCTCTTCACTATGTTTTCAAACAAAGCAAACTTGGCTCAAGTTCTCATCAAGCAGTAAGAAGAAAGCGCAGCTACTTTCCAAAGTTCCAAAGGGCATTTAATTCTTTCTTTATTACATTTTTCATTATTTAAGGTAGAGGCTCCTTATTTGTGTGTACATATTGGTTGCTGGCGCCATTCTATCTTAGTCTCAGCTGTGATACTATAGTTGTCGTAGTATGAATGATCATTTTGAACTCTTCAGTCTGCAGTCTTTGAAATGTAAAAATTATTTGTCATGTCAAGATGAGGTTTCTCATGTAACCAGGATATATAAAGTGGTGCTTAAGACTGGAGAAAGTTTAAAGGAAATTTACTATAAACATACGACTTAAAATTGAGGAATTCCACTCCTGCATTTTACATTGTGCTGCCATTCATGCCAGAGGATGCAAGACTGAAGGATCAAATCCAGCTTGCTTGCTTGTTCTTTGTCTCCCTGAAGTACTTTTATTACAGGATTCAGTGAAGAACAGATTTTTTCCCCTCAGACTCCTTCTACAAGGTTGTTGCCTACCTTTATGAAATATTGAATTTGCTGCTGCAAGGTTTATTACAACAGTATTTTAAAACTTTAGTTGCTGCTGTGGCACCAAGTGTTGCACTGTGAAGGTGAGGTGTTGTTTTCAAACTGCAGCATCTACACCAAGGAGTAAATGCAGGCTGTGTTTATACATGTTTAAAGGACAACCAGGGGTATCAGTGAGAAAAGCTGCAGTCTCCTGTGAAGAAGCGCTGTGCTCTGATGTCTATCTTCTTTTATTTGAGTTTAGCACAGCTTGGGTCAGATTTATTCCCTTTTAGCATCACAGAGTTGCAGCAGTTTAGTTGAAAGACCCGTGCTGAGGTGCTGTAGGCTTTGTGTTAACAGTGTGACAAATTATGTACTTTGCCATCATGATCAGTAAGAAGTAACTAAAATGGAAGGTGGAAATCAACCAAATTGACTTCTATTTGACTAGTTTATTTCTATTCAACTAGCTGCTTTTGATTTTAAAAAATCATGACTATCCACTAGGTCTAGTCTGATTTAATCTGACAAATCTGTGGCTTCCTTTAAATCCTCCATATAAATCATCAGGGCTATGGAAAGGGAGCTTCATCCTCCTATCCTAAAACCAGGCCAACCATGTCCAAACCACACCTCTCCAGTGACAGAGACTAGTCAGCCTGCCTGGGCAAACCTATCCTGGCACTCAGCTGTCTGTATCATTGTGAAATGCAGTCCTAATACATAGCCTAAATCATGCTTTCTTCAGTTAGTCATTTACTTCTCGTCCTACCCACCATTCAGCTACTTAACTGCTTCTTTCTGTAGCTACTTTTTCATTTCTGTATTGTATATTCCCTCATCTGCTCTTCTGTAAGTAAAAACAAATCTAACTGAATGGATTATCTGTTTATGCTAGATATTTATAACAGTAGATGTCCCTAGATTTCCTTGAGAGGAAACCTAGCAGGCAAGGAGTGGAAAAAGTTTAGGAGATGAATACACTATTAGAGTTTTGATGTACACTGCAAATCGCCCAGCACAATACTAGGCAGCCCTCATTGATCACTCTTAAAGAACATGTTATTTCCTTGAGCAATAAACGTGGCAACCCACTGTCCTAAGATTCAGGACTGATATTGCTGTCCTGCAAGGATAATTAGGAATTTACTAGCCCAGATTAACAGATGCCCTGAGAGGCACAAGTATGATTAACTTCATAAATGCATATTGTGAAATCATGAGCAGTGTTCTAACTGTAGTGTATTTTCCCTGAAGGAAAGTATGCCTGGGTAAAGAAATTAGAAAGTAGTTGATGCCAAATGCAAAATGCAAGGAAATTCCTATAAGGTTGGAGTCTATCCACATTTTTTACTGAGTGGTCTTTTCCTTTGAAGAATTAGATGAGGAGTTATTTCTCTTCATTTTATTATCCTCTAATCTCCAAAGTCTGTTTCACTTTCCTAAAACACACTAGTAATGAAGGTTATAGAGATGTGGAGATGTGGGTGTTCTCTTCTTCCTACTGATAGAATAGTTTGGGTTGGAAGGGACCTTAAAGATCATCTAGTTCCAAGCCCCGTGTGGTGGGCAGGGACGCATCCCACTAGATCAGGCTTCAAGCCATGCCAGGGCAGATTCAGAGTCGACATTAGGAAAAAATTCTTCACCAAAAGCATTCTCTGGTACCAGCAGAAGCTGCCCGGGGAGGTGGCTGAGCCCCCATCCCTGGAGATGTTTAAGGGAAGGGTGGATGAGGCGCTAAGGGGCATGGTTTAGTGTTTGATAGGAATGGTTGGACTCGATGATCCAATGGGTCTTTTCCAACCTAGTGATTCTATGATTCCATGTGCTAATGTAGCATAACGTGGCATGACATGACATGACATAACATAGCATTACATTACATTACATTACATTCCTTAGAAGACTTGCTACTGCTTTATAGTCACTGCAGGTGAATTTGTTTATAAAGTGCAAGCACCTACTTGAGACACAGGGAGTATAAGTCAGTATTTGCTCCTGTGCTAAAAAATGGATATCTGAGTGTATATTGTATAGGAGATGATTTTTCTATAAAGCTATAAGACCAAAGAACCCTGGAGGTGAATTCAAGCAGTTCTTATAAAGATTATTTGTTGTAAGAGTCTCAGGTATCATATGTGAAGATCTGGGTTAGCTCCTTGAGATTACAAATGAGTCTGAAAGCTGTTGGTATCTCAAACTTGACATTCAGTCTTGCCTCAAGGAGTCCTAGGTTAAGAGTGATTGAGAAAAAAATCGCTAGACAGTCTATTCTTGTCATTCTGTCCTGTCAGAAGGTGATGCATTAAGATTATTCCGGAATCCCTCTCACCCTTGCTTGTGGGAATGCCTGTTGGCAGCAGTCATAGCATAGAAGAGCATGCAGATTGTCCCGGCGTGCACAAATGAGTGAGCCCAGCGTTAGCCCAGCTGTAGTTTAGAGGTACATAATCACAGAATGGAAAAAATGCTGGAAAAAAACCCTTTATATTGAGTCCAACCATCAATCTAGCCCTGCTAAGTTTGCTACTAGACCTTGTACCTGAGTATGACATCTACTCATCTTTTAAATATCTCCAGAGAAGGTGACTCATGAGACAGCTTTAAGGCAGCAGGAGGTTGTAGCAAGGTGGTGGATCAGTCTCTTCTCTTTAGTAGTTAGTGACAGGACAAGGAGAAATGGCCTAAAGAGACACCAGGGGTGCTACAGGTAGGATATTAGGAGAAATTACTCTACTGAAAGGGTTGTCAATCATTGGAATGTGCTGACCAAGGAGGTGGTTGAGTCACCTTCTCTGGAGATATTTGGTCTTATAGCTTTGTAGTAAAATTGTTTCCTATATAATATACACTCAGATATCAGCTGCATAGAATTTTTCATTCAACAGATTTGTTTACTCTGGTTTTGCCCCTTGCTGCCCACTTATTTTTGCTTACTTGTAAGTGCTTTTCTAGTCCAGGATATTTCAGATAAATTGTCCTTTAAAAATCTTTTGCTAACAACACTGATTTTTCACTCAGAAGCTTGGTCAAATGTAAGCGCTATTCAGTTCATAAGTGTTGGCTGATATTTAGGCCTTTGGGCTGATTAATTTCACCTACTGCTTTCTGGAAACTGCAATACTTTGTTGTACAGGGAGGTATTGGCCCAGCACCCAGAAAATGTCTAGTGATCCAGATGCTTTGGGGCTCCCAACTAGAGATGCATTAAAAAGAGCTGGTTTTCAGAGTGCCTCCACCTTCTGAAATGGAAGTTATTTCTGGGATTTACCAAGGCACTGAGGTCTTAAAAATCATTGCTAAATTTAGAATACTCATTAATCACAAGTGCTGTTCCACTTTGTCCTCTCAGTATTATTCATCATAGTTATGGCAATGGGTTATAGTCAAGTAGTGCAGAAATAAAGAGGCTAATGTGCCATGCTGATGCAGCTCTATACTTGCTTGCAGAAGGTACCTGAGACAGCACAAGTACATGGTGTTCATTTGGCAGTGCTGTACATGGCGTGCTTCTACATTAATGTATGACAGATGGTTCCTTACCTGGCATCAAACTTTGTGCTTTTGCAGTAATCCCTTATGCACACTACCAGTGTGCTCCGAGTGGTTTCCTTCCTGGTGGACCAAGACTGAAGTCATATACGAGTGCTGCCGATGGTAAGCAGTTTGTGTTTTGAGCATGAAGTCTTCTAGCAACTACTGCATTGCTCAGGTATGCCTGTGACTGACAACTGATGCAAGCCACATCGTTGGTAAATGTTATGTACCTAAAAAGCCCTAGGACTGCGGCTCATGTGAAATCAACCTCCGTGCTCCCCCTCTTTGTACCATGCCAGGGAGCACTGTAGATACACTCAGAACATGGTCCTGATCCAGCTGTGCTTCTAACAGATGCTGATAGTAGAGAACACATTGATACGTACTTTTTTGAACTCTTTAGAAGGCTGGTTGGCAAAGTCTCCTGGGAGACAGCACTTGAGGGCAAGGGAGCCCATGAGGGCTGGGAGCTCTTCAAAAAGGAGATCCTGGCAGCTCAGGAGAAAGCCATCCCCGTGTTCTGGAAAAAAGGCTGGCAGGGGAAAAAACCAGCTTGGTTGAGTAGGGAAATCTTGAGTGAAATTAGGAAAAAAAGGAATATTTATAAGCTCTGGAAGAGGGGACAGGCCTCTTGGGGGGACTACAGGAGGGAAGCGAGGCTATGTAGGGAAAAAATCAGAGGGGTTAAGGCTGAACTAGAGATCAGATTGGCTAAGTCTATAAAAGACAACAAAAAATCTTTCTATAAATATATAAACAGTAAAAGGAGGACAAGGGAGACCATACAGTCCCTTTTGGACACAGAGGGAACAGCAGTGACAGGGGATGAGGAGAAGGCTGAGGTACTTAATGCCTTCTTTGCCTCAGTCTTTAATTGTAAAGAAAACCATTCCCTCTGTGTAGATATCCCGGAAACAGAGGAGGAATACGAGGCTCCCATGGTCCAAGAGGAGGTGGTCAGAGCCCTGCTTGGCCAACTGGACACCCACAAGTCCATGGGGCCAGATGGGATACATCCTAGGGTTTTGAGGGAGCTGGCAGACGTATTGGCCAAACCCCTTTCCATCATCTTCCAGCAGTCCTGGAAGACTGGGGAGGTACCTCTGGACTGGAGGCTGGCTGATGTAGTTCCCATTTACAAGAAGGGTAGCAGGGAGGATCCAGGAAACTACAGGCCAGTCAGTCTGACCTCAGTGCCAGGGAATGTCATGGAACAGGTGATCTTGAGTGCTATCATGAAGCACTTACAAGAGAACCGGGTGATCAGGCCCAGTCAACATGGGTTCACAAAAGGCAGGTCCTGCCAAACTAACCTGATCGCCTTCTATGACAAAGTAACTCGGCTGCTGGATGAGGGAAAGGCTGTGGATGTGGTCTTTCTGGACTTCAGTAAAACCTTTGACACAGTTTCTCACAGCATTCTGCTACGGAAACTGTCAGCCTCTGGCCTGGACAGACGCACACTCTCCTGGGTAGGAAACTGGCTGGATGGCCGGGCCCAGAGAGTGGTGGGAAATGATCCAGCTGGAGGCCAGTGACAAGTGGTGTCCCCCAGGGCTCAGTGCTAGGTCCAGTCCTGTTCAGTGTCTTCATCAATGACCTGGATGAGGGCATTGAGGGTACCCTTAGCAAGTTTGCAGATGACACAAAGCTGTGTGCAAGTGTCGATCTGCTGGAGGGTAGGGAGGCTCTGCAAAGGGACCTAAACAGGCTGGACCGCTGGGCAGTGTCCAACGGCATGAGGTTTAACACAGCCAAATGCCGGGTCCTGCACTTGGGGCACAACAACCCTGTGGAGAACTACAGACTGGGAGAAGCCTGGCAGGAAAACTGCCAGGAGGGGAGGGACCTGGGGGTGTTGGTCGACAGCCGACTGAACATGAGTCAGCAGTGTGCCCGGGTGGCCAAGAAGGCCAGTGGCATCCTGGCTTGTATCAGAAATGGTGTGACCAGCAGGTCCAAGGAGGTGATTATCCCTCTGTGCTCAGCACTGGTGAGGCCGCTCCTTGAATACTGTGTCCAGTTCTGGGTCCCTCACCACAAGAAGGATGTTGAGGCTCTGGAGCAAGTCCAGAGAAGAGCGACAAGGCTGGTGAAGGGGCTGGAGAACAGAACCTATGAGAAGCGGCTGAGAGAGCTGGGGTTGTTTATCCTGGAGAAAAGGAGGCTGAGGGGAGACCTCATTACTCTCTACAAGTACCTGAAAGGAGGTTGTAGAGAGGAGTGTGCTGGCCTCTTCTCCCAAGTGACAGGGGACAGGACGAGAGGGAATGGCCTCAAGCTCCGCCAGGGTAGATTTAGGCTGGAGATTAGGAGGAGGTTTTTCACAGAAAGGGTCACTGGGCATTGGAACAGGCTGCCCAGGGAGGTGGTTGATTCACCTTCCCTGGAGGTGTTTAAGGCACGGGTGGATGAGTTCTTGAGGGACTTGGTTTAGTGTTAGATAGGAATGGTTGGACTAGATGATCCGATGGGTCCCTTCCAACCTGGTTGTTCTGTGATTCTGTGATACACATAGAAATCAATCAGACCAGATGCCAGCAAAAAAAGGCCGTGGGTAACTACGCTATCCTGCTCACTTCAGTCAGTCTGTTGGTCCTGGTGTAGATTTGCTAGACCCCACACCATCACAGTGAGCCTGTTGCCAAGCCACTTCCAAAATATACTTTCTCTGTTCTTTGTGGAAGTGGTGAGGACTTCCTCAACCTCACAGTGAGAAGCCAAGAATCAAAATCAGTGAGTTTATTTTTTCTTTTTGGATGGAGTTTCTTCTCAATGGATAATTCCTTGTAGGCCCAGGGAAATTTTATGAGAAATACTACATGTTGCAGCCTGCAATGTGAAGTCTAAACAATATGGGGTTTAAAACACAGGAGACAAAGCAGTTGCTTAAAATTTTGCTCCATGAGAAAGTTGATAATTTTTTCTTTCTGAGCATGGAGCTTATAAGAGGGGAATGTGAAATAGAAGTTGGGTATTAAACAGTTTAATGCAGAATTACTCAACACTAGTTTTTCTAAGCTTGAAACCAGGAAAAGAATGTTCTGGTCAGTGTTTCCATCATATCTATTGACAGGGTGAAATGTCTACAGTCTTGAGAGAAAGCTAGTACATCTGGCAGGTTACCAACCTCCAGACATGCCTCGTAAGGCATATCTTCATTGCTTGTGATCCCCAAACACTTTCATACATGATTATTTGGAAGTTCCCTCTTTTCAGCATTTAGACACAATCATACATAGATGTCACATAAGGAAATGCACATTGTGTTCCTGTTTGATCTTACAGATTTGGAAGCCAGATATTTGTCTGGTTTCTTTCAACTGTTACCTACAGCATGCTTTATGGTTTATTTTTTTGAGTATATCCCTGAGCTTCCTCGGTAAGAAACTGTAATTTATACAGCTGGAGCATGAATGAACTTTAGGTCAACAGCTGCAGTTGCTATTTCTGTCTATTCTGCATCACTTCAGATGCTAATAGTCAGTGTAACCAATGGTTCTAAAGGGTTGTGGCCATGTAGTTTAGTGGTTAGTGTGCAGGACAAGAAGTATACTGTCTTCCACACATAGGGTTAAATTTGAGTTGTTTTGTGATTAGCATTTTGTGAAGTAAAGAAGGGATGAGATTGCATTTATAGGAAGCTGAAAACTTTGTCATGAAATGTAAGTGCATACATAGTCTACACGACTTTTCAACTTAGTTCAATAAAATGGAGTTTATCTCCTGTCAATACTTACAGCAGAAATTATTAAAAAGTATTGTTTGTTTCGGACAACTCTGTGACTCTTCACTCTTACCATTCCAGGAACTGGGTATAGATGTAAGCTTGTTGATTTGTGCTGCTGAATATTTTATTGCTGGAGTACAAAGGCTCTTACAGAATTCTCTGTCCAGTATGAAAACCAGATTCCTCCACTAGAAATTCAAAGTGACTTCGATGAGTTAAAAATCGGCTGCTGAGTATATCCTGAGGGGTTTTACCTTCAAGCTACAGGATTTCTCTCATCTGCTTTTCTTAAGTTGGGCAGTTAAGTTTTCTCAAGTGTTGGGCTCATCCCACAGGGATCTTGACCCTCCTTTAAAGGGCAGGTATAATTTTGGTCCTTCTGCAGTGACAGCTATGTAAAGATGAATTCCATATTCCTATAAGGATCTCAGTTACTTTGTTGGCCAGTGGATTTAGAAAGCTGCTGTCAGTCCAGCTGATTTGTCTCAATGGAATATCTTGATTTTTTTCCAGTACCTCTTTATTTACTTTATTCCCACATGCAGGACAGTGTCTTAGCATAGACAGTGACCTCCAGAATGGCTATTTCTTCTGTCCTTTTCTGACTCTAATCAGACTCCAGTGTGAATACTGGTTGCAAAGACATTATTTGGCTTGGTTACAGCTTCCCCCTTTGCTCCCTTCTTCTTGCAGGGGCTGTTGGAGACCTACTGTTTCTCTAGGCATCTCCCTCCTAGTACTCTTAAGGCATTTTATATTACTGCTTCTGGCAATTTATTCTCGTGGATTTTTCCTTTAATATCTTTAAAAAATTTTCCCCTCAAAGTCTGTTCTGTTGTATTAAAGACACATGAACTGGATTTACAATGCCTGAGGTATTGGTTTGGCCCTAAAACTCATGCCCTGCCATACTACAGGAAATCATTGCAACTTTTCTGCATCTTTACTTAAAGATGCTACTGAACTCCGGCAGATGTGTGTGCCATTTTTCTAGCAGGAGATTATTTATTTGAACCCCATACAGAGAAGCAGAGAGTGAAACCGTAGACCCATTCAAATCATAGAATCACAGAATCATAGAACAACCAGGTTGGAAGGGACCCATCGGATCATCTAGTCCAACCATTCCTATCAAACACTAAACCATGCCCCTCAGCACCTCATCCACCTGTGCCTTAAACACCTCCAGGGAAGGTGAATCAACCACCTCCCTGGGCAGCCTATTCCAATGCCCAATGACCCTCTGTGTGAAAAACTTCCTCCTAATCTCCAGCCTAAATCTCCCCTGGCGGAGCTTGAGGCCATTCCCTTTTGTCCTGTCCCCTGTCACTTGGGAGAAGAGCCCAGCTCCCTCCTCTCTACGACCTCCTTTCAGGTAGTTGTAGAGAGTAATGAGGTCTCCTCTCAGCCTCCTCTTCTCTAGGCTGAACAACCCCAGCTCTCTCGGCCGCTCTCAGTGAGGCTTTCCCCAGGCTCCAGCTGAGTCATGCCTTTATGTTCATATTTGTAGTCTGTTAGCAGGTCTTCCAACAAGGGGAGATGGAAAACACAAAGCAGGATTTTCACTTATGTGTGCGGGGGTGTGAGGCTGAGCTGCAGCGTGGGACAGCTTGCTACAGCGAGGTGGAGGACCAGGTTTTCTTCCTTGGTCTTCCTCTGTCCTCCTGGAAGATACTTTTTTATGTTTTAGCATTTGCCCGTCTGTAAAATAATAAAGCTCCCCAGAAGGATTGCACTATTTGGATGAAGAGTTTTGCTGGTGTATTGCAGTCGTATTCAAAGTTCGAGAGATGCGCGTCCATCTGGGACATGCTAAGCCCATAAAGCAACAGATAAGCTTAAGCTGCAGGTTTATTCAGGTGCTTAAGTGTGTTGCAACATGGGGCCTTAATTTATTCCCTGTGAATTGTTGTGATGTGTCCCAGTGGAAGTCATCTGATTTGGTGACAAGCCTGGCTTATTCCCCCAGACGAGAAGTTTGCTGAAATAAGATGGGTTAAAACGGTTTCCTATATTCCCTCCCCAGCTGAAGAGCAGTTTAGACAGCAAAAACCATCAAGAGTGCTTATTCAAGGAAGCAATGTTGGAAGCTGAAGATAAGAGCATTTATCTTCACGTCAAAACTACTCAGTGTCTTTGATGGACTCCCAACACGCTTTAACAAGGAGCTTAGGCTGGAGTCACTGGAATGGAAGAAGTCCAGGGGGTGGTGTTTATCCTGCTGAAACATGGCATACATCAAATCAATTACACGGTGCAAGTGTGTTTCCCCCTGTCACCAGTCAGCACTGCAAGCCTGAAGAAAATAAGTACTCCTAGGCACTAGAGGACCCTCCTCCCTTTAGATGCTGATTTAATGTGAAATGTATATTAAAGGGGAAAGAGAGAAATAGGGGGAGAAGGGGAATCTCATATGTTCTGCAGCACATTGCCACATCGATCTTGTCATTTAGGCGAGCACAGTTGGACCTGAGGCTATGAGTCTGTGGGACGTGCTTTATTTCTGTCATAAACTGTCAGCCTCAGAGAAACACAGGGGAAAGAGGCACTGTAACAGAGTAGAAAATGTAGTAATAAAGGGACCAGCAAGCCACTGAAGAGCAAATTAAATACTTGCCATTGTGGATTGTGCTCACTTTCAACAGCTAGAAATGTTCTCTGCCCTTGCCCCTTCTCCCAATGAAGCCATGAGAGGAAGAGGTGAGACACAAGGGACAGACTAGTGTTTCTGTTGGGGCGGCTCCCATCTATGCTGCTTGGAGGGAGTTAAGCTCTTTTGCATAGCTCCTCTTAAGTGCGGGTCCTGAAGGAACCCTCAGCCTGCCTCATGCCTGTCCTTGAACTACTTGTGCTGTGACTTGCCAAGCCCTCCCTGGTGTCAACTCTGAGCCAGCTCCTTCCTTCTCCTTGAGGATGGTCTTCTCTGAGTTTGCATCCTGAAATTACAACCTGTGTTACATGTCACTGGTGGGCAGTGTGAGAGCTGACAGGAGCATGCTTGGGTTCTTCAGAGACCTAATCCAGCATCAGAAAGTTTCCTGGAATAGTTCTGTCCTCCAAGAGGTGGTTAAAAAACCTATTTAAATGACTGCTATGAGAGGCATTGTGCTGTTGGTGGGGGCCACAGCAAGACAGTTGGTGTGGCTTCTACAAGAAGGTTTAATTGAACAGATGCCCTCTAAACTCTTCCTAATTAACAGCAGGCCTTTGCATCCCTGCACTTGGATGTTTATACCATGCTGTCTGGAACAATGTCAGCACCTTTGGGATACTTGTGTTTCTCTCGAGCAGTGTAATGACACTAGAGAGCGCCATGTATTTGCAGATTCTGACTTGGGAAATCTGAGGATGCAAGTGCTCCCAGAGAGGGGGATGTGAGAGAGAAGTGGTCTTCCCTCTAGTCATGTGTACCTGTTGATGCAATATGACTTTGCATTTTCTCATTTCCTCTGAGCTCTGTGTTTTTAGGGGAGAAAAGGCAGTTTTGCTGTCAGGAGGAAATCCTCTTAGTCTCATTGCTAGTGGAGGAGATGCATTTGAACCAGCAGACCATCCCAAGCCTTCTGTGCAAACTTGCTGTCACATCATCTCAGACACAGAAACCAAGACAGGGTACCAAGAGGAGCCTGTCCAGGATTCTCCCCATTTTTAAGGAAATTCTCAAAGCAGATGAGGGTGAAATGTTTTTGGAGGTGCCCTTGTGGCAGTTCTGAGTAGGTTTGCTACTGCTTTTGAGCTCATACCCTCCAGTCCTTATGAAGAAAACAGTTAATTTTCAAGTACTTCAATGTCTAAACAATGGCACTTATTTTAGTAATTTGAATGTCTGAGCAATTTTTTTAACAGAAGACTGGAGTTCAATTGTTTTGCTGTCTCTCATTCCCACTCCCTCAACCAGCATAGGCTCCATGTGGACTCTACCTTCCTCTTCCTCATGGAAGAGTGGAAAGCTTATGCCCATTTCAGCTGGAGAAAATTTCTTGCTGTTTTGTCTTGCACTGTCCTGTGTCTTCTTCCATCACCCAAGGTCTCCTGAAGCTTCTTTCTATCCTAAATTGGTACAGAAGCAGTCTACATGGCATCATGCATCTCTAAATCACTGATCATGTGATAGTGATGACTAAACTTTCATTACAATGAGCTGGGGTTTTTTTCTCTTCAGTGAAATATTTCGTGCAGAAAAATGAGGCGTGACTAAAGCCTGACTTATCTTTCAGAAGGTGCCCATCTGCATGTATTCAGAAGTACTGTTTCAAAGGAAAATGTCAGAGTTTTTTTAAGAGAGGTGATATGTAGATATCTCAGAATTTTAAGTTGGCTTTTTTTCTCCTCCTTTTCTTGTGCTACTTACTCTAAAAGGCTAAATGAAGTCTTACAGTTATTTTTCCTATCAACTTTTTATTGTTTCATGGATGATTTATTATCTTGCCGTTTCTGTAAATATTTCACATTGGGAAAGCTTAAAAACA
Source organism: Coccyzus lansbergi (assembly GCA_033558105.1). NCBI lineage: Eukaryota > Metazoa > Chordata > Aves > Cuculiformes > Coccyzidae > Coccyzus > Coccyzus lansbergi. The sequence continues at coordinate 500,739 of JAUMJK010001479.1, read as the reverse complement.
GTAAAACAGAAAGAAAATGGTAGAAAAGGAGAAAAAGGTGGTAGTGAAAAGGTGTTTAGGAGGCAACATTTTTATTGCAATTACCAGCAGCAGGAGGAAGAAGAGGGAATCGGTTTTTCTCTTATCAAAATTCTTAATGATGTAGGCGTTCAGAAGTTTAATTAAAAAAAAAGTCTTTGGGCACATCTGAATGGATACAATTTTTCCTGCCCTGTTTTGACCTTCCTTAGTCCTCCTTGGCGTGACTGCCAGTCCTCTCTTCTCCTTAGGCTGTGTCAGAGGCATCTGGAAATAGCAGATAAGAAGGAGCCTTGGGGAAGTGCAGCTTGAGAGCGATGGCTATAGGCTGGAGGGCAGGAGGCATCTGTGTGCTTTGGGAGAACTATATGGGCATGAGGAGCTGCTGTGTGCTTGAAGGAGCTCCTTTCCAGGTGGAAGCCAGCAAAGGGAGTCTGTGTCTGAGTGCTTTGAGAACTGCCCCCTCTCCAAGAGAATGGGAAGTCCCCCACTGAGCGCAGATCTAGGCTGATATTCACCAGGAAGGCTGATGTGCCTGGCAGCAGGCAGAGGATTACTGGTTGCAGAAAGAACTTTCCAGGAAGTGCCTGTTGAGTTGTTTTGGGTTTTTTTGAGAATATTTGGTCTGTGCAAATCCCTGAGCACAGGGAACAACCCTGGGCACAGGATGCTTGAAATCTGAGACCCAAATTAGAAAACCAGTGGAAAGCACTGGGTCCCAAAAATATATAAGAATTTGGTGGAGGCATTGGAAGTAGCTTTGAAAATTCCTTCAATTCCTTCCCATTCCTTAGTGCAGTGGTTGAGACATTAGTAGTAAATGTGAATGACCTCCCTCAAGGTTTATTATCCTGTTAAGTGACCTGTGTTATCTGTGCAGTATCAGCAAATAATTGCTAATTAGACAGAAACACCCTTAGACTTCAGCACCCGGTCAATAGTTTCCTGGATGCCCCTTTGCACTTACACGTAGCAGATTGGAGTGCAGGTATGAATTGCACTTACACGTAACAGATATGAATCGTGTTAGTATGATCTCTTACACTGTCCATCCATTCTTTACCCTAAAAATCTTTGCTAAGTGTTGAGCAGTTTCAACCAAATTTGGACGAGGGAGGAAAGTCTGAAAAATAATTTTTTCCTGCAGGTCAGCATCAGAGTAGGAGAAGCCTCTAATAGTGCAGTCCCTAAGGAAGGACAGCCCCATGTTTCATCTGAGAAGGAGGTAATTTCTGTGACACTACAGCTTCTAGCTTTTTCACCCAAGGAGTAGTAGTAGAAACAAAGATGATAGAAAGGAGTTGGGTGGTTTTGTGTGGAAATATTGCCAAACTACAAAAAAAAAAATCTACAAATATAATGGCTGGGGGAGTAGGGCGTATAGGATATAAACTTTAAGAAAATCAGATTTCACAACTCTGCCACTCAAACACTGGATTGAAACTGGATTTCTCCATCAATGGCTGTGATCAGCATCTGCTGTGTTGTAGGTGAGCAGGGGACTTTTGCTGGCATTAAATTAGAGTGCTGTATTAGGAACAGTTTTCTTACTCAGGATGGCATTTCTCCAAGCCTCGAGGTAATGTATATCTCAGGTAGGCATGCTGTTGTTTAACAACGCTAAATATGGAGAAACAAGCCCCTGATGCAGGACCATATGCTCTGTAAGCAACAGCAGAGTTTATGAAGGGTAGTTAAATATTCTTAATTTTGTAGGGACAAGCATAAGCAGATTTTTTTTTTTAATTGGATTTTGGGACAAAGCACAGCTGGTACAAAGCTTTATCAGGAATTCAAATGCTGCTGCTTATTAATGCAGCAAGTATTCATTTACAAGTCCATTTGTTTTCTTTGCTGGTTAATATTATGACAGTCATAGACCTATATAACATTTTTGCAAACGTAACGGTTTTTAGAAAAAATCAGCTGCTTGTTCTTACAGCCTCCCTATAGTGAAGGTGTTTTACCAGGCATCATGAAGGTACTTGGCAAGGCAGGAGAGCCTAGCCACAGCTGGCTAGAGGCAATCTTGCATCTTCCTTGGAAAAGAACATGTGGGAAGAAAAAGATGGAGAATGTTTAAGTACCCTTCCGGTCAGTGAAAAAATAGCAAGTTGGGAAAAAGTTTGACAACCATTTTTCTTCCCTCTACTTAGAGAACTGGGAAAAAGTGTGTTTGACAAATGAGTTATCGCATCAACTCCTCTGCAAAAGAAAACCTTTCTGAGCAAGAAAAGAACTATCCTTTCCCAGTTACTCTGGAGTTCTTATTCTAGTGTTTTGGGAATAGTGGGGCTTGTTTTGGTTTTCTTTTTTTGCAGAGAAGAAAGACAGCATGTAGAGACATTGATTGGTTGCTCCTTCCCTACTTCAGGATTGTGATCATCCTTACTGCACATGGGCTTCATGGTATTTGGCACAAGGCAGAACACAAGATGAAAGCATGTGTCTTGACAGCCAGCTTCGTACTGGCAGCCTTTTTTTCCAGGTAACAAATTAATCCACTGAACTGTGTTCTGCATAATTGTTGATACTGTCTTAATTGCTACCATATGTTTGTCTGTGTTGACATGTCCATCATATTAATGTCTAGGGACTGTTGTTTCCTGCCAAATCAGGAATGGCACAGCCTGCTCTGTCCTAACTGAACTTCTACTTAAAATGCCTTAGCAAGAAATTTGACTTTATTGCAAAGGGAAAATGTAGAGCCATGTTTGGGCATGACTCAAATAATGGAAAAAATGGGACTGCAATTTTCAGAAGCATTTGGAGATGTGTCGGCTTTTCCAGGATCTCAAAAGGCAATCTGGTTCAGATGAAGTAAAGTCCAAAGGCAAAGGAGCTTATTCTGCTGTTCCCAGGAAATCTGTGGCAGAAGCTGGCAAATGCTTTCCAAGTGTGTCATGGTGGGGTGTTCAGGGCAAGGCAGCTGCAGAGCTAATTGACTCCAGTGCACTGGTGGCTTTGTGGACTGGGATTAGCATATTGAATTTTGTCTGTTAATGAACTGGCAGCCAAGCCAGAACTTGGAGCATGAGCGTGGTCGGCTCTGCCCCCAGTCCCCCATATGCTGTGGTAACAGAGGTGGGAATGTGCTGGGGAGTTAGACAGCTGAGTGCAGCCCAGGCTGAGGTGACCATGTGTGAGCATTGATCATGTCCACTCCTGAAAGATCTCTATAGCCACTTCCACATCTCCTAAATGAGAAGTACCATTCCTCTGTTTCACCAAGAAGTGGCATGGTTACAGACATTGCAGCTTGCAAGCAGTCAGAATCTATACGATAGGCATCTCGCTGAGGGCTAGATAGAAAATTAATAGGTCTGTGTTCAGAGAAGTGCTGAAACCATGCACAGTATATAAAGGCACGAGGCAGCAAACTGAGTGATGAGGATAAAATGTTGAGTAACTTTTTATTCAGTTAATGCCACCTCTGCTAAACGCTGGATTATCTGGGATGGGAAAAGGTGGCCTGTGATTATGAATGCAAGGCTCTAGCATAAAGTAGATCTGCAGAGAGGGCAAATAACACTTGCACAAGCAACATCAGTTCAGACACCTCTAGGTTACTAGACTTCACTTCTGCAATGAAATGTTGTATGGTATTATTTCCTGTGCACATACACACACTCTCTCATTTCCTCTCTCTGCTCCTATAGTTAATTGATGAGCTACATTTATTTACATAATTTTATGTGCCATCATCTCTTATTCAAGCTGTTGACTGGTTTTAAGCAAAAATATTTGCATAGAGATGAAAGAAAGAAGGCTTTTCCCCTATCCTTTTGTAAAACCTTCACTAAATATTTAGGCTGCTACCAGTGAATTGTTGAAAACCTCATTTAAGAGAGCAGCAAAACATATGGTAACAGGTTCTGTGGAGGTTTTAAATTCTAATGTTGACATTCAGATTTGGGGAACAGAAAATCAGAAGAGGAATAAGGAAGGACTTTTGCATGGATTTTTTTTCAAGTGTGGCTAGAAAATATGTGTCTACTGAGCTATAGTGTTTTATTTAAGTGCCATGGCATTCTCAGAAACATGGTTTTTTGCATGTGGAATGCAGTGGCAGCATTGGTAATCAATATACCAAGAGAAATGCCATTCTGCCTCACCCTTTGTGGTTTCCCAGGAACCCAGGAACTGATACTAGAAAAAAAAATTAATAAAGTAAAATAAAAGCTGCCTCAGCAAATTGCCATGAGAGACACATGAAATGGCTGAACTAAAGGAAAACCTTTATGCAAAAAAATGCAAAGCAAGACCTGCAAACTATACCTGGCATCTCCCTGCACACTTTTCATGTGCCAAAGCACATTTGCAGTCCCGAGAGCATCCTGTCTGATGCAACATGAAGTTCAGACTTATGTGGTCCCACATCTTCTCCTCCAAATCCTTTCTACTCTAAGATCTCAAAGGATTCGGGTAACAGCTGGATATCCTTTTTTCATTCCTAAGTGTCTTGAGGAGCCTTCCATCAGTTTTAAGTCACTGTGGGTAAGTGCAGCGGAGAAACACGTTTCCAGATAGTAGAGGGAGGTGTAGGTTTCATGCAAAGAGGGATTATAGTCACTAAACTGTTCTAGTGAAAGAAATGACCCAAAAAGTGATTTCAGACCTCACACAGAAAGTGAGAGGGCTCAGCAGCTGCCTCCTGGCTGGGGGTTTCCCCTGCTCCTAAGAGCAGGACAGGATTTGACCCTAGCACTGCTACTGCTTGTGCAGAACAACCCCCTTTCTCTATTAGTGCTGGCAAAGTCAATGCAAGTCACTGCTTTGGTCCTAGTGTGGCTGGGAACAGGGAAGCAGTTGGGAGCCCAGCAGGCACATCCCACTAGCTATCATGAGACCTGCACTGTTTAGCACCTGGTGGAATTGTAGTATAAAGCAGTTCAAAAGAGGAATCAAACTCAGGATCCTTGAGCTGCTACTAGCAGGGACACATGTTTATTAAGGGGAAAAAATTGTATAGATTTATGATTCTTTTAAGACACCTTCTCCCACCAATGCCTCTATAAAGCAGTGTCTGGGAACCTTTCAGATTTTTGCACTGGTCTTGTGTACTTCAGCCTGTGAAGAAATAATCTCAGCTGCGCTTTCTAGAGAGCTCTGAAATATTTCTCTGCTCATATGCTGTAGCAACAACTCAGTAACAAGTCATAGCAAGGAGTCATAGCAATCTTCCATTTCATAATGTGTCTCACTGCAAGGGTGACTTGAACACTGTGTCTGCTGATGAGATTCATAACACTGTGCTGCCTCGTTCCCCTGCTAGTTTAATTGCATGTGGTAGCAGGTTTTTTAGGACTGGAAGTTAATGATCTCTTTCCCAATGGAAACGTTATTGAAGTTGAGTAAGGAACTGAAATTTGGATAGGATATTGCATCTAATGTAGTTACTTGAGCATTTGGTAAGATCAGTTAGGGATCTTGAATAACAACAAAATTGGACTGATCAATGCTTGTAAGTTAAATGTTACTTTTCATTAGAATTCTCTTTTAAAATATATTTCTATTACAAAATCATCAGGAGTTGTTTTTCCTGCACTATTCAATTTAATAAAAATGTTATAATTTTCTCCATTTCTGCTATGTTTCCAGTAGTACTTTTTGCAATTTTCCGGGGGAAGAAAAGTTCATAAACAGATTTGGGGCTCAAGTGCTACAATGGCTCTTGTTTGCTTTGCTCTTGACCAAGTCTAAACATTGCTTACCCCGAAAAGATGTCACTTCTGGAAATGGGGATGTTTTTCTGTGAGTAACAACGACTGAAGGAGGAATGGCATCATTTTCCTATTGCCTCTTTTAGGATGTAGTGGTAGATGCTGGATCTGCTGCCAACCTCAGAGTCTCCACCTTGCCTGTCAGCTCCCACCTTGCCCTCCATATATATCTTCAGCCAGTCTACCCTTGCTCAGATTGTGAGAGGAACAGTTTTCAGTCTAAGCCAGAACCCTTGTAAATCACATATTAAAAACGTTTTACAAGCCTGTGCGCTAAATGGGAAACATGCACACAGGCTGCATTGTTCACATATAGCTGTAACTGAAGCCAGAAACAGCAGGAAAAGGAGACTGAGGCCATGTGAAAAGCCCAAGGGAAGTGGTCCCCAATCATGCAGCCACAGGACCATAGGCCCCTTCACAGGTTGCTGGCTGTTCACTGCAGCTGCACTCATCTTTCAGAAGCCTCTTTTAATTCAGATACATGTACAGATGCCCAAAAAACACCTAGTCAGTGAGCAAAGAGGCGGTTGATAGTAACATAGGGTAAAGGGTCGGCTTCCCCTGATGCTGTGGGGCAGAGAAGGGTCCAGACAAAGAAGAGCAAGGGCAGCAAGGCACCTCTAGGGTCCTTTGTCAAGGAGCAACAAATCAGTGCCAGCCCCACACTCAAGGGGAAAATGTCCAGAGGACTTGCTCTAATGGCATGATTTTCTACTTAAAGCTTGGGGGTGGATGTCAAAGAGGCTGCAGGTGTCAAGGCAAGCAGCTGGGCTGCTGTATCCCTGTGGCTGAAGAATTTGCACTGTGCAATTTAAATTAATTTAGCATGGACCTTAAGATATTTGTGCTTCCAGCCTGTCCCAGGTAAACTTTTTCTACTTACTTTTTTTTTAAGCATGGAGACAAGGCCAGGGAGTTGTTAAAGGAGCAGAAATAATCTTACATTTAATATAATTATAGTATTTATATTCAAAGAACAACTTGGAATAGTTCTAATGTTTAGCTGTAAAAACGGCTTTAATATTTTAGATGGGATTTTATCCATCCACAGGAGTCTGTCTTTTTTCCCCTAAGGTTAAATTTGAACTTCATGAGTACTGATGATATGAAAAGACGCAATTAAATGAACATATCTAAAGAAATTAAGTGCATTAGGATGCTGCCAAGCTTTGTGCAAGGCTTACCTCTCCTACCTCTTCTTTGGTGTTGCATCTAGGCTCTCTTCCAAAAGCTTTTACACCTCACGTAGCTTGCTTGGCCTCACTAAAGCTGTATCCCAGTGTACAGTGCTCTCAGATGTAGTCACGGGAGTTGAACGCACACGCCCCATGTCAGAGGCTGTGCCTTGCTGTGAAAGTAACATCTGAGAAGACAGGGAGATATAACCTAAATGTAAGTTATGACTTTCAGAGCTGAATTGAACATCCTGTTGAAAGACAGAGCATAGCAAGTGAGATCTAGGGCTGCCTTTGATGTTTTTTTCGACTGTTGGTGGTGCTGGCTGCCCGTGATCTTGCTGCTGAAGCATGTTGGCAAACAGCGATTCTTCTGCTGTCCTGGTAGCTAACAGCTGGAGGCTGCACTTCTCACCAGGGTCTTTAAGAGCTGTGCTGAAAGGCAACTTTGAGAGTTACTGGAGACTCAGTGGTGACAGCTCGGGGGACCTCAGCTCAGGATTTTTGTTGACTTTGTTTTACGAACGGTGGGTTTTTTGCTTGTTAGATGGGTATTCAAGCCCTCACATTCCCCAGGTGAGTGGAGGTCAGCAGGAGTGCCTTGTGTGACCAAGTTGAGCACACTGGGCTGTAAGGGGCAACTTCTAGGCAGTGCTACTGGTCTGGTTTACACCCTGACATCAAACTGCTACTCTGCAACAATTGCGGCTGCTTGGGGTTGGGAGGGCAGTCAGAAAGCTGACTTCTTGTAGCTAATATTACCATATTTCCTCCCATATCCCCTTCAGGATTTCACAATTAGAGGCTGGAATGTGTGCAGTATGGGGATCTTGTCTCGAAAGGGCATGCAGAGCAAGGAGAAGTGATCCATCAGAGTCAGCGTGACTCCCTTAGCTCAGTCGTAGCAAAAGCAATCCTACCAGTGGCTGCAGAGAGCCTCCTTTTCTGTAGCCCACCTTTTGCAACTTCAGTGCCAGGGATCTGAACTGTCATTGTCTTCTGGACATTGCTTTGTGAGCACCAAGTTTCAGACTGGTCTGTGGACTTATAGATTTGACAAGATGAAGCTGGTCTTTAAAGTAACTTGTAACTCAGTTGAAGCCAATCTCAAGGTCCAGTCATATACTTCCAAGGTGTCACTTCTCTGGAAGCTCAGTCAACCAGTACAGTCGATCTAGTATCTGCAACAGTCAGTTGATATGGATATACTGACACAATAGGCAGCCAAGAAAATAAATAGTGTTCAAAAGTGCCCTCTTGTCTTAACTGAAGAATGTCAGCATAACAGAGGCTGGTAGCAGTCTCTGCATGTCCCTACTCCAAGCCTTGCTCAACACTGGTCCAACTGGATTAAGTTGCTGAGGGCTGTGTTTAGTTGATGTTTGAATGCCTCCAAGAGCAGAGGTCCTACCACCTCTCTGCACCTTACTCCAATGTCTGACCACCCTCATGGTGAAAATACTTACCCTAATATCTAAGTGGCTTTCCCCACCTTCCATCATGTGCATATTTTCCCATTCTCCTTCCTCTGTGCAGTTGTAAGAGGAGCCTGGCTTTGTCTCCACTGTAACTCTTCACCAATACAGAGCAAACTGAGCACTTGGCTGGTTTCTCAAAGCAAGATGAGTACCTCTGTAAAGCCAGCCTGTATTCTGGGCATGAGGGAAATGAGGTTGTCCTGATGGTGCGAGAGAGTTCAATATTAATTGTGTTGTCTAGGCTTTATTGCTGTCTTTGTGGTGTACTAAAAACCTGCTGTTTAACAATGCAAAGCACTCCATCTCTGGATTAAAGAATATCTCTGGCTTCTGTCTTTCATTACGTTTGTTCTGCTGTGTGTGTACAGCATTCCTTTCCACTTAGCCAGCCATCCTCCTAGGCTTTTAAGCAAGTCAGGCCATAAAAATATTTACTTTTTTCCTACAGGACTTGGTCTTTACACAGTGAAACAACATGGCACTCCCTAAGAAGATGTGGGACTTGGATGCAGTGAGCACACAGTGTTGGAAGCCGCAGCAGGCTGGCTTGCCTGCTACCATCCCTCTAGTAAGGAGACCTTCTCATGCAGAAGAATCCCTGTTGCAATGAAACTTCTTTGCAGGCCCCAGAAATAGGCAGTATGTTGGAACTACATATCTAGATGTAATGCCAAGCAGTAGATTGTTAACATTATTTTCCTTGTAGGAAAAGCTCTTCTTTGTTTTAAAGATTATGTTCATTCAAGACACATTGGACACAGTTAAAGCCCAATGCAGAACAAGGAGATTACAGAAGATGTTCTCTCCACTGCTTTGGGCTGTTAGGGTACTGTGAGAAGCGTGCTCTTCCCTGAGTAAATCTTAATCCTTCACCTGCTCCTCTGCACACAGTTTACATCAGCTCTGTGATTGATGGTGCAGAATCTGGCCTTTGGGGCTTATCTTGCTGAGCAAAGGTCTGTTGCTTCTACTTGCATGTTTGTTATTCCCTGTACTTTGTACCCCAGTTTCAGAGCACTTGTGGCAGCTAGGGGAAAAGTGAGCGCAATGGGAGCAATTTAGGCTGCACCATGTATACAACTCAGGACACGTGTTCCAGTCCTCCAGCACTGCAAGTGCTTGCTGGTGCAGGGTTTTGCTGGAACTTACTGGATCCAGATGTCCCAGTTCCACTGAAATTCAGTGTGATCCTGGCTCCAGGCTCTCTGTCACATGTACCGTGCTGTTACAAGAGAGACTTAAGCAGCTACAGGGATTTTCCAGCATGCCTGGGCACATCACTCCTGCTAATGTCAGTGTAAGGTAGGAGCCTTGGCATGTTTGAAAATCCCACTAGACATTTACTACAACTCTGCCCAGCCAGGCTCCTTTTGCCTGTACTGGAATAGCCCTGGAGACAGAGGAGAGAGAAGTGCAGGAATCAGGCCCCAAAACTGCTGAACTGATACCTAGTTGTCCTGAAAAACAGTAAATCCTTTCCAGATGTTGCGAAACAGAGCTTATCTGTCTTCCTCTGTTGCAGGGCAAAATCTTGGACTGAATTTTTATCACTTATGTATCCTTATATGTATATATGTATTGCTGTAGCTAAGCACAGAACACATTACGCTCTCTGATGTGTCCACTGAAAGTCGTGAAACCATTTCTGTAAAAGCCACAAGGAATTGCCCTGAATTGCCATTGTACTGAATGGGTGTTTGAATTTGATTTTATGTATTCTTCCACATATGTATGTGTTTACAGATACAAAAATATGAATCTATAGACTCTGTCATTCCTGTAGGTCTCTTGTCTGTCATTTCTATAGGTTCTGTATGTATGAACTATCTACCTGTACACTGTAGCTTGTGAGCAGGTATATATAAAGGAAAAGTACTTCTGGGTTTTACAGAACTATTTCTTTGTTTTTTGTTTTGACACAGATACATGGAGTGACTTTCCAAGACAGTCCTCCAAGGAGTACACTAAAGAGCTCTGGAGAGCTTTAAGATGGTACGTACAGAGGGGAACACCTTTGAACTGCTCTTGACTGTCCCGAGACGTCCCACTGAAGCTGACATTTATGTCAAATGACTTCATGCTGGTCTCATTATTGCAGTAAATACTAAATGAATGTGATACTGAACACTTACAGTCTTACCTTTCTTGATAAATCTGTGTTAATGTTACATTAATTATTCCTGACTTACAATCCTGTTGAATGTTGATAAAGGCTGAATTGCTACTTGAAATGCTGATCCTGACAGTCCTGTGGCAGGCGCTAAAATGTGATTTCCAACTCTTAGGGGAAAAGAAGGAATACATTACTACTTCTGATTAGAGGGCTTCAGAAGAAAAATATTCTAGTCACATCTTGCGGAGCGCTCACTTGAATCCCTCTTGCTTTCAGTAGCCAATGCCTCTGCACAAGACATAAAAAGAATATAAACTTCACTTTTTTGTTTAAAATTTTATGGTCATTACTGATGTGGAATCAGTTCAGCGCATATGAACAGTTTCCCCTGAGAAAGATGTTGTGTATATGTGCTGCAGTGGGCATTTCCTTTGCATGTGAGAGCTGACAACGTGGGAGTAAAGCTTGCAAGCAAACAGAGAGGGACTTCTTCTCACTGATGTAACCTTCCCTACAATCTTAGTTCTGAACTTTTTGACTCCAAACTCTCTCTTGGCCTGTTTTTGTGTACCTGCCAGTTATCTCAGGTATCCCACTGCATTCTTCATGAAGTAAAGCATATGGGAACTGTGTAGCAAAGTTGAAGACTACCAGGATAGGCAGTGTTGAATCTCCCAGTGAATTGAATGCAATTTTGGAATAAAAAGGATTTGGGACAAAATTAACAAAAGCCCCTGAGTAGTTTTAGAAGCCTGAGCCATCAATTTTTGAAAAAGACCTCTGTGATGACCTCAGGTACTGCTCCTTTCACCTGGGGGGTTCCCACACAGGCAGATGTATTTAGTACCAGTCCCATCAGCTATGTTCAACTGAGGTCCTCCAAATTCCCTTTTTCTTAGGTACTGCAGGAGGAAATAAGCTGTGACATTTCTCTCTAGTTCTACCCCTACGCAAAGTCTGAATAATGCCTGTGGAAGGGGAAGGGAGGAGAAATGCTCATGAAGTGTTGTTTTAGGGAGTGGTAGGAGCCTTCTTCTGCTGTCCTGCACAACCAACCAGTCTGGCCTTCACTGGAGGAAGAAACGTTCCATTTTTCAGAGGGTGTTTGAGGTTTCTGTTTGTTTGTTTATTAAAAAAGCAAGCAAGCATCTGGCATGTGTATGCAAACATCGATGAGTCATTTGAAATACGCTGTACTGCATTAGCAAATCTGGGATCTCCAATCTACAAGAAGAAACATGATGGAAGGGAATGTGCAGACCCTGAAAGGCTGCTTTTAAAGCAGAGGGAGGAGAGACAAATCTCTTCTCTTCCCCCCTCATCACCTTTCCTAGGAGTATTTCCAACCTTCTAAAACTCCTTGGTGAGAACTTTGATATCTGAGTTAAAATGACTCCCTTTGAGGCTGCTGTGCCCTCCATAGAGAACCCAACACTTGCCAGTGGGTCTCTCTAAAAAAAGCACTTTATTTCAAGCACTGCACAGGGCCACAAATAGACATCTTTGGGTGGGGTGGGGGAGAAGTGTGGGTATGTCCCACTCTGTCCTTTCTGTGGGGCCAACTGGCAGCTGGAACCAGTCAAATAAATTAAAATTCATAAATATATGACAAGTGAAGCTCTAGGAAGATTCAACTGCTTTCTGTCTTGTTTATGAGCAGCACAGGAGGCTGGGAAGCTCTGGTTGGAGCAATGTTTGAAGGGCAGCAGACATGGGGATCCATCACAAGGATTATGGGAACTTCTGGAGTTTCTTTACACAAGGCAATTTCTTAGTATAAATTGAACATTTAAATCTGGCAGCAAATGTAACACTGAGAGAATCCTAGTCCTGGGAGCAAGAACTCTTCCTGCTTTAGATTTATTTCTGAGAAGGAGGTATAAGCTTAATCTCCCAACAGGAAAGAATATTGGGTTATGCTTTCTAAATACATTATCTCAGTGGCAGTGTATTTGTATTGCGTAGATTGTGCCAGGCATTTTCCTTCTGTAAATGGACCCACATGCTCAAAGGCTATTAGAATGAAACTGCTGTGCCATATACAAATACTTGATTTTGTTTACCGTTTGGTTTTGTCTGGTCCTCCTTCTCAGGCCTTTACTTCTAGAGAGAGGAACAATAACTGAACCAACTCTGGTACCTGGTACATGTTAAATGGAGAGAAGACTTGTGTGATAAGTATTGACTGAAATGTCACTCACGAAGATGCTCTCTTCTGGTTCTTCCCTCTATCCTAATGAACTTTTATCTTCCTAATTGCTTTTTGTAGACAGCTGCTGAATCACTGACAAAACCATACATGGGATGGAGTAAAGAGACTTCTTTAGGCAGTGCTCAGCAGTGAAGGATGGTCAAACAGAATTTCCTGGCTGCTGCTGTGGAGAAGGCTCTTGGTATTGCATGCAGGTCCAGGACCCACTTTTATGGCAACAGTTTGCATTTAAGTAAGAACAATCTGGTTTTATTTATTCTCACTTTAGATGCACTGTATAACTACAGCTTACTTCCTTTCACCTTTGGAAACAGCCATGCCTATGTTGTGCAGAACAGCATCACTGTGGCACAGACTGCATTGGCTCCAGAGGCAAATAGGTTACGTTTGCACCAATACGTATAAACACTGATGCAGTGTTTATACATATTGGTGTATGCAGACAAACCTCAGTGTCTGTCCGTCTTCTAGCAGTGTCAGTTCCCTGTAGGCAGCTGGGTCCAGGCTCCAGGATGCAAAGAAAAAAACAAATTTCAGTCTGTCAGGGCTCCTTTGAAGAAGTGATGCAGCTGCTTCATCTGCTGTGGTGGAGCTTAGATGCCTCCCAGAGACTGCTCCTGGGTTTGTTCATCATCTCACAGGCTGGGGGCAGCTTAATTTTATCCAGCATGTTTCATTCTCCTAAATAAGGAGAATGCATTCTGGAGTGCTGTGTGGTTGAAAGTTTAGAACTGAACCATACAGAAGTGTGAAACTGAGTGGCAGCACCTTCTCAGCATGAAGAGGGAATCGGGGTACTGAAGTGGAGCAGTGCTGTGGGAAGGACTTTGGAGCTGCTCTCTCACTGCTACCTGTGAGGCTGAACAAGGACCAACACTTGGGCAAGAGGGAGCAGATATTCAGTCCTAGAACTAGAAACATAAAAGAGATGAATGCAAGAGTGGAAGAACATATGAATTTCCCTGCAGATGGCAGTGGTTGCTGAAAGGGTCACAAATTGTCCGAAGAAGAGTGCATCTGCAGAGAGGGACTGTGTTTCTGCATCCAGGCTGGTGAGATAATTAATCTTTTGTGATTCTGACAGGTGCCTGCAGAGAAGCAGAAACGAAAGATCATGGTCTGACAGTGATTAATGAATCTTCAGTTGTCAGGCTAAGAATTTTGGAAGTGAGTAAATAAGCTGTAGGCCAGGCTGTTGATTTAGTTTGAGGAAAACACAGAGGATTACAACATGGGAGGAGCTGGGATCCAACACTTATTTACTACAGGCACTAACTATGTTTTGTTACTTGTCTGAAACCACCCTGTTCACCCAACAGGAGTAGAAATGGTTGCATGATCTCTGAAACAAAGCTCTGCCTCAAGCCTTGCTTGTACTGGACAAGTGGCAAAAGACACATCTGACCCCAGCCTATGTTGTCCTGGTATCTTTGCAGAGTATGGAGGAGGCTGTACAACGGCTGCAGTTTGCTACCACAGGCCACTGCAGCACTGTGGAGGAGGGAAACATAACTCTTGCTGTATATACCATCGTCTGTGGACAGTTTTAAAGCAACTGAAGGCTCTTCCGTGCTGGGTGGTCTGCTAGAGAAAGTCCTCATAGCTGCTGCATGCCTGGCATCCCCTGCCAGATGCCAAGGCTGCTGTGGCCACGAGTCAAGCCACTTGCCTGGGGCAAAGGGCAAGGCCTGGCTCATGGCATGGGAACTGCTGTGGGGCTGCCAATTGCCTACTGGGCACCTTCCCCACAGGTGCAGGCTCCTGCTCCCTCTCTCCCTGCCCTGGTGTCTACTCTGAGGTGGCTGGGGTCTGTGGGAGACTCTTAGAGAGCTCCTCATGACCCAAAGAACGGGTAGCAGACAGGAGTGGAGCTGCACAGGGCAGCATGTGGGGTCAGGGACTCCCAGGGAAAGCTTGACCTCTTGTGCTGATGCCTTTTGTGGGGTGGTAGTGCTTATCACGCTGTTTCATCTGCAGGCTGTGTCACAGTGTTGCTCCCACTGCAGTTCCCAGTCTGGTCCCTGCTGAGGATGGGGACAGCGCTGCCAGACCTGAAAAGCAATGCCAGACACTGGCAGCACTTGGATGCGAGCTGGAGTGGAGATGTATGGACTGGAGCAGCTCTGGACATGCATAGGAGTGGGTTAACAGCTTCCTGCAGAGGCCGAAAGCCAAACCAGAAGGCAACAGGCAAGTTCTAGCACCTCCAGTGCTAGGCAGCAGCTGAAAGGCAGTAGGGAGCAGCAGACTGCAGTTTTTAACCAGTGTGACCGAAGTCTGCCAAAACCTTGCTTAAGATGCCTGTGGTATTTGCAGCTTTTGTTTTTATTTTAACTGTGGCAACCTTTAATCACTGTGACTTGCATTCTCCTTGGGTAAGATGGGGTTACTCATGCTCAACCCTGCTTTGCAAAGAGAGCTGCTATCTCTGTGTGAATGTTCCTGTAGACAACCACATCCACCTGCAAACTGCAAGGTTGGGGTTACAAGAGATGGGGAATGGCAGCAAGTTCTTGCCAGATGAAGGAAACCTGCTTCCCTCAACCAGACAGCAAAACCCCAGAGCCCCCTGGTGAAGAAGTACCATGTGCTGCAGGTGGAATCCAATCCTGAGGATAAGGATGATGGCTCCCACAGCCTAGAATCTTTCCCTAGGCCGCACCATTCTCAGAAAAAGATAAAAACATCCTCCATTAAGAAAAGGAGGGTGATTGTTGTAGGGGACTCCCTCCTAAAAGGAACAGAGGGACCCGTTTGCAGACCGGACTCGATCCACAGAGAGGTCTGCTGCTTACCAGGGGGCATCAGTGAAGGAGGAAGCTAGAAAACTTCCTTCCCTGGTTCACGAGATAGACTACTATCCTCTGATAGTAGTCCAAACTGGTAATTATGATCTAGTAAACAGAAAGACCAAAGCCATCAAGAAAGACTTCAGGGCCATTGGGAAAATGATGGAGGGCTCTGGGGCACAAATAGTATTCTGCTCCATCCCAATGCTAAATAGAGAGGAGTGGGAAGTCAGGAAGAAGAATTTGATTAATGCCTGGCTCCGAGCCTGGTGTGAGGAAAGGGAATTTGGCTTCTTTGATCATAGGGTGGCTCATGCACCCCCGGACTTTGTTGCTAAGGATGGGACATGTGTGTCTCCTAGTGGGGCTAAAGCCCTTGCTAAAGACCTAGCTAAGCTCATAAATCGAGCTTTAAACTAGATGTGAAGGGGGAGGGGGTTGAGACCAGGCTAGATAGGAGCAAGCCTGGACATGGGGCACTAGTGATTCGGAGAGGGTGTGCTGAGAGGACCACCAGTACTTCACCACACAGAAAGTGGGGGAGAACACATCTGGGGGTGGTAAGGGAGATACAGGCACTCTGGTGCTAGCTACTCCACTTACCAGGCAATTGGGAACGAACTTTCTTCCCTCTAAGAAGGCTGAAGGCTCAGCAGCTCAGCTGAAGTACATTTACACCAATGCACACAGCATGAGGAATAAGAAGGAAGAGCTGGAAGCTGTCGTAGGGCAAGGAACCTATAATGTTATTGCCATCACGGAAACGTGGTGACTCATATAACTGGAGTGCAGCTATGGTGGGGTACAAACTCTTCAGGTGGGATAGGAAGGGTAGGAGAGGAGGCAGGGTAGCCCTCTTTGTAAGGCATGACTTCGACACTGTAGAGATGGATTGTGGCGATGAGGAGATTGAGTGCCTATGGGTTAAAATCAGAGGAGTCCATAAGAAGGTAGATTTTGTGATGGGAGTCTGTTACAGACCACCCAGCCAAGGAGAAGCAGCTGATGAGCTTTTCTATAAACAGCTGGGGTTAATCTCCAAATCAATGCCACTTGTTCTAGCGGGAGACTTCAATCTCCCTGATATCTGCTGGGAGTACAATACAGCAGAAAGGAAGCAGTCTAGGAGGTTCCTGGAGTGCGTTGAAGACAACTACCTTGCACAGCTGGTGAATGAACCAACAAGGGAAGGTGCCCTCCTGGACTTGCTGTTTGTGAACAGGGAAGGCCTTGTGGGAGATGTGGCAGTAGGAGGACACCTAGAACTAAGTGATCATGAGATGGTAGGGTTTTCTGTTCTGGGCAAAGTGAAGAGGGTGGTTAGCAGGACAGTAGTATTAAATTTCCAGAGGGCAGACTTTGGACTGTTTAGAAGGCTGGTTGGCAAAGTCTCATGGGAGGCAGTACTTAAGGGCAAGGGAGCCCATGAGGGCTGGGATCTCTTCAAAAAGGAAATCCTAGCAGCTCAGGGGAAAGCCATCACCGTGTTCTGGAAAAAAAGCCGGCAGGGTTAAAAACCAGCTTGGTTGAACAGTGAGATCATAGAATCATAGAATCATAGAATCACCGGGTGGGAAGAGACCCACCGGATCATCAAGTCCAACCATTCCTATTGAACACTAAACCATGCCCCTCAGCACCTCATCCACCTGTGCCTTAAACACCTCCAGGGAAGGTGAATCAACCACCTCCCTGGGCAGCCTGTTCCAATGCCCAGTGACCCTTTCTGTGAAAAACTTCCTCCTAATCTCCAGCCTAAATCTCCCCTGGCGGAGCTTGAGGCCATTCCCCCTTGTCCTGTTCCCTGTCACTTGGGACAAGAGCCCAGCACCCTCCTCTCTACAACGTCCTTTCAGGTACTTGTAGAGAGCAATGAGGTCTCCTCTCAGCCTCCTCTTCTCTAGGCTAAACAACCCCAGCTCTCTCAGCCGTTCCTCATAGGGCCTGTTCTCCAGCCCCTTCACCAACTTCGTTGCTCTTCTCTGGACTTCCTCCAGAGCCTCAACATCCTCCTGGTGGTGAGGGACCCAGGACTGAACACAGGATTCAAGGAGCAGTTTCACCAGTGCAGAGTACAGAGGGAGAATAACCTCCTTGGACCTGCTGGTCACTCCAATTCTGACACAAGCCAAGATGCCATTTTCCTTTTTGGCCACCTGGGCATACTGCTGGCTCGTGTTCAGTCGGCTGTCAACCAACACTCCCAGGTCCTCCTCCAGGCAGCTTTCTAGACAGACTTCTCCTAGCCTGTACCTCTGCACCATCAAGAGTCTGCTCAAAATCTTCCAGGACTGAGCTCCATGGCATGAAGATATGGAGCCACATTCATGGGCTGATGCAAACTGGTGTAGCTCCATTGATGTCAATCCAGCCTATACAAGCTGAAAAAAGGGCTTAGGGTAAATGAATCATTCTGCTGAAATGTAGCCAGCTCTGAAGCATTCCTGTATCATGGCAATGCTGAGGAATGAAGGTTGATTCCACTCTTTTTGGCTGATAAACCACAAATGAGCCACAAATCTGGCATGGAAGAAAGGCTGCAGTGGGATGCATGAGTCACTTTACCCACTCCAAAATGTTACCGGTTATGGGGAGAGATGTGGCAGCTGTTTAGCAGAGTGTAGTGCAGGTGGCAGAGATGGTCCTGTTATTTATACAGCTCCATAAATGAAATCAGTGCTTTGCACAATAACAGCCCTTCCCTGAGCAGTGACCAATGCAACTCGCTCTGGAGCAAAGCAGGACTGGGTTGCTGGGTTGCAAGGAAAGTCCCAGCCTCTCTGAGGGCTGGAGGAACAACCATACAAGAAAGATAGCATGATGTCACCAGTGGGGCCACAAATGCAAGGCAGCGCATGAGAAAGGAGACAGGTAAGTGGTAGCTAGGGGTAAGAAGTTACCCTCAGTGTAGCTTTTTCCGTTTAAAGACTTTTTCCTTTCTGTCTTCTGTGGCTTTGCAAAATGTGTCTAGAAGACAAATCTCACCCTTTCTTTTGCTTTTTTTTTTTGCAGAAAAGGTGAGGAAAATAAGAATTGCTCCATCTTGCAGCTGCAGACATAAGTCATGGAAGATAAAGGCCAGATCTGAAACAGATTTAAGCCTGTGCAAAATGAGGTACCCCAAAACAAGTTTCCTGACGAGGCCATAGCTGGCGTGGCTGACAGCTCTCCTGGAGAGACCTGCTTCACTGCAGGAAGATGCTGCCCAGGGAAGTAAAATTTCTGTTACAAGAGCTAAAGCAACACTTTTCAGATTCACCTGGATTCAAGGGTTTTGATATCTGATCACATTCATCTTTTGCCTTTCTTTTTTTTCCCCTTTATTGAAATTCCTTCTTTTCTCAGGGGGAACCCAACTTGTGGGTGCCAGGGGGCTTTTGTCACAGTTAGGGGTAGGGCTGCAGGACCACAGGCTCCAAACTCCACACCAAAGGTGAGGAGAAGAAGGTGAAGCAAGAGGGAGGCAGGCTACTAGGCTTAGGGAATCTGGGCTTTCTCCAGGATTGTTCATGTACGCGATCACAGGGTTTTGCCAATGTTAGATGCATACTCAGCCGTGCCAGCTGATGGAGCAGGAGCAAGCATTGCCAGTGCTCCAAAGCTGCACACTGGAAAGGTCTGTCATGATCTGCAAGTGGAGTTTATTAACTCCAGATTTGTACAGCGTAGCTGGCACGCCAACAATACCATCTGAACACAAAGAATCTCTTGCAGATATAAATCAGGGGAAGGCATCTCTAAAGGCTCCTGCTAGCCTGAGTCACACGCAGCTGCTGTGCCAAATGCCAGCTGCTGAACGGCAGTGGGTGCACAGCTGAATCACAGGCACCAAGCTCAGGGGGCATTACTGATTGCCTGATAAGCAAAATCACTAAGATTGGCAATTGATTTGCTGCCTACAGAGAACAGATGCCTCAAAACAGTGGGCTTGCCCCTTACTTAAAGGCAAAGGGAGGTTGGGCAAGCTGGTCAGTCAAGAGAAAGAAAGGAGGATGTGAGTTATAGGTCTTGCAGTGGCTCAGTTTGGGACAGACCTTTGAGACTAGTAGTGGGATTTGCCCCTGAAGAAGGTAGGGCAATAGCTATGGCTATCTTAACTATCGTGACTGTGTCTGCCTGCTTTGAGTTGTCAAGAAATATCTTTACTGTGCCATTTTTTCTGTAGGAACAGATGGGAAGGTTATGTCCTACTACTGCCTTATGCTGTTTCTCAGTTGGAAACAATCACACCTGGAGATGAGCCAGCAGGGTGAAATGTGTGTACACCCTTTGTCTGTGTGGGCACAGCATGAGCCTTCCTGTGACAAAGGGCTAGAGTCAGAGTCTCCCAGGACATTCCTGCAGTAGGCTTGCACTTGCCCTGCTGGCTGGGGCTTGAAGCTCTTCTAGCTGTACTTGGAGGAGCACCCTTCATTTTGTACTATTTCCTTAAGAAAGGAGAGGGTCAGGTACAGCAATAACATCTGATAAGTTTGGAAGCGACCCTCTTGCTGTGCTCCTCCTGTGATATAGTGTCTCTCACATTTCAGTTTTCTTGCAAATCCTGCTTGTGCTCGTTAGCATGTGCAGGGTGCCTGGGGTGTAAATCAGTAATTATGTCTTTATTTTTTTTAACGGGGAAAGGCCATGCCTGACCTTAGGTCAGAATTGGAACTGGAACTTTGAAAACAAAGCCTTTTTGCCCCCAGAATGGTGCTGTAAGCTAGTACCTCAGTCTGGTACTCGGGTAAAGGGGTCTAAGATTGTTGAGCACTGAACAAATTTTCTTGCTGTTGGTAAGTACTGTATGAGTCTGTCCTGAACTTGCTGGGTTTAAACTCCTTTTTAACAACTGATTATCTTGAACCTTCCCACTTTGCCTGGAGTATAAACTTTCCATGGGGACACTGTTTTTGTGTTTTTCTGGTTTTGTGTTGTCCCCAAGTAGATCATGGTGTTAATCTTTGATTGGGACCTTTTCAGTATTTCTGTAGAGTAAATGGATTTATCAGCTATATCCAGAACTTGAACTTCAAGTGAGAGCAGCCTGTGTGGGTGTAGGGAAGGGCATAGCAGAGAGAGGCAAAATAAAAGTTCAGTTATTTTTCTTTTTTTTCCTGTGTATATTGCAGGACAAACCTTCCAAAAATATGAAGACTTTGCCACATGTTTTCTGTAACTGGCCAAATAAAACATCATGTTTTAAATTTAAAATATTATGTTTTATGTTCAAGGTCAAAGAAGTAACTCAGGCTCTTGGGCTTAGCATTCTTTCTTCCTCACAATAGCTTCTGCTGAATGATAATGTTTAAAACTATGTATGTGGGGGGCCAGATCCTGACTCCCATTGCATCTGCTCCGCATCAACACAAAAAATGCGAAGTAGGCAAGAAGTTAGCTTAGCAGGATTCCTGCAGATTACCCTGACCCAGTTTGTTAGCTGTGGTACTGGAGGCTGGATGCTGTGGCCAGAGCATGGCAGGAGGATGAGAATTTGCTGTGATACTTGTGTATTTGCGTATGTGCTGGGTTGTGGATCCCCCTGTGAGCAACTCAAGGGTGAGGTGGTCCTTAGCGACTTTTGCAAAATGGCTCTGGTGCTTGGCAGCTCTGTGTTCTGGATATATGTGTCCTTGTTGTATGAGAAAAGCAAGCATTACACAAAGCACAGCATTTCCAGCTTTCTCATGAGTAATTTTCTTGATGCAAATTTCCCAGAGCGTTTTGTTGCTCAATACTGATCTAGAGCAAGCACAGCAGCCGGGATAATTCCTTCTGTAGTCTTCACAGTGACTGAGCCTCGGTGCAACCCTATGTGTTTGTCATGTTTCCTGGAGTGTGCTTTCCTTTCAACAGCAAGTGTGACTGTTTGCTGTATTGGAGGGCCACCCTGATGTCTAACTTGGTGCTGGCTGCTACAAGCAGTGGAAATTTTATCTGCATTTAAAAGGAGAAAATCAAACCAGAGTGGCCTGAGGCTATTCATAGAGCATGCTGTGTTTGAGTAACCCAGCCTTTTTCTTTAAAAGATGCTGAACGGATTGGTTTATATAGCTTTTTACACTGTTTAAAACTGATATCTTGTTTTAACAATGATTGAGTCTTGGCTAGTTTATTAAAAAAGAAAGCTTCTGCAATGAGTTTACCCCATGATTATCCACTATTGGAATTCCAGTTTTGCCTTTTCTCTATTTTCTCACATATCAACAATTCCCTTGAGCTTTCCTCAGAGGCATGAATCCTGAAACGGAGAACAAGGAGGAAATTTCGGTTTTCATTACAATGTAATATTAAAAAGCATACTTCATTCTTTTGTAATGCTGGAGAAAAGATTGAAAACATGAGCAGAATGCACTCCATGGGCTCAGAAACTGGAAAGCAATGAATAAACCAGTCAAAATTAATTGCATTTTTTTGTTTGCTTGAGTTTTTCTGTTTTGTAAATTAGCAACATTATTTTAGAGGCCTTATTCACACATTTATCCTTACAAGAGGGCAATGCTGGGATCCTACTGAATACTGCAGGACAGCTGGTGCAATTTACTGTTTCCCCGATCATTAGTGCCTCAATTTGCCCAAAGTCCTTCTCTTTCTACCCCAGTCCAATTTGAATTCATTTAGTGAAGCCTGGACAGCTTGTCTGTGTGGAGAAGCTCCCTATGAGTTTGCTTGTGTTACTTGTTCTTGTGTGACACAGAAGAGCTTGCAGGATGGGTGCATAGTGGCTGTGCCTTTCCCAGGTATTCCCCGCCCTGTCTGCTCCCATAGCTGATCCCTGCAGGATATGAATACCTGATGCAAGGACTGCTGGTGGTGGTCAACCTCCTTGTCCTGTTGGCAGGACTTCCTGGCAATTCAGGCTTGATGCTGCTGCAGGATTGTGCAGCTGCGCAACAGACACGACTTTCCTCCCTTGTCATCCTGCAGAGATGCAAAGACAAATGACTCCTCCAGCAGCACATTTCCCACTGATGTTGGTTTGCAATAGGGCTGTTAACAGCAGCTGGAGAGCCATGATCCTGGAAAACGATGTTATTTACCTGGGTTGATTTTAATTCTTTGCCGGCAACTTAATGTGTTGCAGCATTGCTTAGAGATGAGATGTACCACTGCTGCTCTCCTCTTGCTCTCTTGGAGTATGGGCTCTGTCTAACCAGGCCCAGGAAGAGCTGGGAAGACAGACTGGCTCACAGCACTTTTTGAAAGCTTTGTAGACTCAGCTGTAGGAAACCAGGCAGGGAAGAGACCAGCATGGTTGAGTTGAGGGCTTCTATAGGTATGTCAACCAGAAGAGGAAGGTTAAAGAAAGAATATCCCCACTAATGGATGAAAATGGTGACGTTCAGAGAGTAGTGGTCAATGGCTCAACATCCAGATGAAGATCCGTGACAAGTGGTGTCCCTCAGGGGGTGTCTGTACTGCGACCACTGCTGTTTAATATCTTCATCAATGATATAAATAGTGAGATTGAGTGCACCTTCAGCAAGCTTGCAGATGATGCCAAGCTGAGTGGTGCAATCATCATGCCAGAAGGTTGGGATGTCATCCAGAGGGACCTGGACAAGATGGAGAAGCGGGCCTATGTGAACTTCCTGAGGTTCAACAACACCAAGAGGATATGAAACTGTTGGAACAGGTCCAGAGCAGGGCTGTGAAGATGATCTGTGGGCTGGAGCATTCCCTGTATGAGGACAGGCTGAGAGAGTTGGGATTATTCAGCCTGGAGAAGAGAAGGCTCTGGTGAGATCTTATAGCGGCCTTCCAGTACCTGGAGGGGGCCTACAAGAAAACGAGAGGGGACTCGTTACAAGGACATGAAGGATTAATGGGAGTGACTTTAAATTGCAAGTGGGAGGACTTAAGTAAGACATTAGGAAGAAATTCTTCACAATGAGGATGGTGAGGTCCTGGCGCAAGTTGTCCAGAGAAGCTGTGGATTCTCCATCCCTGGAGGTGTTCAGGGTCAGGCTGGATGAGGCTTTGAGCAGCCTGATCCAGTGGGAGGTGTCCCTACCCATGGCAGGGAGCTGGAACTGAATGATCTTTAAGGTCCCTTTGAACTTAAACCATTCTATGAGACCTGTAGGTCACTTGTATTTATATAATTTCGTCTGTTTCTTTCTACGTATGAATTTTAAACATCTGTTGTAAGGCAATACTGCTTTTAGTGGTGAGCCAAGTTTTTCTTCTAAAACAAATGTTCCCCAAAGTCTTAGTACTTCATTTCCTTTGTTCTGATTTATTGCTATTGCCTTACCACATGTGCTAGGCACAGAGGAGAAAAACTACCAAAGCCAACCAAACAGCCCTCTCTACCCCCTCCCCAGACCACATACATCAGGATTAATATACAGAATCTATTCTAGGAAGTGATTAAAAAATTAACTAACTTACCTCTAATTTCTTGGCTGCCTCCAAGTAGGTATGCTAATGAAGAGTGAGTGTAGGTTAATAATGTGAAGATTATGGTAAACCAAATGAAAGCTACTGTGAGTAACTGAAAATTGGGTGAGATGCTAGACCTAGGAATTGATAGTGAGATTAAAAAAAAAAATAGTTGACTGCATTTTCTAAATAGAGTTTTTGTGGATATAATTTGTATATGCCTTTTATCAATACCTAAATTTGCCTTATTTGTCGAAGAATGAACATTCTTCCACAAAATATGGCCTTCTTAGATTATCCCAGGGTAAATATCAAGCAGCGGAGCATGGCCTTTTGTGGGAGGTGTGAGGAAAGGCTGTTACTGTTAGGTTTGTAGAGCTCTTTAAGATAGAAAAGTTCTATCAAAGTTTGTTGTCTTGGAGATTGTTCAGCCTTGATGCTAGCTGAAAGCAAAATTATTTTCATTGGTATTTATACTGAAGTTAGTTCGAAGTTTTCCTCCTCAAATGCAAAAGAACAGTGCAGAGCGCAAGATTTTTGTCATTATGGGGTTCCTGTGGTACCTAGGAAACGGCACAGCTAGGAAATCCCTGAGTCAATAACCATTGCTAGTTTGGTTTTACTTCTGCAAAAACTCACCTATGCATGTTGGCGTTTGTAACTGATTGGACACACATCAGACATCCAGTGTTTTGGCCACATCCTTAGCAGGAGGATGACTCCTTCTGTCGCATCTAGGACAGGTGAGGGCAGAGCTTCCACCACAGCATGGTTCAGTCTGTGTTAGAAATCATGATTTATTGCATTATCTGTGATGGTTTCAAAGACGTAGTTTGAGCAAAATACCCGCTGGCCACTGTTATGGCTCCGCTTAGCAATATGCACCAAAAGCACACATGGAGTGGAGCTGCTGGCATCTTCAGGCCATACCCATCTTCCGTATCAAAGTGACAACTACCAGCATGGCACAAGATGTGGGGATTTTGTGAGCTGGTGGTTGCCACTGAGCTCAAAGACATTAGGATGAAGCCCTCTCTTTGTAGACAGACCATTTGTGTTGCCAGTGGCAGTGCTAGAGGGATGGTGGAATATGCTTTCCTCCAAGATCACCATGGGCTTTAGAAAAAGTGAAAGAGTGGAACACATTGTGTCCCAGTTTGCTCTGCAAACCCGAAGGTAAAATAAAGCTAAGAGATCACAAGGGAGGGGATGTCCTGGCAGAGGGAAACACACTTGCCTTCTTGATACTGTCTCCCCTTCTGTAAACCAACTCCACAGCAGCTTGTGCTCTATTGGACACACTCACATCATTGTTTGAACTGATGTATCACGAGCTTCTTTTCTTTACTTGTGTTTTCCCTTTGAGGCAGGCTATTGATGTGAAGCCCATTGTTATACTCAGGCCTGTTAACTGTGTTAGTTAACAAAGGAGAGCATTCAAAATCCTGCTCAGAGGCATATTTGACTTCTATTTTTTTTTTTTTTTTCATTTTTAAATGGGAAACAGCTTTCCTAGCAAAATGTTTTATGAAATCCGCTCCCTTGAAACCAACATGAGGCAACAGCAGTGACTGCAGCTAGTTGCAACATCTCATCTTGTTAGATGGAGGAGTAGTGTTATGAGTAGCGCTGCTAGCACAAACTCTGTGAGGGAAACACACTGAGACCTGAGGGCTGACAACTCAGCCGAGTTGAAGTAAAGACACAATTTCACTTTGTGTCTTTGAAGAATGACCTGTACGTACTCAAACCAAGTTTAATGAACTGAAGTTTCAGTAAACCTAGACCTGAATTTTAGAGAATTTGGGCCATGAGGTTAGGTTTAGTGAAAACTAAGTCAAACTTTGACCCTAAACCAGCAAAAGCTTCTGATTTTGAACATCTCTTAAGGATTCATTTAAGTCAGACACAGTGATGTCAAAGAGACTCAGTGTATTGCATAAAGCTCACTTAAATCCTAAAAGCAATATCAGATCCTAATATAAAATGCTGCTTTGATGAAACTCAGAGCACAAGCACTGTAAAATATGTATCAGTAAGCAACTTTATCACAATAATAAACAAATGATTTTTACACTGCTTTCAGGGCCAACCAGTCCTAAAAGCAATGTACTTGGTACCAAAATCCAGTCTATTACTTGTATTAGTATGGCTTGTGAGAGTCTTGGAATCTTTCTCAAAGGGCCAGTTCTGCTTTGTTAGGTGAAAAAAAAAAAAAAAACCCTGCTTGCCTGGTTGAATACTGCTTGTGAGAAGATCTTTCTCAGAAAGACTTAAGAGCACTGGGCTCCTGTTTTTCTTTTTTTTTCTTTTCTGTTTTCTTAGAAAACAGGAAATTAATTTTAACTCTGCAGTTAACTTGATTTCTTAAGTGACTTGCTTGCTATAATCACTTTTGGGTACGGGAATGCTACAGAAATTATCTGAGGGCATTTTCAACACTTCAAAATTAAAATCAAATTGTTGAAGTTGTGCCAGCATTTAAATGAAAATTATTTTCTTTAAACAAACACTTGAGGACTTTCAATATTTTTTTAATCACAAGAGCATTCTTAACCCAGACACCTTTCATTTGTGTTTTTCCAAGTGTCCAGTCTGCACTGCTAAAACCAGATGTATCCTAGAATGTAATCAAATTCAAGATCTTTTTAGCCAAGAACTAGATGAGCAGGGAGTGCTAGTTTTCACACAGCATAAAGACATAAGTGGGTGTAACTGCAAATACCATTTCTGCCTCTGTGCCCACAGAAGTGTCTGGGCAGCAACACCAGTGCAGACTTCTGTGTGGGTCAGCTGTGGGGCTGAGCATCTGGGGCCTGTGCAACCCAGCAGCGATGAGTGTGGAACAGCAGAGACAGGAGCTGTCTGTAAAATTTGTTGCTGTGTGGATGCTCTGTTATTCAACTTTTGCCACAGTGGAGACTAAAGTCCTACAGAAGGTGCTGCAGATCAGTGAGGGAGGTTTTGCACAGCCCTTGCATCTTACGGTGGCTTTGTGGCTCAGGAGATGTTGCATGTAGGCAGAGAGTGAGTCTGGGTGCCAGGAGCAGCATTGAGCTGCAAATCAGAGCAGCCATCAGCTACCCTTTATCCTGATGTAGAAACCTGCAAATCCAGGGACTGGTGTTCCAGTTGAAGAACATCTAGGCCAATATTTCATCCCTAGCAGAGGCCAGCAGCAGCCACCTAGGAGTAGAGTTTGAGAACAGGTCATATGTGTGAAAGAACCATTCCCTCATGCTTTCTGCTAGTTTTGGGATTTTTTGAAGCAAAGGATTTCCATGGGGCTCTGTGACCCTTTCTTTCTGTGAGAAGACCTCCAGAAAAGTTCCATGTCTAGGCTCTGAGTGCCAACGCTGCTGGCTGCCCACTGGGCGAGGTTTCTAGCAGTGATGTGTGACAGCTCAGTGCAGGGACTCCTCTTGGAGAATGATTGCTGTCTCTCAGTGATCTTTCAGCCCTGATGGAATAAGGCCTTGCTCTAGCCCCAGGCAGATGATTGGTTACACTTGCTGGGTGGTAGCTGGCTGTGGGAATGGGTAATTAAATTGATGTCTATAAAAACAGTGGTTGAGGGTTTTACAATCATTTCATAGGTGGAGCTGGGAGAAGGAAAACATGTTCAGGTAAAGGAAGCTAGCTGAGGATGTGGTTCTTCATTATCATTGCCTCTGTAACAGCCCAGGAGAACTGAACAGGATGTTTTTTCCTTTGGAGACCAGAACTAAGATTGGTTGTGGAGTATGTATGTGTACCCTGCATTGACAGACTCTGTCCTGTTTGTGTGTAGTAAATGAAGGAGCCCGAAAACAATTCCTCTCAGCAGCATAACTTACTAGCTGTTATCAACTAACTGCAGACCTTTTGGGGGAATCCTTCCTAATGACCCCAGCAACACATGCTTCTCTATCAGCTGCAGGTAAGCAAGCCAACATTGTATGTGTGCTTTCAGAATGAGTGTGGAGCAGAAAGCATCTACTGTGGGAACTGGGATTTTTTTAATCTTTCGGGTGCTATTGCTTACCCTTGCTCCATTAACAAAGGCTTTTAGCAAGGGCTGTCATTCCTTTACTGTGAAGGATGTGTGAGTGCAAGTGACTATGCAGCATCCCAGGACTTTGACATATTTCTCTAATATATTGGATTTTCCAGTATTCATTTTGACGTCAAGCACATTACAGAAAGCTGCCTGCAAGATAAATTTCCTATAAAAATATTCCAATATTCCCAACTTCCCTAGCCTTTTCTTGCAGCAATAAGTGAACTCTTTAAACAGCTAGTAGCAAGGGAAATGTAAGTCTTAAGAGACCTCTTCCTAAGCGTAACCTTAAAAGTTGTAACATTGTGATATAGAGGAGCTACAAACATAAAAGAGCTGCATAAAACCTTTTCAGCCCTTGGGCATGGCAGCCCTCTAGACCATGATTCCAGAATACTCTTTTCCAGTATATTTGGCCACATATTGTGAAGGTAGTGCTGTTACCTCAGCTGGCTTCTGTTTAACTATTGAGGCCTGGCTGGGGCTGGAACTGCAGGTATGTGAGTGGAGATAGCATCTCCCAGAGGTTTACGTTGGCCAGAAAACTGCTGGTTTGGAAAAGGATGTGGACTATGTCCAAGTACGAAGAATCTGGAAGGAATTTCTGATGGTCTGTTATTTCATTATTAGCTATGAGATGTGAAAGTTCATTTCCAGCTGAGCACACTTCATGTTTTGCATAAGACAGCAATTGCTTCTTATAAGGTTTAGCATTTCTGCTAATCTAATGAGTTAGCCTTGCAATTTAACTGTGTCAGTCATTGGAAAGGCCTTTTTCAAGTTTCACAAGCCTGTTTTAGAGCTTATGATAAAGCTGGTAGGATGCTGGACTTTCACAAGCAGAAAGACCTCCAAAAGTATGCAAGTTATTTCTGGCATGTTGTATTCTCAACATGTCAAGGAAACATGGATTATTTTTACATGAACAGGCAAATAAAAATGGTTCCTTAGCAGGCTCCCATGAACATTCTTGGGCCCTGACAATGAAAATTTTAAAAAATTGTAAGAAAAATCTCAGCTTCTGCATTAGGTTTCTTAGATGGATCATACTGACACACATTCCAAAGTTAATTTGCACCAGTTTGGATCTCTGATGAATGATGAAGAGAGTGAAGGACAAAACAGAAGTGAAAAAGAAGGAATAGAAATTATTTTGGATATTTGATCTTTGGACCTTTTTCTGCTTACTGTAAATTTATCATCAAATGTAGACTGTGACAAACTGCAGATACTTTCAGAAGTTCTGTTAATGGAAAGGTTACATGTAAATGTTGCTAGGAAAATGATCTCTGGAGCTGAATGAGCCAGTGTGGAAGGAACATGCCAACATCTTGCTGAACAGCACAAAGCAGCACAGCAGCATGATTACTGGAGTGTCCTAAATTCTCTTGATATTGCAGCAAACAAATTAGGCTATATGCTTTGCAAATATTGGAGGCTGTTTTTAAACTCCCTATTAAGGGTTACAAGTGTTGACTACAGTTTCTAGACAAAGGCAATCAGATATCACAGCTATGGCCACAGCTCAGTGTTTTATGTTTGAGCTGGTGTTACTGTATAGGGTTCTTATGCATACGATGACTTCAGCCAGTATTAAGTTATGACATTTATCAAAACTGAGGTGAAAAGAACAGCTTGGTGTCAGCTTTTTTTTTCCATTTCAGTGTAGAAAAGTATTTTCCCACATAGTGAGGGGGCCTTTTTAACAAAAAAAGAGGTATAAAACATGCATCCTGATCCATAGTTGCTTCTCTGGGTAGTCTTTTTACTAGTTCAATACCCATGTCCAAACTCAGGAACTGTTGGTGGAGAGACAGCCATCTCCGTCAAGGTTTGTCTTGGCCCAATTATTGTCACTAGTGCTTACACAGATAAATGTCAATAATTATCAATAACTATATCTTTACTCAGTGTGGGGCTAATTCTTCTGCAGCTACTTTATCCCAGGAAACCTAAAAGGGAAGAGAGCATTTTTGTGCAGTTAAAACCACCAGCAACTGAGTGGTCTTACAGATACATTGATTGCTAGTGCAACACAGAGGCAGTGCTGCTCTGTGATGTAATTTATATCCGCATGAAATGAAAGTTCACACTGCCTTCTCTTTATTCATGTTTTTAATCTTGCACTTAAAATTTACCCTCTTTCCTCTGACAAGCCTCAAGAAACAGCAGACAGCTTTCAACAGCACAACAGCAGACAGAGAGAAACTGAGACAAGTACCTCTGATACAATTAATACGTGAGTGTGGTTTCCTGCTTTTCATTTGAATCTTCACTCCTTAAAATTTGAGCTAAGTCCTAATTTTGTTTTCTTTTTAAACTGAACATCCAGCACATTTAAACTCAGCATCACGAGTGATCTGCACCAGCTTTCCTACTGAGCAACTGTTTACGAATTACTCCTAAGAGATGTCAGAGAGCACGGTTGTTGCTGTGCAGTCACATGGGCTGACATAGTGCAGAACCTTCTTAGCATTCTTGAAGGGAAATTACCCAGTGCTGCAACTCACAATTTATAATTGGTTGCATACTAATAGCCAAAAAAGGCAATAAAATCTGCTGCGTGTTTTTTTTTTTTTTTTTTTTTTTTTAAAAAAAAAGCAAGTAGGAGTATTGGAAGCTGAGCAGTGAAAATCTGGGAGACTCCTTGGCTAGAGCAGAGCTGTGTGCAGTGCTGTTTCTCCCTTAATTACAAGCACTTTAAAATCATCTCCTTTCTTCAAAAGAGGATTTTATTCAGCATTTTTGTTAATTTTAATCTCACTAATGTAATACTCTCTTGGAACCGCTCCCTCACGTTGTAACAGTGAGATGTGCTGCCTCTTTGGTCCCTCCCGTTTGAGAAACTCATGGCTACTGCTGCTTCTGAGTGCAGCCCTAGGGTCATTACCATCATTATGTCTCCCTTTAAAGGAAAAGAAAACAGAACAAAATCC
Source organism: Coccyzus lansbergi (assembly GCA_033558105.1). Lineage (NCBI taxonomy): Eukaryota > Metazoa > Chordata > Aves > Cuculiformes > Coccyzidae > Coccyzus > Coccyzus lansbergi. The sequence goes on along the minus strand of JAUMJK010001479.1, from coordinate 469,889 downwards.
AACAGCAGCATTTTTTCGCCAGAGTTCACTTTTACTTGTAGTATTTTAGCTAGATTGTGCAAGTGCTTCATGAAAATGAGTAGTTTAAAATCTATAGAGCTGTATTGTAGTGGAAAGCCTATTATTCAGCATACTAATTATTTCTGAGTCACTGTATCTATGAAATGTCATGTAATAACTACCTCATCACAGTGTAAAGTAAATACTGCAAAATCGGGCGTTTCATGATTTTGACATTTTAGTGCATAAACATCCTCCTAAGTCTCTCGTGGGGAACTACTGGGTCTTAGATAATGTTTTTATGACTTCTAAAAAAATGACATTGAATTTCATAATCTGTTACACTCTGTATACACAACCCATGTTGCGCATTTCAGTACAGCCTCAGTGGCTTCTATTACAAGTGCCAGCTGCAAAGAGAGAATGTGCAAAAGCTGGTTTGTGAAATAGGAGGGGACAACTTGCTAAAATGTTACAGTGAACAGAACAAAGCCCTTGGGAGAAGCTGTAATTCACACCGGGACTGTGCTGGGACAGCAGAATTCACCCTAAGTTTGTTTTTTTTTTTTTTTTTTTTTTTTTTATTTCAGGATAGATTCCAAAGCCATCACTGAAGGATGCTTTCTGGACAGCAATTGTCAAGAGACGATAAGTCTAGGATTTTGTCAAGCCCTTTGTGAACAACCTGTTGACTGCAGAGTGACTGGGAGGCCTTGACTGTCCACAAGTGACAAACTGGGAATGAGTACAGAGGGGAAAGAGGACAGGCTGCTGCTCCAGGTGGCCTTCTGAGTAGTCCCGCGTGGTCTCTGACAACAATGGGTGGATGCTTACCAGAACATGTGTGTTCATAAAACACTGTGCATAAAACCAGAGCTTTTTTTTTTTGCTCCTTTGCAAGCTTGCTTGGTGTTATAAAAGTCATGTGCTTGGATGATGGGAGAAGTCTCTTTGGACAATAGTCATCCAGCATCCTTCTGGCAAGGGGTGGGTGCTGATGAAAAAGCCACAGCTTCAAAAAACTCAAATTATCACTGAAAATAAGAGAAGGCCATGGCCAATGGTGGGTGATTAGTGGCAGTAGGTGTCTGGCAGCCAGACATCTCATGGCATGATTTGGGTGATATGGTTAGCCTATCCCTTTTGAAAAGGAGCTGGTGTTAGCAGCCTGCTGGGGACCAGGCAGCAGTGTCAGAGCACATGTTTGTCAGTACAGGATGGGACCCTGACACTGCGGTGACCTGGCTGGCTCTTGCTTAATCTGAATATACAGCTGTTGGTAGACTCCGGTGATGCATCTTCTCCTTAGTGGTTTACTTGTCGGCACTAGAAAATACAAGGAGTGTGATCTACTACACATTTTGCTGAAAGTGGTGAGATGATTCACCCTTTCCATATTAAGTTATAATGTTCTTCATTTCAGAAACATATCCTTAGTCTTCAGGCTATTAAACCATAAATCTTGCTTGATTTTTCTGTGAGCTTTTTTTCTTGTTATGAGTCTCAAAGTCTTGCAAAATGATGATTTTCCTAAATTAAAGGTTCATGGAATATGAAATTTTGTTAAACAAAAGTGAAGTAATGATTTTTTACCATTCCAGGTGCATGGCTACTCTGACTTCTTTTTCCTTTCACATTCCAAGTGCAAGAAATGTACCAACAGCTGTTACCAAAGGAGGTAGGAGACTTTCTCTCATCTTTAAGATTCCATATTGTATCTTTTCTGACTTTTCTGTAAATAAAACCAGTGACTAAGAATGCTTCTGGATATTATACCTAAGAATAAGTATTTGAGATACATGAAAGATGCTTGGGGAATGAGAAGTCTGCAGGAGGAAGAAAATGTCCTGAGATCAATTTCGTGATTCAATAGTGAAGTCCTCATATCATATAAAATGTAATGTGATTGTCCATGGCTCTAATAAAATCTTGATTTTTTTCCACCAGGCTTTCATCTATAAAAATCAAATTTATCTGGCACTAGTCTGCATTTTGAAAGGGATAGGGTTTTTTTGAAATAGAAATGATAGTAATCATTTATGGTACATTAATATAGAAGAGCAATAATTTGTTGCATTTTCTTCACACAGAAAGTCAACTGGGAGATGTGCATAATAATTGTCTTTGTCCTTCATTGTAACAGGCCATTAGCTAATGAATTTAAGCTGTACTTGGATCTTTCTCCAGTAAGAAAACTACATTAGAGGTCTTGTAGCCTTGGCATTATATAAAACCTTTCAGTGGGTTTTATTTCAGTCTCACTGAGGTGATGCTGCTATGATCTGAGGAATATATGATGATTTTGTGGTAAGCAGTGAGGTCAGCATTGTCTGATGTAGTGGGTCAAGCAAACTGAAGTGCATCTACTGTTACTAAAGCTGCCAGATGCCAAAGCCTCTTTGTTTGGTTCCTTTTAATTTAACCAAACTTTTCAGGCCTACTTTTGTGTCTGTTTCAGGTTTGTGTTTTGGGTGGGTGGGAAAATTAGCTAACCTTGGTTGAGCTATTCCAAGATTTGTGCCAGGGAAAGTAATTAGTTTCAGCAATGCTTTTAGTAATCAATAGAGACATGTAACTGTAAGTTGAATAGCATAAATTGAACAGTTTTACCACATGTGCAGTTTGCCCTCTTAACTAGAAGGCTGGCAAAAGAAAATGCTGTGCTGGAAGGAGTGCTCTTCACTGTGCTGAGAAAATCCACTCACATTCTGGCTGTTTGTAGAAAAAGATTGCATGGAAATGCATAGCAGAATTTGTTTAGCAGTTGATCCTCTCCCAACAAAATTATTTTAGCCTATTGCAATAGAAATCACAAAACCTAAAGAGCGAGTCTTTTCTTTCCTATTGTCTGTTTGGAGCATATCCTGGTCCATCACAAAGTGCCTGAGTATTTTACTTCTGCTTTTAAAACCGAGGAAGCATTGTACCCTCTGTTACCCTCTACTAAGAGGCTGCATTAGCAAATCTTTGACAGAGCATATGTCACTTAGACCTTTCATCAAAATACTTCTCTACATGTATCATTAGTGTGTTTGGCTGGGACCCCTCTACTCCTCCCACAGACCAGAAGCACCCGGGGGGCCTTTTCTGCAGCTCCATCTCCCCTCAGCGCTCCTAGGCCAGCTCGTAGGAACTGTTGCTGCTTCTTTGGGCATCTGCAGCCCAACCAGGCACTGCAGAATGGAGTTTCTGAGCCACAGCACAGAGAAGCAGCGAGACCACTCTGTGGGGTGCCAGCTGCTGCAGCCTTGAGACACCCCTGCTGCCAAGCCACACTGGACAACAACAGTCCCCCAGCAATGCTGTCCTTTTCCCCATCTAGGTCACTGCTGGAAAATGACGCACAGTTCATGGGTTCGTGGGTTTTAGCTGCTCCCAGGAAAGACAGAACCCACAAATTCAGTTGGGTTGCTGCTGCCTTTGGACTGCCAGAATGGTGTGCAGAACAGTAAAAGCCATAGACAAAATCCACACCACTGTCGTTTGTGTTGGGCACCTTATTGCTCTCAGGAGAGCAGTTGCGGCACAATTCTGCATCTGTTCTGGGGTTACTGTTTCTACACAAGCTGCAACACTGCAGCATTCCAGGGACGGCTGTGATGAAACAGCAGTCAAGTTTTGTTGTGCCATGTAGATTGAGATGGTGCCAGACATCTGGCAGCACAGGCTATTTCACCAGCAAAATGGTGTGAGAAATGAGTTGGGACTGCCACTCCTGTTAACAGGCAACATTTTCTCCCTCGCCTCTTTTCATCTCCATAACCAGAGTCTGAGGCTTCCATGGCCTACGGACACCCATTTGATCGTGCCATCTGCTTACTTAGACAAATGCTTTAATTGACAGCAGAGGAAATGTTCTGAACGGTATATCCAAAGATGTGCTGCTTCAGTGTAAAATGAGCGTTGCTTGCAGTGGAATAAGTGGCTAGAAAACTTTGGCACTCTGAGGTGTGCAGAGGGCAGGTGCCAGATAGAAGTGATCACCCATTTTTCTAAACCGGCAACACTTATAGCCCTGCTGACAGTGGCTGATTCACACTAGAAGCAAATTCAATATGCATGAAAGGACTCTTGTTCTTCTTCAGCAGAGAACATGTAGAAAGACTGTCAGACAAACTAATCTCACTAGTAGTTTTCTTTTCAACATCATTGAACTGTCATCTCTCCTAGGCTTTGCCAGAATATTTGATATCTCTGTTGTTTCCCAAAACAGCTTTTGCTAGCTTGGATGATGCAGGATTTTTTGCCAGGAAGACTGAGGCTGAGATGCCTCTACCACCCTTTTGCTGCTGTTGTGTAGGTCCTTTGCTGAGCTCCAGGGCTCTGGTTAGAGATGAAAGGAAGGTATCTTGGTGACTGATGAGGTTGCATCTCTGAGTACACCACGGAGTAGTTCCCAGCATTTGCCCTGAACTGGGAGCACATTTGCTGGGGGTTTGGGATTCTGCTTTTTCTGGAGGTTAACCCATTCATGCCCTCAGATCTTTCATTTCAAAACTAGTGATTCAAGATGGCCCTAAGCACAACTGTGTCACCAAACTGTAGTTAGAAAGTAGCCCAATCTAGAGATTTCCTTTTCTTTGATTGTCCCTCTACAGACCTGGCAAAGCATTCACTCCTTCAAGGCACATGTGATGAGTCAGTGAGATTCCTAAAACTATTGAGAGGAAAATATCTCAATGTCCCTTTGCAAGACTGGATGGAAGATACCTGTGTTAAGCAACCTCCTCCTTCAGCTGAGGAGTCACTGAGAAGACTGCCATAGGGATATGTGGTCAGTAAGGCTTCGTGTCCTCCACAAGCTTTTGCAGAAAAATTTAGCAACACTGAGATTCTGAAGTGGGGCAAACTGAAGGAGTCCAAACACCACCATGAGCTGGCACAATGAGTCTGAGTATAAGTAGCAGTTAGAGTTGGAGTTCAGTAGTGAGCTCTAACATTGGGTTTTTTTCCAGCTACACTTCAACTACCCACTCCCTAATTTATCTCGTATATGAATAGCACTGGAGAATTCAGGCTATTCGCGTAGGTGTTTAGTGTCCATTTTTTTCCACTTGAAAAAGTGGGGTTTGGGCCCTCAGGGTGACAACTGAGTCTGTACAGATCTGGAGGTGAAGAAAGAATGGCAATCCATTCTGTAGCTTAGGATGATGGGTTCTCTGTGTAAGTGAAAGCAACATATGAACTAGTCAACATTTGTATTTTTTTTTCCTAGTGGGGGCTGCCAACAATCTATAGGACACAGTTTGGGGCTGTAAGGAATGCTGGTTTATTTCATTGAAGCATTCAATGACTGACTGCCAGATAGATTTCAGCCCACATGCCTGCTAGATCATATGCACCAGGATTCTCTTTGTCATCATACCAGGACCTCCTTCAAGAGGTACCTTTACTGAGTGGCATAATTTGTGCTCTGTATGTGACATAGTAAGCAAACTTGCACTGTTTTATGTAGATGAAGTTGAGCACTGTGTTGCTGCATGTAGAATTTTGGAAGCTGACTATCCCTATGTCTTCTGACAATGTGACTTTAATATACATGGTTCAAAAAGTGTACGGGGAGATTAGTGATAACTTAAGGTAATGCCAGCTATTTTTAACTGCATGTAACATCATTTAAATCCATGTGGATTAATCTGGACATACTGAAGAAGAGTTTCTAAGTCTGGAATTACTTAACTCTGTCTGTGATTATTTTCTTTAATTTCCAGATTAAACAGGGGTATTTGTCTAAACTGAGTCGCTACTAAGATTTTAGAGGCTGGAGCAGGAAACTTTGCAGTCAGCTTTGCAACACAATTAATTGCTTGTCCTTTCAAAATTGACTCTCCACACCATCTCACACCTGCCCATCACCATGAAAAAAGCCTGCAAACATTTGTCCACTTGCATGTCTTGGACCTATTCATGTTTATGAGGCTCATATTCATTAGCTATAACTATATAAATATTCTTCAGGATGAAGGCCACACCACATATACATTTTTGTGATTCTTGTCATCAAGCACTAATAGCCTACTATTTGTCGTTTGGGATTCTGGTTGTTAGATACAAATTTCCTCTTAGTCTGGAGGGAGCACTGGGTTGCTTAATAGACTGTCTTATCACATCCACAAGGTAATTGCTTCTGAAGAGGTTTCCAAGAAGTTCTCCGATTTGATCAATGATGGTCTGTGCATTGCTAATGTCTGTGCTCCAAGGAAGCATGCCTCTGTTATGCTGTTATGATGTTCTGTTACTGATGTTTTGCAGGGATGAGAGACACTGTAGATCCAAAGCTAACCAAGCATTCTCTTTAAAGGTGACATATGATCTTGTATTTGGGCAAAGAGGAATTTCCTGCATAATACTTAGACAGCTGTATTACATTTTGTTATTTCTCTGGCATTTGTGCAGACTTACAGAGATGTAGTTAAAAGGCTTTAAATTTTTCCTGTTCAGTCTTCTGGTTGTGTCCAGCTACTCATTTAGTAATACACAAAATCTCAGTAGAAAAAAATAGATGTGATGTACAACCTTCACTCCTTGACCTTCACACCTTTGAATCTGTAGTTCCTTAGATGTCTCCATGAAGCATTTACAGCTGTTTAATTGGATATTTGACCTAAGCAGTGTCATATAGAATGGGTGTGTGTATGGGAGCTGGGAAGCGTGTCTTCCTCTGAACTCACTCCCTCTCTTATTTTCTTCCATAACTCTTAGATAAGGATTTCTTTGTTCTTAATCTCTGTCTGTGGAGAAGAGATCTTGCTTTCTCACTTGTACTGCCATGCTAGTCTGAGATGCTTTTTCCAAATCCTGGCTACAGGTTGTTCTTTACCTTGTCTAAAGCTTGGCCCTTTCACTTTGAGTTCTCTCCACCTAGTGTTGATGGTAGCCTGTGTAACAAGCAATTATGTTGTGAAAAAAGTGTATAATAAAAAAGAAGGCCTTGTCTGAAGTTGAAAATATTGTAGAAAATAAGAAAAAATATTATTACAGTGAGAAAAAGTGAACAGTTTCAGAGAGTCAAGGTCATTGCTCCTGAAGGGCATCTTAAATTAAATCAACAGCTGTATAATTTGGTAAGAAATGTGATGTTTAATTTAAAAAGAAAGGGAGAAAGGCATTCTTTACCTCATTAGTATTGCAGGATGTCCTATACAAGCATAATTATACTCAGTAAAAAGGCTAGGGAGACCACACAGGAAGGCCATTGAAGAGCTGGAAAAGGTACAGGAGTACACTAAGCATGGTATAAGATCGAAAGTTGTTATTTATAGACAAAGTACTGGCTGGTTTTGTCCTGTTTTTTTTTGGTTTGTTTTTTTTTTTTTTTTTAAGAGAGAAACTGGAGCCACAAAAGATGGCTGAAATTCCTAAGGATATCAAAGAGTCAATGACAGAACTCCTTCAGACCAATGCAAACTGACTGACAGGAGAGCTGATAATCAACTCGGAGAGAGCAGTGCAAACCTAGAGTCTGATGCTACAGAATAGAGAAATGCTGCCTGTAGCGTATGGGTCTCCACCATCAATACCCCATCTTGTGCCTTGCCTCCACAGGCTGAACTGCACTGTGGCTTTTGTATTTCAGGAATGTGACTCGTGTCCTTGACTTTGTCCGCAGATAAATACAACATGGCCCTTATGCTGAGTGGTTTGAGAAGAATTGAAGCCAGACAAGAGAGGGGGAGATAAAGAAAAAACAGGTGAGGATGCTTTTCATCCACTCTTTTTTAACCAGCCTGCTTGACTTTTACCTACAAAGCTTTAGCACCTGAGTTAAACGGAGTAGGGCAGGGAGTACCCAGTGCCTCTGGGGTGGCAGAATGAAGCTGGTCACAGGAGAGCAAAGGCAAGGGACCTTTCGGGTATCCCTTCTGGCACAGAGTCTGGAGCAGAGGCACTTGCTGCCTGGTCAGAACACAGTAGGTCTCACCACGTGCAGCCACAGCAGGAGAATGGGAGAATAAAGAATCCATAAAAAAGAGGTACTGGTGAGTGATCCCTGCTCCTCTCTCTGCAGATTACCACTGGCATCAGAGCCCACTCTCTGGTGGGACAGGCTCTGTATTAGGACATTTAACAGGGTAGGTGCCTGTAACATGGCTCAGTGCCTTGGACTGGAGCTGGACTGGGGCCTGGTTAGGAATAGTGGTCGGGAGGTGAGCACATAGCTGGTCTGTCTGCCCTGGCCCATGCAGGGTGTTCACCACAATGCACCCTAAAATCTGCTGCTTTTGGTGGTAAAGCAAGAACAAATGTGATATTTTCATGCCCAGTGCCTTTAGCACAGGCAGGAGTAGTGCTGAAGTTTCATGCATTTGTTACAGGCTATGACTGTTTCAGGCTATGACTGTTACAGTACTGGGCTTTTTAAGTCTGCAATGTGGGAATTGCCTTTTCTCAGCTGCCGGTCTCAAAGTCAAGCTTTCATTGCACAAATAAAAAAAGGGTATTCCATCTGCCCTGCCAATTGTCACCAACACCTAGCAAAGAGAATATCAGAAACGCTTTTTCCTCCAATACAGAATGGCTGTTGAGTGTCATCAGATCACATGGAAAAAAAATGTGAGTGCAAGTTTTCCAGAAAAAAACAAGAAGCAAAGGAAAAAGAGAGGATTAAAAAAACCATTTTGTAGCCACATACAATTTTTATGTGCTATGTGTATATATGTACTTTTTAAATTACTGTTGGGATGTGAATAAACAAAGAAAAACCAGACAAGTGTGCTGCCACACGTGAGCATTACTTGTCACAAAACTTAACTTTAAGGCATCACACATCAGTTAGTGCCATAAGGAACAGGAAAGTGGTACTTTACCCAGATCTATTGAGGTCAGGGCAAATTCTGCCCTCTCTTTGTTAACACAGCATTGAACTTTTGATGAGATCTAGAAACACTAGGAGGTTTAAAATGTAGCAGGTGAGGGTAACTCACCTGCATAGCACACTGCCTTGAAAAGCTGAATGCTCTTGTAAATTTGCCGTAATCGAATTAGCTGGTTTCCTCAGTGATGTTTCTGCAGGCTCACATATAGAATTATAATGATAGCTATTCCTAGCAAAGGTCATTCTTTATTGGAGAACAACTTGTCCTTAGTCATACTGATGACCAGGCGTTGAAGGATAAGGGAGAGGCTGTGTAGCTTTAAAGCTTAACAGGGAATAACATACATAAATCATAGATAATCTTTTTACTTGGACCAGGAGGCTTGCAATCTACCACCATCAGGCCAAACCCAGGAGCAGGATTCAAAATCCAGAAAAACCCCAAATCTTAGGGTTTTTGTGGAGATTCTGAGGGAGGTTGAATATTTCAGTGTCACCACGGGAGGAAGCCACAAAGCACGAGTATGTATTTTTGGACAGTAAGGGTGTCCTTTGGGGAACCAGCTGCTTATAAAGAACCGGGTCAGGCTGCTCTGGGGACTCCTTGGTCTGCCCTGCCAGCTTCCCAATCTGAGCAGCTCTCAGCATGCCACTCCATGCCCTTTTCAGGATGACAAAGATGAGGGCATGTTTAAATATACACAAATTTACCTCTCAGCTTTCCCTCTTCAGGCAAGGAAGGCAGCAGTTTTGACAGGAATATGGTTTGAAAAGATCGTATATTTATTATGTCTTTAAATAATAAATGAGCGTCTGCCTATTCATCACATTACTATTTTTCCTGCTTGCAGAACAGGTGGTCTTTGGTGCTGTATATAAAATGATGCATCATTTTTTTCATAATCAAGAGGACCCTTCTGGCAATCATGGGAGACTTGTTTGTTAAAAGCGAGCATTGGGCACTTTGGTGTAACTAGCTTTGCTTGTTTTCACCATCAAGCTCATAATATTGGATTAAGTAAAAATGTGACTGTTTCCCTAAATTTTGGCTCAGATCCAGAACTCCATGGCTGAGCTATGGTTTCTGCTGGATCATTGGCACAAACTGGGTTTACAGTTGGTTGGACCAGTCAAGAGATCTTTTCAATATGGCAGTAAAGTCAACACAAGTGCTCTGGTTTGAGGAAGGGGCATGGCATTCTTCATCCATGCCCTTGCTGATCCCGTTTTGTCAATTATCAGTTACTTTGGACTGTGAGCTGCCAACAGAAGTTTTAATGACTTCTGAGTTGGTCTGGCCTAGGACATAGTCCAGTAACGTGAGAACACTGCAGAGGCCTCTAGCTTCCAAGCTGTAGCTGAAGTTCTTGCCCTTCTTTCCAGAGTAATTCCTCACACCCTGTGAAATCTCCTAAAGCTTTCCCCAAAATTGTATGAGCTGAGAATTGTTGCTCTTAAAAACAGTAAAATTAATAGATAAACTGTAGGATAATTGCCTACGTTACAATTCTCCCCACTCAATGAAGGAAAAAGCAGCTCTATGCTGTGTACTTCTTAGGCTTGGTGTAACTTGAATCCGAAAGCTATGAAGGAAATGGAAAATGTTAATAAATAATGATGTTTGAAACACAAGTCACTGAACAAACCACCAGACTTCCTGCATTTATTCCACAGGACAGAAAATATCTCTCTCAGTTGGAGGAAAATAAAATCCTGGCCAGAGATATGCCATAGGAATTAGCCTGGATGCTGCATGGTATTCAGAAGATTAAATCAGAGAAGGTTGCAGATAAACTTTTGGTAATATATACAGAATAAAGACAACTTTTGAAACCAAATCAGTACAACCGACTACTTGATATTTTCCTGGTATGAGGGGCAAGGGATGTCCTCCGGGCCACTGGAATTCAAAATTACCTTGTTTGATTCACCTCACAGCTGCCAGATTTCTGTCTGGTATTTTCCAAGTCAGGACCAAACGTATGCATGCTCCAGACTGCGTGGTTGCAGTCTGATGTGTTCTGGAAATCCTGGCCTCATTTCCCAAATCCCAAGCAGTTAAAAAACAGAAACGCGTCCCTGAAGTGTGTTGGAATTACTCTGCGTGTGCAGACGGGCTGCAAAACTGGGACAGGAATGTTAGACAAATGCACAAAAAAAATTCAAACTGCAACTTAAAAAAAAGAAATTTCCAAGAAAATCTGCAAGAGTAGTACAACCACCTTTCTCAATCCCGTGTCACGCTTTTAAGAAGGAAAAAAATCTCCGCCTTGTCCAGGACAGCTCCAAACAGCTAGAAAATGCATACCCTCTGGCAGCCTGGATATGCCAATCTGTCTTGAGAAAAGGCAAAGGAATGAAGACCAACACCTTATAAGCGAAGGGCTGACGTTTTTAATGGCCAAATATTTCTCCAAAGTAACTTAGTTCATCTTGGGCCCGCGGCTGCCCACGTTCTTCCTCTCCTTCCACTGCCGGCACTGAAGGCCGCCCAGGGGAGAGGCGGCCAAGGAGCGTGATGAGGAGCCGCTCGTCTGCCTCGAACACGGTTCGCTTTGCCGCGGGGAAGCACACCGAGCACGGCAAAGCCCCGCGGCTACAGTCCCGCAGCCGCCGCTCCCAGACCTCGGGACGCTCCACGGGGAGCCACCTTCACACATCGGCACCAGGAACCGGCGGCCGCGCTGACCCCACACCGCTCGCCGCAGACCCCGTCCCGCCGCTCCATCACCGCCGCCCCCGCCCCGCAGCCGCCGGAGCGCGCCGCGCCCCCCTCTCCGGGCGGGGCGACAGCCAATCGCCGGGCGCCTTCGCGCTGACGGGCGGCCGCGCCGACCTATCGAGAGGCTCCCCCTGACGTAAGCCCCGCCCTCCAGGCCGCGCCGGCCAATCAGAAGGGGGCGTGCGGGCTCCCCGTCTCCGCCGGGCGCGCGCGGCGCCTGTGGCCCGCGGGTGACTGGCGGGCGCGGCGGCCAACGGGCGGCGGGGGCGGCGCGGCGGCCGGGGCGCGGCGATGGTGGCGGCGTGAGCGGGGCGGGCTGCCCGGCCGGCGGGGCGAGCGCAGCGGCGCCGGGTGCTCGGGGCTCGCCGCGAGGCCGCGGAAGGACGGGGCGCCGCTGCCGCGGCGATGGGGCTGCCGCGCGGGGCCGGTGAGTGGCGGAGAGGCGCCGGGCGGGCGCTGCCCCGTCGCCCTGGCGGAGGCGCCGCTCGGCTGCGGAGGGACGGGAGCCCGCGGGGTCGCCCCCGCTCCCTCCGCGTCTCCCGGAGGAGCGCCTTTCGGTGCGGGATGGAGAGGCGTTTCCGTGTCAGTGTGATGCGGGGAGGGAGGTGGGGAATCCTCGGGCGGCCGCGGCTCGGGAAATGCCCTTCCCTCCTTCATCCTCCTCACCTTGGATTTTACTAGTAAGGCTGCCTCGCTTGCTGCTTGGCTGTCGTTTCTCCTCGGAAAGAGATGCGGGAGCGAGAGGGGAGAGAGGGAGAGGAAACAACTGTTACACCTTTTGTCATCGAGACAAAGAACTTGTCTTCATCTGCCCGTGTCCCTCCCTCTGGGTGCATCCTGGCAGCACCTCAGCCGCTCCGCGTCGCTTCCCGGAGATGCTTCGGAAGGATTCCGTGTGGCCCTGACCTGCCCTTTTTTTTTTGTTGCCGTTGCCAATTACGATGGTGTTGATAAAAGGACACGTTGATATGTTTCCAAACAGACTCGCGGTTTGCATTCCTGAAATTGCTGCAGGATTCTTATTATTTATTTAATTGGATGAGGGGGGTCACAGCAGGAAGGGGGTGTGTTTTTGTGCTTTATTGTAGTCGTTTGAAAGGTATGGGATCATGTGCGATTGCGGCACCGTAGTAGCATGGATTGCATTAACCAATGCTTTCTCTCTCTCTTATTTGTCCTCCAGTCCTGCAGTCTCCACATCATCTACTGTGCGAGGAATGATGATTCCATGAGAGAACTTCATTTCTTTTACCTGTCTGCTCCTGGCCAGCTAGAATGGGATTTACCATGAAGAAGGGAGAGGCCGAATATAAATTGTAGACATCCTATCAAGCTCCTCACGCACTGTTTTTACTGTGTCTGTATATAAATCTGCTAGTATTTGGCACACGCACTCTTAAGCGTACTCACAGACTTGCAACTGTCTAAGAATACTGATTTTGCTCACCATCATGGCTTCAGTTTGGAAAAGACTGCAGCGTGTTGGGAAACATGCATCCAAGTTCCAGTTTGTGGCCTCTTATCAGGAGCTAATGGTTGAGTGCACCAAAAAATGGTAAGAAGCGGCTCGTGTTGCTGCACAAATTGTGGAGTAAGGTGCTGGTGCTGAAATAGGAAGGATGTGGCTCATTTTGTATTGTTTGGTGTGCATGCATCGGTCATGCCTTCCCTTGCTTTTCTCTTGCCTGCCCGTTGCAGACGCAGCTGTATGGGATCCTTGTCTGTCTTGATGAGTGCTTGCTTTGCTGCATACGTTCCCTGGACCTGTTGGTTTTGTTCTGTACTCTGAGTTCCTTATCTGTCGTTGGTATTGCACAGAGGATGGTGCGTTTATTAGCTCGGCATCTGTGACTTATTGGTGTGGTTTTGGTTTTTGGTTCTGTTATAGCATTTCCCAGGAAATGTTTTCGAACTCAACTCTTGGTGCCGAGTGTTACCTGCTGACACTATTGCCACTTGGCTGAGGCATTTGAGATCAACCCTGAAAAAAGTAGTGCTTTAATCTGGGGTTAATACCCATTTCAATTTTGACTTTCTAATCTGAAGATGCCTTGTCTCTCCTCCTTCCTTGTTCCTTTCCATCTTTAAATGGGAAGAGGCAAGAGATAGATCCTTGGGGCAGTCTTAAGGTGTTTGTTTAATCAGATGACATTTGTGCAGTGGTGGTCGTGTTGGATGGTTTTGGAGCTGACTAGATAGCAGTTAACAGTTAATGGCACGGGTCTGGTACATCTTCCTTCCTGTACAAAATGAGCTTAAATAAATCTGCTAGGGACAACCAGAAACTGCTTTTAAATAGCTATGCAAAGGTCTCCATTATACAAATACTTAAGTGCTGTTTCATGTGTTTGGAATATTGACCTTACTGTTGTAATTCCTCATGTTAGTGGAAGCCTATGGCGTCAGGGGACAGAGAAAGTACTTTCCAGACCTTGTGGACTGAGATGTTCAAATCACATTGCAATAGACTGCAGCCTCCTTTCTAATACTTGGCCTTTCTTCTTGCTGGCAAGTTTGGCGCTCACATTGGCTGCTCTCACTGGTTATGAGTAATTGCCTCTACAAATTTAAATTCTGTCTCTTTGAGCTGGAAATCTCTTGTCAAATATGCTGGAAGGCTGCTCTCTGCTCTGTCTTAAAGCAACACTGTTGGGTTAACTTTTTTTTTTAACAAATTATGTTCTTGCCTAAAATGATTTTAAAGTTTGTTAAGAAACAGGATTGTTTTGGAAGTTGAACTTGCTTTCACAGAATAAACTACAAATGGAAACATTTTAAAAGTTGAAGGAGGCTGTTGTGATTATCTCGGGTAATCTTCTGTGTAGTTCGGGCCAAAGAGTTTTCCATAGTAATTTTGGTTTATTATTTATTCCAGCAGTTGTGTTTATTACTTTTTATGTTCTGTTTGCCTAAACTAGCCTGTTTTGGCTTCCATTTTCGCTTTGACTCACTCTTTGCTTGAGAATGTGCTGAATGCTTCAGTGCTGAAGTATGATATTGCTGTAGGGGAACGTTCAGATTGGATCTGCAGCAAACTTTGAATTGATTAAGGAAAAGTCACACAAAAGTTCTCTTGTGAACAATCTTGTTGTTTTAGAAACAGTTAGCTTGTTGAATCATAAACTAGAGTCTCCACCTAGCAAAATGCCTGTGTATGAAGAAGTGAAACAGCCTTTCAAAACCTGATATGCAAATTGTTTTTTAAAAAATAGACTGTCTTTCTGAATCTTTATTTTGCATCCTTGAAGTTAATATGGGCAAGATGAGTACTTGTGTCGGTCATGATGAAGTAATGCTATAGTGGTGAAATGTGGATGAATTCTAGGAAAAATAACAATAGGGAAAAAAAATAGTAACTCAGTCATTTGAATTGTAGGCTTTTCTGAGCTGCTTCCTCTTGTTGGGAGAACCTTAACAAAAATGTCCTTTAAGCATGCAAGCTAAAGTGGTATTTCTGCCCTAAGTGGAACTCCTATATGAGACAAAGGAGTAAGCATCTATCTATTTTGATAACCTGCAGCTAAGTCTTTCCTTAACTTTGGAAAAGATACAGTTTTGCACGTGCTGAGGAGTCACTGCTTCTTCTGTTTCTAACGTGCGTGCCTGTTTAGCCCTTGTGAGACAAAAACAGAAGAAATGAAGTCCATATGCTTCTCTTGCTGAGAGCATTCAATATGTATTAAGTATCAGTGCTGTAGTCTGTAGTTTGTTTGATCGAAATGCAGTAAGCAGTAAGTTATTTTAATGTGCTGGCATTTTAATAATGCAGTGTTTCTGGAGGAAAAGAATGCTCCATTCATATTTTAAAATAAATGACAATGCAGTCATAAATACACTTGAACTGAGACGTTTCTGTGAGCAAGGATTGTGCATGACCAAAATGGGCTGCATGCCTGTCAGGGAACTGCTGTCTTCTGTTGGGTTTACGTTTATTTGACTCTTCAGTGAATGACTTGAGTTCTAGAATATTTTCGTAACTGATGACGTGTGGTTTGCTAGTTGGGTGTATTTCCGGTAGGCTTTAGTACTTTTTGTTTCCTCTGGATTTGTATTGATTTGAATTTTTAACATAGTGTTTAAAATAGCTCCTGTTCTTGTTTCTGGAGTTATGCTGGCTGTATGGGAAGTCAGTGCCACTCTGATGTTGCTGCTTTACTCTTTAAATGGATTATCTCAAGGTGTAGCAGCATTTGCCCAGCATAAGCTGAAACTTCCTTTACTTCTTTTTTCTATTCTATTTTTTCTGGTTCTTATTCCTGTCAGTGATTAAAGATGGCTGCTCTCATATGATTGCTTTTCATTGGTGGTGTGTTTGGGGGGGACAGGTTGTGATGGAGTGTTTAGCGTTGTCACTGTTCTGTTAGAAAAGTCTTATTTTCAGATAATTAACAGGACTGAGTCACTTCTGTGGCATTCTGGCTGCTCCCGCTGACCCAGACCTAATTACTGTGGCTGCTCAGTACTTTTGAAAAATTGAGCAGTTGGTTCATTTAGAGCCTTTCATTAAAAATAAATAAATAAACGTGGCCTTGGTCTTTAACATGAATTAGTGACTCCTGCTACTGTGGAAATGTCATGCTTTGCATTAATCATAAAAGCGCTTATGCTTTTGAAAGGCGCTTGCTTGGCAGCGCTGAAGTGGGTCATCCCCCACTTACCCTTGCAATGAGCTGGGACAGTGCAGGATTTCCCACCCAGCCTCACCAGTCCTGGCCTGGAAGGACTGTATGTGGTGGGAGAGAGTTAATTTAATTCTTATCTTCCATGCAGAGCCATTGAATAAAACCAGTGATTGGTATTGTTCATTTTGTTTAGGCTTCTGTAAAGGAGGCTGTGTTATATTTGCTCCTCTGTGCTGTTGGAGCAGACTGTTGCTGTGTGGGAGAGGTGTCTGCTGGCCATCACTGTCAGGTGTAACAGTGTTGCTTGCGCTGTAGCTTCAGTTGTCTGAACACTGGTGTCTAGCGCTGTTTGAGATGTCTTTGGGTTTTCTGCTGGTTCAGCTGCCAGTTTGGAGAGGCTCTGGTCTCCTGTTGATCCTGTGTCAAAGCCTGACAGCCCAGCACGTGCCTCATGTAGCCCAAGGCTTCTCAGCTGCTGGAGGCCTCTGTCGAGTGACTGAATTGAGGTTTGGCCAAGGCATAGGAGGAAAATACTCCTTTGGACTATAGTTTGGTTCCAGTACTTGGACCTGAAGCTGTCGTGTCTGTTTTACAGAGCTGCTGAAGCATCCAGTGGTGAACACATGAGCTCTCTAGGAGGGCTTTTGTGTTTCCTTACTTCTGTGTGATATCTTGTGAGTCAAGGACTCAATACAGCTTCCAAGTGCAGTTTGAAAACTGGTTTGTGCAGAGAATGGCCTAACTTACAGAACCATAGTTTCCAAGTCCCCTTATGTGGCATTGGTGTTAGATGCTTTTATGAGCAACAAAACTGCTCACCTGAATGTAGGTGCTAAGTACCTAAAGACCGTGAAAGAGTAAACATAAGAAAGCTTTTCTACAGGACTTACCATTCAGCAACTCCTTTAGAGATAAAGAAATATGTTAAGTTTTTGCAATGTTTGTAATGCTTGTCATCACCTATATGGACTGCTTTGCTTTTTGATCCTGCTTAATAATACAGCAACCCATAATATTCTAAAAGGGCTAAACTTTTCTTTTATGCTGTTTTAATTGAAGACAGGCTTCATTTCCATGAGGCAAGTTGCCTATTTTTGTATCAATTAGGTGTGGTCTAAAGTAGTTTCTATATTTTTCAAATATACATCTTTCTCTTTTGGAAATGAAGTAATGCTTGATTTTTTTTTTTTTCTAAAGGCTTTAGCCATCTGTTTTTCTCTTCTATTGTAGTTTCATAACTGGATGCTGCAGGAATTTTAAGGTTTGGCATGCACTGTGCATAGGAGACAAATGAGTTTTTTGCGATTCTGCGGTTCACACCAGTCTGCTTGCCTTCTGGTCGCTGCTTTCCAGCAAACTCTTCAGTGCTGAAGGCCACTGAAAGAACTGGAGTTAACGGCTTGCTGTAGAAATCCTGGGGCTTGCCTGTGCAAGGTCAGGCTGTCTAATTGCTCGATTAATTTCCTTGCTTTGCACGGGCATTAAGAGGGGATTTTGTGAGCACCAAAGTGCTTTTATTTGTTAAGGATGATGGCATTGAAACTAATGACAGAAAGGAGATAGTTACAGGTGAATTCAGGACCTTCTTGAGTTTAGTTTTGCAGTGAACCCTGCTTTTTGTTGTCAGCTTTCTCTTCTTGGCTGTTGATTGGGTTTGTGTTTGTGTGTTAGTCTTGTAGGAGTACCCTAACAAGTATAGCTTGTGTAAAGAAAGTGCCACACAATTTCTCGGGGGTTTAGACCTTTTTTCTCCTTCTTAATTAAGTTATATTCTGTCCTTACACTCTTCATTGAGATTTCTAATTTCACACCACATTATCCCCATCTGCATATACACTCTGGTGTTTTCTTCTCCATCCATTTCCAGTTTTGAGGATTCTTTGAGGATTTAAATTGTATATCAAACTTTCTCATTCCAAATAATCACCACCAACTGCCGTACAGATTAGTCTGGTCCCTTTCTTCCCGCAAGAACACTTGCTGTCCACACACAAATGCAGTTTTCCTCTGCCACCTTACATTCCTTTCCTTTTGTAGCTGAAAGAAAATCCCTGATTTCAGAAACGTAGATCTGGTCATTTGGGCTCCCTGCCTGACTTCTGTCAGGAGCTTGTCTTCAAACCTGGCTCCTTAATACCAGTCCCTTTAACTCCCTACTTTGCCAAGCTGGTTTCTTGGCCCCTTTTATAGCCTTGAGACTGTAGATCACAAATCAGGGATTTCTCATCAAAACTGTTGGGTTGCATATTGTGCAGTGAGGTACAGATTCAGTAAGGAGAGGTGTGGATGTATATGAACTCTTGCTTGCTTCTGACTTTTTCGGATTGTTGGCTCTGCATACATATACCAATTTGCTATTTGCAGCAACAGTTTGAGAGTATTTGAAGCTCTATGTCCAGTTCCTAAAAGGCTTAGTTCGTAGAAGCAACGTTTTATAAAAAGAGTTTCCTCAGATTTAGTCAACCTTACTGTCTGCCTTCTCCTCTCCTTATTCACATTGAACTGCAAAAGAGACTTCAGCTTTCTCCAACCATTTAAAAACTAATTGCTCAGTGTCTGTACCATAGAAAGATTTGGGTTTATCATAAGTATTTGCTCTTTTGTTTGTCTTTAAGAGACAGAATTGTTTCTAGCAATTCCTTGACATAGTTTACTGTCCTACCAGTAACAAACCCAATTTTCTGAAGCAGCAAATATTGTTTTATTTCCAGGTTGTAGA
The DNA here is from genome assembly GCA_033558105.1 of Coccyzus lansbergi. Lineage (NCBI taxonomy): Eukaryota > Metazoa > Chordata > Aves > Cuculiformes > Coccyzidae > Coccyzus > Coccyzus lansbergi. The sequence continues at coordinate 451,011 of JAUMJK010001479.1, read as the reverse complement.
CAAACCCATCTTAGTGGTCTGTCATTTGTTCATTTAAAAGGGTTAGGATGTCTCCTTGAGTAAACAAAGTACGCTAACTTACGTTCTAACACAGCTTTAGTTTTGAGAGAGAAACTTCTCTGTGTGTAATTTCCTCACAGAGCTTTGCAAATAAATAAATCCTGGCTCTGTGCCTGTAGGCACTATGTTGCACGCATACAGTAAAGTATGCATAGTGTTCCTTTGAACCCAGTGGATGTGAACTGCGATAAAGAATTTTTTTTTCACTGGACTGAATCACTCTGAATACTCTTTTCAGCTCTTTGTGTTATGAGGTTAAATAAAATGAAATATTATGATGTTCTGTAGGCCTCATCTGAGCTAAGGCTTTAGTCTCTTGGACTGATCAGGCTGTATAGTGCCAGGCTGTCTTCAATTAGTTTTTAATTGGTTGGAGAGAGCTGAAGTCCCTTTCACAGCTCAGTGTGAATATGGAGAGGAGGAGGAATCTGATAAGGTTGACTAAATCTGAGAAAACTCTTCTTGTAAAACAAACTCTTTGGTGACTGTAGTAAAAGCATTCTGCTTGGGTGGCTTTCTGAGAAGAGGGTCGTGGGGGGGTTGTTTATTTACTTCTAAAAGCTTTCCCAGTGTGCTCCGAGGGCAGTGTGTGAAGTGTCTGTGTATTTCCCTTGTCCTTCTCACTCCTGTCACTCCTTGGAGCAGAAGCTGGCCCTGGTAGGCTGTTTGCTGTCTTCCTATGGAACACAATCTCCAGCCACGCTCTGCTCTGAATCTATTCTGTGTCCTGGAGTGGACTCTGAAAAGCAGGAATTATGCAGATGAACTTTTGTTCCTTATTGTAAGATGTGCACACAGCAGCACGGTAAATAAGGCTGTCCCTTTTTCCCCCCTCTTCTTGTCTTTATTTGAAAAAATGTATTTTTACACATAGAATATATGTAAGCGTGTCAGAGCCTTTCGTCTGGGAAGCTGTATGTTTTGGCAGTTAAGGTATAGGGGAGTTTTGGCTTTGGGCTCCTGGGAAGGTGTTGCAGGGACATGGGGACTGTGGCTTAAGCATGATCTAAAATTAGCAGAACTATAACTAACATTGCTGTTGTCTAAGGCTCTGACTCATGAGGCTGTCTGGATTCTAGAGTGGAGATGAGATGTCAGTGTCTCTTAGCAGTAGTCTTCCTCTGCTTCCTTCTGCCCTGAAGCAGAGGCAGTGTGGCAGTAAGGCTGACTGGTGTGTTAGCGTTAACTGCTGTCAGTTTCAGTTCTAATTTGTAAGGTGAGCGTGAACTGCAATGGTTGAGGAGTGTGGGCATCTCCCTTATGCTGTCCTGATGCAGTGGGGAGGAAAACCTGCCAGAGGGGTGAGATGAGCCACAGCTGCAGGCACAAGTGTCTTAAACTGCTTCAGCTAAATCACACTGATCCTGAGTCAGTGCCCTGTGCTGTCACTGTAGGGTTTCCAAACGCATAAGCTATTGAGATGAATCAGAAGTGCAGGCCCTTCTGAACTATGGTTTCCAGCTGCCTGCAAACTTGTAAAGATAAGCAGCGGAGAAATAATTCTCGTTTGCCTGTTGAGGTTCTTTTTGTAGTGGAGAGTTGTTATTGGGGGTCTTTTTTAATTTATGTTTTATTATTATTTAAGGAGACTTTCCTGAGGATCACTCCAGTGTTGTGGACAGGTTCTGCAGCTGCTTAACTGTCTTTAGCTGCTGAACTGTGGTCTCCATGGCTCTGAGTATTTAATTTAGCACAAACTGGTTTGGGGTTTTATTTCATCTGCGCATTCGTTCTCCTACAGTGATTCTGTGGGCTTTGTTTTGGGTGAGCTGCTATATCAGAAACTAACAGTACACTAGCATGTTTGGTCTGTCTTTTCTAATAAGTAGATCTGTTTTAAAAAAATTACTTCGGTGCTGACCATGCATCATAAAGGCAAAATAATCTCTAGTTCCAGGGATAGTTGAATTAAAATGATTGGGAGCAAATACTCTTATATCACATCGATTTTGACCCCCATGCTGCCACTGGTTTCCTTGGTGCCATCTCCACAAGCACCTGTAATGACCAGTCACCCTCAGTGTCTGACTCCTCTTTCTTTAACCAGCTCTGATGGGTCAGAGTTGTTTGGGGCTGCCAGATGGGTGGCAGTGGCTGTTGAGGTAGCAGATGTATATTTTGGTGGGTGTGCAGTTTTGCTGGGAGCATGTATTCATCTCCACCTGTTAGGACAAGCCCCATTACCCTTCTTGTAGGCCAGAGAGATCAATAGGTCAGCTCTGGCCTTTCCATTAGTTATTTTGCTGCCTGATGCCCTAAGATGATACCTGTCTTGAACTTTCCCTGAGGCTAAGGCTAATGCACTGATGCCTGTGCTTTTAAATCCAGTGTCATAAACTGACTCTCCCCTCCCAGCTGTGCCTGGGAAGAATATTTGCATAGCCAGTACTGTTAATATAAAAAGCCATATTAAATGAGGTAACTGGAGAGTATAGACCATAGAATACAGTTGGTGGCACACTGTATGCTGCCACTCAGCATGCTCTGTGAACTTAACTTACTTTCAGTGACTGTTCATTAAGTAAACTGAATCCCTTTGTTTATGACAGTACATAGGAGGAGATTTAAAAAAACAGAAAAGAGCTATCAAAATAGTTTTGTTCTCTTTTCCAGCAAAGGTCTAACTCAGCAGCCTGTAAATTTCCAAACTGACCTGTTGCTGATTTATCTGTGGCTTATTAGCAGAGGATGTACTCCTGGTAACACCTGACATGACTTTATAGCTTTGGAGTCACGACTCTAGCTGTGTTGGCAGGTGGGTGAGCCTTTTTGGCTGTATTTTTCTTCTGGTTCTACCTACAGTCTCTTGGAAAACTGATTTAGTTGTTTGTCTCTTCCTGGAGGTAACCTGAGCAGTAGTTGTATAAAAGTGTTGAAAACTTCCAAGAGATTGAGGTTTTTGAACTTCTTTTTCTCTTCAAGTGCAGTTCTTAACGGAATAGAGTATTTGGAATAAGTGACGAGTGAATATTCATAAAATTTCCCTCTGCATTCCTTCATCTTAGACATGCAAGAAAATTTTAAGAATGGGAAAGTCCTGACCCATTTTCACCACTTCCTGTTGTACCACAAAAGGCAAAAGAATCTAGCACAGTGTTACTTGGTTTTGAGGCATATTTGAGATGATTCCTGTTTACTGTTAACACTTTTAAAAAGATCCTCTTTTAAAAAATACTTATGACCATGGTGCTTTCACTCCTCTTATTTTGAGATTTATGGAATTTTGGGTTGTAGGCTTTGCTTTTTCATTTTTTTTTACCAGATTTGTTTACTTTCCTCCCTTTAGATGTCTACTTTGAATTGCAGTGTCTGCATACGCTTTCAGAATAGTGAGAGACAGACAGTCTTAAAGGAATTATTTTCTTTCTCATGGATTTCTTTTTTTCTTGTAGTAAATGGGATTTTTTTTTTTTTTTTTTCATTTTGAGCTGAAAGATGACCAAGAGAAAGCTTAACACCCTGAATTCTCATAGTGGCTGATGTAATCGTGCAATTTTTTTGACAGAGGATTGACAAAGTGTGTGATGACCTGTACTGCTACAATTGCAAACATCTAATGCTTATGATATGATTCCTCCTTTAATCCGTGGCTTTAAAGAGTATGTGTGGAGGAAGGCAGCTCTTCCTTCCTGCCCCTGTGTTTCTCTTCCCTCTTTTCTGGGGTACATGCTGTGCCAGCTGAAAGCTAGCAGCTGCACGATGGGGCAGTGCTGGAATAGAGAGCTGGGTTAGGGACAGTACAAGGGGACTGCCCATGGCACACGGTCTACTGCCTGTGGCTGGTAGATCTACCACGCTGCCTCCTCCGAAGTCCATCACCCAGCTCTACCAGCACTGATGTCCCTTGGCTAGAGAGCTGGGACAGCCCTTCTCTCTGGGTGCATGACTCTGGTGTGGTTGGTGGGGCTGTGCTGTCAGTGATTGTGAGGAGTTGCCTTGCTGCATTGTTACCTTTGAACCTTGGGCTTCTTTCTTTTCAGCTCTGTTTCATAAGGGAAAAGTTCTCATGTGATTTTAAAATGTCTGAATTGTTCGTCTGGCCAGCAAATTCAGTGTTTTGTTGGTGGGTTTCAGCAGATAATATCAATCAAAGCTTGTGGGGTGAATAGGAGGAAGTTTTTCCATGGAAAGGGTCATTGGGCATTGGAACAGGCTGCCCAGGGAGGTGGTTGATTCATCTTCCTTGGAGGCATTTAAGGCACAGGTAGATGAGGTGCTGAGGGATGTGGGTTAGTGTTTGATGGGAATGGTTGGACTCGATGATCCGATGGGTCTCTTCCAACCTGGAGATTCTATGATTCTATGAAAACCTTCAGCTATTACTTCACGGGTTTTGTGAGAAGAGGCCTGTAGATAGAAAAAGAGTCTTGGTCAGACTCTTTGGCTGCAGGTAAAAAGCTGGTAAACTGCATTTTAGTAGGCATGGGAGAATCTGCCGGGGCAAAAGCTACTGGCAGCCTGACCTCTTTCCCTCTGCATCAAACTGTAGGTTTGTTGCAGTTTGTGCTTCCATGGGGCCCTTTGTGTATTTTTGGAGCAGGGAACTGCTAGATGAATGTGTCTGTTTCTCTGCTCCCATCTGTTACTGTAGCTGCCTCAGGAAAAGTTGTATGGCAAGGGAAAATGGTGGTAAAACCAGGCATTTTACCTGTACTTCTAGTCTGCAAGTTACCTGGCCCTGATGCTTGGTGTTCATTTTGCCCATTATCAGTACCTTCAGTACTGCTGATGGTGTGGCTAATGTTGGTGTAGTAGTGCTGTGGATGGCAGTACAGTCCCCGATCTCCTTTTCTGTTGCTGTATCTGGAAACAGGAGTATGGAAATTTTTGTATGTAGATTCATTCTTGTTGTCTGGAGTGAACCTTAATAAAGTACGCACAATGCACAAAGTCTGCTTCCTCCTGGAAAAAGAATGCTGACTTCAGTAAATAAATTTAATTCAGACAAATTTATTCTTGGGAAAGTTGGGCATGTACTGTAAGGTTAAAAATAATACTACTTCTCTTAGCAACAGCTGTTAAAAGGAGAGTGGTTTCTTGATTTTCAGTTAATGATAAAATCAACAAACTGTAATTTAAGAAAAAAAATAATCTTGAGCTGGTTGTCACTATAGGAAGACTGCAATTTGAGCTTGTTTGTGTCCAACTCATTGTGAGAACTGTCTCCAATGGCTGCCAAGCCCCCATTAAGGGCCAGAGAAGCAGAAACCTGCTGCCTGGTTAGATTCATGGAGTAACTGTTTCAGCCCTTCTCTTTCTCCTACTGTGTTGTGCTGTAGGTGGGCTCAGAGAAGACTGTTAGGTTTGCCTCAGGTCTTCTCCTCCAGGGTTAGTTTCTTCTTTGCTGACCTAGGCAGCTTTTAAAAATGGTTTGCCTTGCAGCTTTTTATGTGGAATATTTGCTTATTGTGTCTCAACGTTGTTCAGGGGTGGGCAGGAGCAGGGCTGAAGGATGCTGAGCTGATGTAGGAGGAGAGGGAATAAGGATCAAAACATAAGGCTCTTCTCCCTATTTGAATATCTTCTGGTGTTTCTGTATGGGATATAAAGGCAGATCTTGCTGGCTTTGGAGATACAAAACCTGTTACCTAAATAAGAGCAACTCACGTGCAAAGTAAAAACTTTGGAGAACAGCCACAGAGACTTCTTGTATTTCTGCTGACATCATGTCTTTGATTAGTATGTATTTTATTGTTGGGGTCTTAACTTCTTCTTTTACTGAACATCCCTTGCAGCAAAAGAGAAGTTAAAATCAGTGTGAAGATGTTTCTGGAAGCTGGTGACCTGTGACAGAGAAGTCTGTGCATAGTATGTGGAAATATGTACGCACTGCCTCTTGAACTGTACATGAAATCAATGTACGCTGTTGAACCATCTTAAGAGGAGGGAAAATCCAGATGCTGAAGATCAATAGCAGAAGGAGTGGCTGTGCTAGGAAGGAACAAATCTTGTACGCCTCTGCCCTGGGGGGTTCTCAGGTTTGCTGTGTGGCACACAGCCTAAGGAGCGCCAGAAATCTTGCTTCCCTTACAAATTTAAGTCATCTCGATGGTAAATTAAGTGACTCTGAAATAGTGAAGTATTTAATGGTACTGACATGCTTGACATTGTAGCAAACCCCAGGCCTTTGTTTTCCTGTTGAATACAGTTCTTTTCAGCTCTAATCAGGTTTCTGTGTTTTACTCAGACAAATGTATGCTGACCTAGGCCACGTAAAATTCTTGAGACAAAATGGGCCCACTTTTTAAAATGGGAACTTGCTGTGTCACATTGAGCTTTTAGACTTGATTTTGCTGAGCATGCAATATTCACATATGTGAACTTGGGCCTCATCTATATGCAGCAGCTCTACTGTTTTACTGTGCCTTTGTAATCCATGTCATACAGCACCTATTCTTCCCTCAGGGCAGGGAGGCAGCAGTTCAGAAGGTCATAATCTAGAGACATTTTCATGGAAATAACTGCACAGCCAATTTCAGCACTTCTGTAGCAAAATAAAATTGAATTTATGTTTTCGATTGTACCACAGCAGCTATTCCAGTTTGGAGTAGCTTCTCTAATTGAAGTAGTTTTGTTGCCACAAAAACTGTCCTGAGCAGGTCTTGAGTGTCAAAAAATGGTTTTGTGCCTCTCTTTGAGCGACCATACAATTAATGAAGAAAATTGAATTTATGGTGCTCCAGGGATTCTTTTCGTGCTGAATGACTACAAACTGCATTATTTAAATATTTATACTTCTGAGAAAGGAGTAGAAAAAAGTTGCAACTAATGTCACATGATGTTAAAAAAAAATCTGAGTGCAATTGAAAATTTTTCTATTCGAAGGAAGATTTATAGCGTCAGAAACAAAACTGCAATATGTGTCTGACCTTCCTTGGTGTAATTTTATGCAGCTCAAATTGATGTCCTAATCTCTTTGACCTGACACATCATTATGTTGTCACTGTGTTTTATTTTCTTCCCTGGATCTGTGTAAGTTGTTTTCCATGTTGGTGTCACATGCCAATGTGTTTGGAGTGGTTGATGTGAAAAGGGTAGGAATAATACAGCCAAAAGAGTACCTACATTGCTCTTACTGTTTGGTACATTTATACACAGTTACAGGAGGATAAGAACTTATTTATTATTTGAGCTTTTTGAGCTGATTATTATGTCCAAGCATGGTTTCTCTCTTCATTTGAACCTGGGAAGCGGGTTCTGTGTACACATGGCTGTGGAAGTTTTTTTTAATTTCTGTCCCTAGGCAGGTGCCCAATCATGGCAAAGAAATCGCACAATGATCCCTCTCTTGCTACCTAGATGTAGCCAGAAGCTGCAGAGTAGTTTCTTTGAGTACTGAAAATAGAAGAGCTAGCGAGGCTATATAGGTTTTTGGTTACTAAGAGCAGTAGTAAAAGTTATTTTTGTACCTTACATAAATAATTGTTGGTCAGTTTTGCCCCTTTGTTTGCTCAGAGCAGACTTGGTAAATTCTGTGTAGAGTTGGTGTATTCGGTGCAGTTTTTTTTCTGTGAAAGTGATTTGAATTTGCATAAAGTAAATAAAGTCCTTTTTGCTTGTCATTCTGGTAGAGAGTGTAGTCTAGTGATAGAAACAATAGAAGTCAGAAAGTCCTGGCTCCACACTAGGCTTTCTTTCAACTTCCTTGTGACTGTAGACAACTCATCTTTTCTATCACACTCTAATATGTGCACACAAATCATCTTCCGTCAGCTTTCATGCATTTTTATGTCCACAATTATTTATAAGTAGGATTTATGTCTTCTGCTAAAGGCCAGGATGGTAGCAGCTCTCTGTTTGGTGGTACTGGTGTAAAACAACTAATGTGACATTTTGCTGTGTGGAAATAAGTAACAAGTGCTGTCAGTTCCTCTGCACAAAAAATCTGCAGCTGCACAGCTGCATTATTAACCCAGTGTTACAAGACTGTTGTGTGACAAATTAAAACGATCCCTGTTTTATGTCTCTGAAACAAATACAGAGAAATTGCAGAAAAGGTACGCGAAACTTGCTCTGTACTGATAGGAACTGCATGAGTGCCTATTTCTGGTAGCAAGACATTGCATAAGTGAGGAGGAAACTGCAAGTTATAATCTACAAACTGGAAAACAAAAACAAGAAAAAGGGGAGCATTTTTCTAAATGTAAGTAATGTTAATAATGAAGTAATTTGCAAGTGTATTTGGTTATATGGAGTCAAAGTGGAAACTGTTGCTGAACATTGGATTGGGGTAGAGCAGGACTAATGAAGCAGAGTACATGAGGAGAATGGGAAAGGTAGTTCTGAAGGGGAGGTGACCACATGAACACTAACCCCCAGTTATTGATGCAGGAACTTAAACAAGCTTTTTGTTGTGAGGAGGGTTTTTTGTTTGTTTGCTATATATTTTCCTTTGAATGATGTGTAATTAAGAGTATGTGTAGTGGATAAGTGCCAGCTTGAGGGGGTGGAAGGAATTGGTACTAGGCTCTAAGCACATGCTTTCTCAATTGATGTTTCTAAAATATTTTATCCAGTGATGGCAATGTTAGAAATGACAATAACCATAAGGACCGAACTTCTCTTCAGTGGAGGTGGCAGATGCCTGAAGTGTGTAATTGCACTCGAAAGCCTACCTGCTGATGAGTTCAATGTGAAAGGTTCAGGAGACCTACGCTGTTTGTGTCAGATTCACTTGCAAATGGTTGTGACAGTTCAAACCAAATGCTTGAAAAGAGGTGTTTATGTAGAAATTAAAGCACTAAGGGCTTTGTTAAGCTCTATGAAGATTTTGGAAATAAAGCTGGTAGGATGGAGCTCAGTTACAACTCTAACAAAGCTGTGGCTGCACAGCAGGATAGACTTATCATTCCTGCAATATAATTGGAGCTGTTAGAATATTCTGCTTAAGCTTGTTGACTTCAATATGTACATATGCTGGCTGGATTAGAATTGCTGATCATTTGGGGTTTTTTTATCCTCTGCTGTGGAATTTATTCTATGATTTATTTTCTGCTTGGACTTAAGTTGACATTTTCTTTCATATCACATCCACAAAATCAGAGCTAATGCTTGTGGAAGAGATGTGTGTGGGACACGCAACATTTTATTTCCTAACATTAAAAAAATATCAAAAATTCTATGCAGATTGTTGCTATTATTTTACTGGTTTGTTGGTCCAGCGTATCTGCCCTGTGACTGACTTGCAGTGTAAGAGATGGGGCAGCACATGAGACCTTTGAAATATTTATGATGCTAAACTGAACATTGCTCTGCATTTGGTCAGAGGCAGGCTTAACTCTTGACTCTGATTCTCCTGAGAGTAGCAAACCTCCACCACCCATTACAGAATTGCCAGTCTGGTTTGTGGCTGATTCTTGAAGAGCAGAACTGTATAGAAATCAAATGATTCAAAGCCAGAAGAAAAACGTAGGTAACCCGTTTCCTCGCTGGTGCTGTTATTTATGAGATGAAACTGGCCACATGCCATCTTAACTTTATGGATATTTTCTCTTTGATTGTTTTAACCTTTTTTCCCCCCCTCCTTTAGGTATTCCAGCTGTAAGGTCCCTATCTATGTCTTAGGATATCTAAGTGGGGGAAGGGAGAGTACAGAATCACAGAATCACAGAACAACCAGGTTGGAAGGGACCCATTGGATCTTCTAGTCCAACCATTCCTATCCAACACTAAACCAAATCCCTCAATACCTCATCCACCCGTGCCTTAAACACCTCCACGGAAGGTGAATCAACCACCTCCCTGGGCAACCTATTCCAATGCCCAATGACCCTCTGTGTGAAAAACCTCCTCCTAATCTCCAGCCTAAATCTCCCCTGGCGGAGCTTGAGGCCATTCCCTCTCGTCCTGTCCCCTGTCACTTGGGACAAGAGGCCAGCTCCCTCCTCTCTACAACCTCCTTTCAGGTACTTGTAGAGAGTAATGAGGTCTCCTCTCAGCCTCCTCTTCTCCAGGATAAACAACCCCAGCTCTCTCAGCCACTCCTCATAGGGTCTGTTCTCCAGCCCCTTCACCAGCCTCATTGCTCTTCTCTGGACTTGCTCCAGAGCCTCAACATCTATCTTCAAATCCTGGGGTCATTTGGACACGGCAAGGTTTATTTGTGTTGGGTGAAACAGAAGATGTCCAATGTGAGAGCTTGTCTATGCTTCGTCCCTTCTGGCCCTGATTTCTGTTCTGCTACCTTTTGCTATCCTGCTGTTGAGTGACATCCTTCATTTGCAGGAAGACTGTTAGGAATAAGGGCTGTCCATGTTGGCCTGCAGGGAAAACTGGTGGTGCGTGCCTGCACGTGCTGCTGGGGACAGACTGCATGTGGGAGAGATATCTTGGACACTTGGGATTTACCGTGTCTTTATAGAAGTGTCTCACTGCTTGGAGGCTGGATGTCACAGAACAGAAGGTTTCTAAGGAGCTGTTATGCAGCCTGTGTATGTGGATGCCCATCAGGTTCTGGCATACACAGCTTCCACCAGGAATCCTGCCCTGCCCCTTGTGGGGAACGTAAAGGTTTCTCTGCATTGTTCCAGCAGTGTGAGGTGATGTTACAAAAGCCTGGCTTTGGTTTACACTTTGAATTCATAATTTTCTCCAAAATGCTTGGTTTTGTTGGCTTTGAAGTTTGAGGATTTCAATGACCTAAAGCATCTTTGCAGGTTAACTGCGTTGAAATGAATGAGTAAATTCACATCTCTATATTGCATGTCTGGCTGCAGAACAAACAAACCCAAACCGATATATGTTAAAGCAGAGGACTAGCATTTCAGGTAGAAATCGGAGACCTGGCTTGACTGCAGTGAAAGGGGTTAAAGGATTTAGCCTGCTAGGTCTGCCTTCATCAAGGTCACATCCAACCAAGGGCTGCAGCACAGAGGACGGAAGTTACACTTCCTCTGGTAGACAACTTTGAGGAAGAAAAGCTGTTGAGAAGGCATCAGTACTACACGGGGTAATGTGTTAAACAGCAAGAGCTAGATACACCAGTGCTCATCTGTCAAGGCGCAAGAGACAAGGTTAAATTAACAGATCAGGTTGAGATAAGTGTTTTGTGTAAGGTCTTGTCTATGCTTAGAAACTGGAAAAGTTAAGGAGAGCTGACGTAAAGCATGAAGTGCATAAATAAAGCTGTGCTGAACACTTCTATGAATGCACTCATTCAGGAGATTTGCTCTTTACTGCAGTAGCCTGGTGATGTTAATTTGCCTGAGTGTTCCTCCGTGGGTCTGCCGGTTGTTTTGAAGCACTCGTACTGCTGGAGCACAAGCATACACACGCATGTGCAGTGCCTACCCTGTGAAGGCTGATGTTCCATGTGAATGCCTGAGAAGTAAATGTGTTCACATTTTGCAGGCTTCAACTTTTGAGCCTTGTTTGTTTTAAAGATGAAAAGTGCATTTTATATCAAATATGCTGAAATATGTGGAAAATCTTATTTTGCAGAATCCAAGGAGTTTGTGTGCCCACGCATCTCTATTGTCCATGTTGATGACTCTGCACATAACCGGTTTTCCCCCTCAGTGCTCTGTATGAACTCTGTGCAGCTCAAATTGATTCCATTCCCTTGGTGGTTAGCTTGCAGAATGGATTTTATTAATTAGGCTTCTTTGGCCTTAGCTAGGCAAGTGTATAAAATCTCTAACTTGAAATTTAATTTACAGTAATTTATTATAATTTCATTTACTGTAATACCCATCTAAAAGCTTTAAATTAAAATTTTTCTTCCTGTTTATCCTCATTTATTGCCAGATCCTGCAGCAATTGATCTGGTAGGAGGCTTTTTGCATTTCACTATAAGGACACCATTCTTCTCTTAGCACTACTAGATGTTGCAGTAAGTTTGAGAAGCTTTGTCTTTTACATTGGATGGGCGGCTTTCAGCACTTTGCAAGTTTAACAGTGTATTTTGCTACAGGAACCAACCTAGCTTCCCTTTTTTTATTCACCTTTCAGCTTGCAAGGAGGATTGCTTTTCACACCAGGCACATTTGTGTTTACAGATAAAATATTTTTAAACTGCAGTAAAATTGAAATCTAGTGTGAGACAAAATTACTTAATCTTTTAAACTGTGTGCTTTATGGGACAGAGGGGCTCTGTCTCTTTATCCCTTCGCCTGATTTAACAGTATAAGACTGGAATCCAGCCTGCAAGACATCAGATCCACTTAATAAAAAACCTGGACAGCATCCAGGAGTCTTCTTATGGCTGCAGATGTTTCTTTACAGCTGTCCCATGCTAAGATCCATCAGGTTACTACAGTAGCCATCAGGCTAAAACACACTCAAGCGTTTCACTATAGGATGGGGACGTTCTGTCTATTTCAAGTTAATAGAAAATACCAACCATGACAACACAGACAGTGGCGGTGTAGGGGCCAGCATAGTGACCCAATTTAGTCTCCATTTACAAACTTGGTGTGTGATGGGTAGCGAAAGGCATCGTCATAAGATGCTGAAACAATTGATAACTGGCAGTGTCTACTTGTATATATCTTTGTCAGAAGTGTAAATGAGGAAAGGACAGTGTTCATTTTTAATGGTTTGTATGTCAGAAAATTCCAGGGATGCAAAGGAACTTTTATGCCTTGAGGAATATCCCCTCTTGAATCTTAGGAACCGACAGTTCAGCCTGGCTGGCTGAAAGATGTAACTTCTATTTAAACTTTCAACATCAGCATGAATTTAGCTATACTGTAGGTTCAGTATGTTTGCTCTTTTTAAATCAAAACTCATGCTTTAAAACAATGATTTTAAATAAGCTATTGGTTTCCACCTTAGCTAATCTTGAAATAATTAGTTACAAATTAGTTAAGATTGCTGTTGGGCATCTAACAAACAGCAGTTATTAGCAAAATCTGCTTAGATCCACAGTTGTTGGTTTTAGGGTTTTTTGACCTTGAAATAAGAATGTCCTATTGATTTTTATCTGCAATTTAGGAAGTTTGATATTTTGAAAATGCTTTCCAAGTTTTAAAAGCTGTAACGTCATTTTTTTACATTTCAAAATAGGAATAGAAGTCTCTCAGTATGGAAATATTTTTGCTTTTTTTGGTTTGTTTACCGTATCGAACCCCTAGTGTTGGCAGGAGGTTTTGCTTGGTCTCTTGAGTATCCATGAGTTAACAGGCAATTTTTCTTAGCCAGTACTGGCTACTGGATATAAGCCAGGGGTGTGACTACCAGGGCATTATTTAAAAAGCTCAGCGAGTTTAAATTGCTAAAAATTATACAAATTTTTAGGCTTTGGATGAAGGATTCCAGAGAAAGAATTGTTGACTTGTAGACAGAAGTAAATGTCTTGCTTTTGAGATTGAGTTGTGTGATTGGAAGTGTTCTGTTCCAGAATGCAGCTTCAAAATGAGGTAACAAGTTATTTAAACAGATTGGGCAGGAAGAGAAGAGTTGTTCTAATTTTGCAGTCTTTGGAGCCTTTGTTTCGCTGATCAAGTAATTTCACTTCTTATGGCCATACTTCCAGTTTAAAGCAGCTCTGAGGGCCATGTGACCAAGGCATATCAGTGGCAGTTTCTACTGGCCTGTGACAGTTCCCTTGAAACCATATGCAACAATTCTGTAACCCCAGTAATCTCTTTATTTCTTAGCATACAAGAAAGTCACAGCTTCAGTTTTGATAGACATCCATCTATAGTTTACTGGTGCAAGACTTATTGTAGAATCCTAGAATCGTTTGGGTTGGAAGGGACCTTAAAGATATCCAGTTCCAACCCCCCTGCCATGGGCAGGGACACCTCCCACTAGATTAGGCTGCTCAAGGGGCTCCATCCAACCTGACCTGGAACACCTTCAGGGATGGGGCAGCCTCAGCTTCCCTGGGCAACCTGTGCCAGTGCCTCACCACCCTCACTGTGAATAAGTTATTCAGAATGTTTAGTCTAAATCTTCCCCTATCCAGTTTGTAGCCATTCCCCCTAGTCCTATTACTCCATGCCCTTGTAAAAGGTCCCTCCCCAGCTTTCCTGTAGGACCTCTCCAGCTCCTGGAAGGCTATAAGGTATAGCCTACGTACTCTAAGGTATCCTTGGAGCTTTCTCATCTCCAGGCTGAACAACCCCAACTCTCTCAGCCTGTCCTCATACCAGAGGTGTTCCAGACCTCTGACTGTCTTTGTATCACTCCTCTTGGACCTGTTCAAATAGTTCCATATCCTTCTTATGTTGAGGATTCCAGAACTGGACACAGTGCTCCAGGTGGGGTCTCACGAGAGAGAAGTAAAGGCGCAGAATCACCTCCATCAACCTGCTGGCCATGCTTCTTTTGATGCAGCCCAGGATACAGTTGACCTGGCATGAGAGTGTGCATTGCTGGCTCGTATTGACTTACTCTCATTTGTTACACTTTGAAGGTCTGGAGAAGCTTGGAAAGGATGGGCTCTTTATAGGCTTTGGGACTTTTACTTATTGTGCAAATGTGTGACATTGATTTGGACACAAGTTTAAATGCAAGATTCCTATGTTTCTCTGTGGTGTTTTGAAGCTGTGTCTGCTTCTAAGATCTCTGGTAGCTGCTGCTTGCACAGTGGTAACATTTCCAGTTTTGTGCCCCTAAAGGGTTCCAGGAAGGTGTGTTGCCTCCATCACTGCCCGTGGCTGTGGAGCGGAAGAGGCATGTTCCTCCTGGTAACTGAGTGCTTTGTTGAAAGCATGTGGTTCATAAACCTCCAGTTGTCATACAGCTGAAGGGATGTCAGAATCGTAACAGAGAAAGCATCTCTCAATGCTTTTCTTCCCCAAAAGTGAGCTCATCCTTATTGATACCATATCTGTTCTGGCTGTGGCTGAGAGCACCTGACAGTATATGCAAAGTCTGGTTTCCTGGGCAGAGATGGAGAAAGGAACGAGCACAACATGCCACAGTTTCACTTCCACTCCTCTTTGCTCTTTTTTCCCATCCCCCCCCCCCATTAGTTTAATATTAGTGATATTAATTTGCAAAAGCAAAAAGAGACTGCTGGCAGATAAGGAATCTGTGATTAGGGAGCTCACTGTGCATGAACCCAAAGAGCCCCCGTCTCAGAATAAGTATGGGTTAATTTAGGGGTCAGGGGTCAGTGAAGTCATCATTTAGAACACTAAGTATGAGTTTATATCACACCAACCTTTCCAAGCTGCTCCTTGTGTTGACACAGCATACCATGGATCTGCCCCTTAGCTTATCATATCCTTGCGTCGTGCTACTCAAAGTTAGCCTACAATCTTCTCTGGAGTGCACACCAAGAGGCTGTGCTGCCTTTTTTATCTTCAACCATATATTCAAGCTTTTAAAACTTTCAGATAGTGAGGAAGCAGACTACTATTCACCTTAGCAGTCATTTGCTCTTCTTGGGTATTAGCGTTTTTATGTTGACTGTGTAAGCATCTAAACCCCATAATCTGGGCACCTGAGGAAGGTGATGTGAACTTTCTCTTCTAGACAAGACCTACAAACTGGTACTGTTCTGTGCTTGCTACCCATGCAGAAACTTTTAATATGTTCACAATTTCTGTGCATCTTCAAAGGATAGAAGTTCCTTTTATGTAATCCAAAACATGGCCTTAAACAAAAACAAACAAGAAAACCTGGTGTTATTGGTTTGGAAGGGAGCTTTACAAGATGCATGGTGCCAGCCTCTCCTACTCCTGCACACACTGAACTGTAATTTCTTTAGTGTGAGTCCATGGATTGCAAGGAAAGGAGGAAGATGGAGGCATTAATGTACTATTGGCTCAGACACGTGCTTTGTCCAAATCTTAATGTTGAAGTTGGAATCTCCTTGGAACAGCAATGAAAACCTTTGATCTTGTATCTGTATGTGAATATGAAACTCACCCAGGCAGTCAGAGCAGCAAAGATCATTATCATCTTTAAGTGCTCGTAGTAGGCTATGCAAAATTTCCTAAATCCACTTTAGAAAAAAGTGGAGGAAGAAGATTCTATTGTGAATAGTTCCGTTTTCTGTCTGTGGTTTTGGTGCAAGATACATACTTTTCCTCTCTTCTGCAGGAATTGCAGAAAAATGTTTTTTTTTCCTCTGCTGTTTCCAGACTGAAAAACAGAAAACCTTTCTGTTCCGATACTGTTTGGAAAAAAAAACCCCAAGCCTCCATGTTGTGCAAAATGGAATAGGATCTGTTTTGTAATGAGGTCTGATTAAAATTGACAGTGGTGTACTGAGAAAACTCTTGCATATTTTTAGTGTGGAAATATATTGTTTAATATGGACATTTGGTTTCGATGGGTTGAAGCTATGTTTCAGGCAGCATTTGTTAGTTGAAGAGTTTTATTTTTTTTAGGGTTTTTGCACTTTTTATTGTGGAAATACCTCTAATGCTTATGCTTGTGCATCAAAATAAGAAGGGATTACACAGTAGTTTAAGTTATCTTCAGTAACTTGATATTATCCTTAGTGAGATATTAACTTCAACAGAAATATTGTCTTCAGCACATAGTTAAATAGAAGTACAGGCAGGTCACAGATTCTGATTAAAACCTCAAGGAGAGGGGTTAATGCTGCTCAGTGTCACCCTTAAAATTTTCTGAAGGCTGTATGGTCAGTGACTGGAGCTGGAATTTGAATTCAGGATTCCTGGTTTGTTTGCTTAAGTTAGCTAAAGCTATTTTCCCCTTGGTTCCTGTTTTATTGCTTTACACAACAGTGACCATGAACGTTTGTGAAGAGAGGGGCAGATAATGCTGATCGCTTGTGTCCGCTTAAGGAAGTTGGGGATGTGTTCACCCATGTGGGTTTCATAGCAGATAAATGGCCTCACACTTCACCTTGTTAAACCAACTTTCAAATCCACTGCTGTGTATGAGGTGAAAATGTGTTTGGTTGCCAACTGGTTTGTGTTTATTCCCTTGGCAGTTGCCAGGCCCCAGCTCTCCAGGGAGTTCGTACGGCTCAGCACCGGGTGCACTGTGCAAGCAGGTTTGTGTGGTGCTGGCTCTGAACAGAGTGCAGTATTTAAACATTTATTCATTATTGTTAAAATGTAGAAGACTAAATGTTCTGAGAAAAGAACATGAAAAGGAAATCTGGCATCTGAGAAAGATCTGACTCACAGTAGCCTCCTGTGATCTTTGCACTATAAAGCAACACGCTCTGCTCTTTTCATTTAAGGTTTGTCTAAGTGGCCCTGTTAGCCTGTGTTCCTCCCTGCCAGTTAACCTGAGCACCCGCTAGCCATGCACAAAACCTGAAATGCATTTAGTGGGGTTTTAATGCTCTGAATTTACTTGGCTGGGAAGCTTAGGTGGCCTTAAGCAACTCTTATTTCCTGTAGGCATTGCTTGTTGTAGAGCATCAGGAGGTGTTTCAAAGCTCTAGGGTGGTAGAATGTGCAATGTAAATGTGTGGACTAAGCATTGATGCAGTAAATGTCTACCTAGGGGAGTGCCTGAGGTTATAGGAGAGTGGGATAAGAGATCCACTTGAGCCTTCTCGTGCAGTGTTCTTAAGCTCTCCTTGGGATAAGCAAGGTTTAAGTTGGCTCAAGCAAAGAAAGCTTCTACGTAAAGATCAGCTGGATGTGACATAACATTCAGGGACTAGTCAAGGTATCCTGTTATCACCAAAAGGGTGTTAAAGAACTTAACTTCTGAAGACTTAGGGTCAGTTTGTGTATTTTGCAATATAAAATCCTGTTGCAGAAGTCTTTAGAAGATTTTGCTTGATAGTCCTGTCAAGTTTGTTTTGCTCAAGATTCTTTCCTACAATAACTCCTTGCAAAATGAAGCTGAATCTGCCCTTGTCGCTTGTTCTGAATAATAGATGAATTTAGGCTTTGTTTAATCCAGCTCATTCTGCAAACTTTGTTTGGTTTAAGAAAACCAGCTCATCAGCAATACATGCTACACATTCCACAATCAGCCTTGCAAACAGATTCTGGGCAGATTCAGTAGGTCTGACTGCACTTATAAAATAGTCTTAGAGTTTCACTTTGTCCTTTTTTGTTTAAACCAAGCAAAGCCAGACTTGAGCTTCTTTTGAGAAGGAAAGCACAATCTTGAGACATACGTCTTGTAGAGGCCAGTCTGTTTTGCTGCAGGTGTGTTAAAAAAAACCCTAAAATTCAATTCACGAGGAAAATTGTGGTCTTACAACAGCTTGAGTAGTCTTGAAGAAATATGTAGAGACCTCTGGTGGGAAGAAATAAAGGAGGAATTTTCTGTGTTAAATGTGGAAAGTGAAGACAGAAGTGGAAGGATGGTGTCCTCTTGCTGTGCTTCTTTTAATGATTTCTGTTCTGAAATTTCACAGCCCTACTAAGACTGCTGGATGGTTGCAGTGAGGGAAGGTTGAGCTTTGTATTATTTTTGGGGCTTGATGCATATAGTGCAAGGAATTAGTCAGGGAGGCTGCTGTTTTGATTCAGATACAGCCTGAGGTTGTGATGATTCAGAAATGTACACAGGCCTTACTTACATGAGAGCCTTTAGTGGGGGAGTGGGAGCAGACAGACTTGGACAAGTGAACATGTTGGTCCTCCTTGCCTTAATCTCCTACTAGATGTGTCTTGGCATCTTGTGCAACTATGTTGAATAACGTCTGGGTGTGGAGTGTTTTGAATACCCTTAACTTCCACTATGGAAGTGAAAAGGAAGTGGGAAAGAAAACCCCAAGCCTGTTCCTGAAATCCAAATCTTCATCTTGTAGTGTAGCTCAGATGGGTTTATTGTGTGTGGTGTTTTATTTTCTTAATGTTTCTAGCCTTTACAATCAGTGCTGTACCTTCACTCAGTGAGAGGGCTCATTTGGCAAATACATCAACACATGACATCATTCTTCCCAGTGTCTCTAGGCCTGTTTAAAGCATTGGTTGTGACTGCACTGTGCTTCCCAGAGTTGTAGGCAGCAGTGGAATTTCATTCATTGTGACCAACAGGAAATTCTGAAAGAAAAAAAAACTTAGTATGAGGCTTGCAAAGGCCATTGCTTGATTAGCTCCTTGAATAATGGACATACATGGCATACTGTGGGCCTCTGTGCAGAATTCTGCACTGCAAAGAGAATTACTTTGAAAAGCTATCTGGAAAATAAGTAAAAGTAGTGTTCATCCCAAATTAATGGTGGTACAGAACCAATCGCATTTATTTTAAGAGACCATTAGACAACCATTCCAGCGGTCATGTTAGAAAGCTGTTTGCTGGTGGGGAGGGTGGATTGATTCCTAATGAAAATCATGTGTGTCATGCTGCTATACATAATGCATAGAGGACAAAAGGTTATTCAAGAAAAAAAAAATCTTATCAGAAGTACTTTGACATTAGTCCTCAAGTAATTATTTTTATCCTTCAACAGGTGTGTCTGCATGTTATTTTGCTAATGCTGCTGCTTCCCCTGTTAATTTTGCTCTTTTAAGCTTGCTTCACAAGAGTAATCTAGCAGCCTGTAATAATTAATGCCGTTCAAATCGAACTCAGGAAGAGTAAGAGAAGCTCCACCAAAAAAAAGGCAAACTGTAACATGTAGGCAATTAGATGCCAAAACAAGTGTGCAGGCTGTAGTGTGTCCATCTTACATACAAGAAAATTACTTAGTGCCCTATGGGCATTTAAAGATTATCCGGGTTATGAAATGTAATGACACTTTGTTACAAATATCATTACCAATTTTCTACCCTTTCACTAAAAGTAATTGGTCTTACCATTGGCTTCAGTGACCGTAGTTTAAGTTAAGTACATTTGCAATAATTTGCAACAACAGAACCTAGGCATAAGTCTTTTATAGTTTTCAGTTAATGAGTGGTAAGTTGGGTGCAGAAATAGGTCCTGCTTAATGTTATCTGCTTCTTCTAAAAGGTTTACAAAACAAGAGCTAACAGAAGACCATTACCTTTTATGTTCTTCTTCCACAAAAGATATTTGGAGATTTCTGCAATCAAAATATTGTTCCAAACATTTCCTGGAATAATCAAACCAAACCCCAAAAGCCCTTGACTCTTGCACAACCTCCTTTTCAGTGGCTGAAATTTGCAGTATATAAGGTGATGATCAGACGACACAGTTTTTTACAGTCTGTGGACTGTTTTTATTGCTTTATTTAGTATTTTTAGATGTGGCAAAGTCTGTTTCCACTGTCTTTATTTTTTTAAATCAGTTGTTTCAGTGAGAGAATTGAAGATACCACAATCAGGGCTGCCATTTGACAGGAAAAACAGGCATGGGTTTGAATTATGGATGTCTTATTAATCTGTATTTTAAATCTCATTTTAGTTATTTAGTATGCAGGGCACCAATGAAATTATTTCTCTGAGGCACAAACTTTGAAATCATAATCTTCCTTGCTTGGATAAGTGAGTTTCACTTGTAAATAATAAAAATAAGTTTACACCACAAGTTGCCTTTCTTCAGGAACAGTTTCTTGTGAACTACTCAGAAATGAGTAAATAGCAAATGCAAGTTTTATGATAAGCTTTATAAAATATGACCTTTTGGATCCATGCTTGGTCCATCAGTCCCTTCTGCTGTGTCCCTGCCTCTTGTGGTGTCAGGGTCTGGCACAATGCTGCTGGCTTCCTTCGATAACTGATCCCAGTGGCTGCTGCCACTTCAGCAGTGCTGCGCGCTGGCAGGGGGGCAAAGGCAAAGCCACTTCCAAGCCAATTGTGCCAGATTCCAGTACAATATTAAGAACTCCTGCTGAAAATTTGGTGATGTTGAAGATATTGAAGCAATTACTTAGTGTGGAGACGTAGCTGTTTTGATAAAACCCAGTTCTTTCCTGCATCCCAATCCCACAGTTTTAGGATTAGAGGTGTGTTATTCCTTACCTTAAACATACTCACTTTGCTGGAGCTGAATAAGTGACTATCTAAAAGCTGATGGATTAAAAAGAATGAGAAATGTTGCTTGTGCAGCACAGGGAATTAATTTTTAACTTTTTTTTTACAGCTGACCATTAGTATTTGTTCAACTTGTACAGTTGTGGATTTTGTATTTGGAATAATCCGAAGTGCACAAAGTAAACTTATAAAGGATACTAAAACTGTTCTTTAGCCTTATTCTTCAGAAGGGATTTTATTTGCTTTTATTGTTGGTTAATTAGCAGCCCAGGTTTATGATATTGAAGGAGGGGAGGAGACTGAAGCAGGAAATGCTACTAAAATGTTTTAAATGAGCAAACTGCATTATGCAGTTCTGGCCACTTCCTAACATTGAGACATCACAATTAACTCAAATGCAAATTTGCTGATGAAAATATGAGGTGGTCTTTTTCTTCCAGAATTACATTGACTTAAAAGAGCAATGAACAGATTGTGCAGTATAAAGTTGCTCTTGGCTTTGTTTGGGAAAGAGTTCTTTGATGATATTTTTTAATTGTTGGATTTTGACTTCCTCAGAGAAAACCCCTTAGAAAAACTGCTGTTCTTTGGTTTGTTTCAGTTACATATGTGGTGTACTTAAGGAAAACTCATCCTTCGGGGTATTTTCTTCTCTTCCTTCTTCTCTTCCTTCTTCTCCTCATCCCACCTGCTAAATTTTCTCTCCAAATCATGACAGCTTCCACATTTTGGCTTGACAAAGTACCTTTGAATGTGGATTTCTCTTATACTTGAAGCTGAAGGAGCAAAGTATACCACTGATGAAAGAGCAGAGGGGAGCAAGTGCTGTTCATGCTGTCCCATCAGCACGGCTTGGTCTTCTTAGTCTGATTTGGGACTCTGGTTGACTATTTCATATTAGTGTATTTCTTTGGATTCCTGGCTGAGGGAGTTCTTCAAAATTGGGAAACAAATCCAGTCTCGGTGACAACTGTGTGTATATGTGATGCAGACACAGCTCCTGCTGGAGAACTGCACAGAAGCACTGACTGTCTCTGACACCTGTGTAAAGGCAAGCAAACAGTGTCATGCTTGAAAATAATGTGAAAGACTTGGAGTTAAATGTAAATTCAGTTGCCAACCTGGGAGATACACATACTGATGTCACAGGAGGTGACTGCCCATGTTGTACTGCCCATCTCTGATTTACTTCTTTTTTAGTCCATATTTGGAAGCATTTCAGCACTGGAGCTGGAATTTTTAAGTTTTACATAAATTTTTCAGAATAACTGTGTTGTGTCTAGATATAGCCTCTTCTTTACTCTGTTTGTTTCTTTTCTTTGAGGCCTCTAGCATAGCCACTGGTCTTTTCTAGTGAACCCTGTAATGAAAAAGTATCTGTGCAGGTATGCAGTCGTGAATTTATTCCTATTCTGAGTCAACTCACTTTGGTGCTGACAGTCCTGTTTCCTTGCTTTGTGTTGTTGTCTTGCTTCTCTGGGCCTATTTGTTTGCATACGTGTGTATACTGTTCTTGGACACCATCTCCGTCAGACTGGCCTCCTGGTTTAGGTGTTGGCACCACATGAAACAGTGTGCTACTTCTCTTTTCCAGCTT
This sequence comes from Coccyzus lansbergi, assembly GCA_033558105.1. Lineage (NCBI taxonomy): Eukaryota > Metazoa > Chordata > Aves > Cuculiformes > Coccyzidae > Coccyzus > Coccyzus lansbergi. Next base: position 428,577 of record JAUMJK010001479.1, on the reverse strand, counting down.
GTGGCGTGTTTCTTCCCTGAGAGGGATGATCCAGTGGTATTGTAAGAAAAAAAAAAGTTCTGTTGCAAAGGTAAATAAGACAAGATCAAAACAGATCTAGAGAGATACAGTGGCATCACTGTTGTCTGAGGTGGAGCTGCAGCAAATGAAGGGACCTGAGTAGGATCCTTCTTAGCGTTCCTCATGGCATCTCTGGAGACCTGAGTGCTCTTCTAATGAAAAATTGTGGAAAACTACTCTTCAAATCCATGCATTGGAACTCAATGTTTTCGTGATCTGCTAAGTATACCATGAAGAATATAATTTTGTATCTTACATGTTCTCTGAGGCCAGATCCTGTTCTCTGCCCCAGAGAAGAGTTTCTCCTTAGGTGTGCAGCTGGTGCTGGAGAGATGCCTACAGGCAAGGAGAACAGGAGGAGAAGGATGACATTAGTCTGCAGACTCAAGGACAGCCTTTTGCTAAAAATACAACATTTTTTTTCGTGTTTAACAACTGTGAGAGTGGCTTTTAGATGAGCTATTTTTAAGAGATAATGTATCTGCAAAGGATGTCATGTATTGCATGAGTTTTAATATAAACTGTTTACATATTGATCTTGTTCCAAATTAAGCTTTTTCTTCCTTATCTTCAACAGGCAGCCAGATAAACTAGTGGTGGTTTGGACAAGAAGAAGCCGAAGAAAATCTTCTAAGGTTAGTTGATTGTTTAGCAAATCCTAAATTCAGTGACTTGCAGGGTCAGCTGTTTGAAGGAATGGCTTGTAGAGTGTGAGGAGCAGCTAAATAAATGAGAAACATTTTAATTATTTTTCTTTTAATTCGGTTTATCTGTAAAGTTCAGATTAAGATGCTGTTGATGTCAGCACTAATTTGTGGAAACAGTTAGCTCTGATTTCAGCTTCATTATTTTGTTTTGCAGAACTGTATCATCCATCAGTTCAATTGCAGTTATTAATTGCTATAGCTAATTAGACAGGAGAATCTGTTTCAGTACTAGAAGTATATTAAACATAATAATAAAAGAGTTGATACATTGCTGCATCATTACAGTACAAACTGACGTCACTGCAATAAGGAAATAAAGTCTGAGCAAGAGACTGTTTCACAACTAGAAAATGCTATAAATCAAAAAGAATAAACACGGACTTTTTCAGTGAGTAGTGTATATTTTAGTTAAAATTCAACATTAAACTTCCACAAACAGTGTGGAAACCTGTGAATTTCTGCATCTTGGCTAATTCTGGCATTCATAAAGTTTGTCATGCATGCAGTTGGGGGTTTTTTATGTGTAAAAGTTTGCAAGCAGAGTAGCCTTGTCTTCTGTAAACTTCACCTTACTTTTCTTCCTGCAGTAAGAAATCTGAAAACCTTATGACATTCCTGTCTCTCTGTTAAATGGTGTTCAGTTTGTCTAGATTACTGAGTTTTATTGCTTTGACTGTAAGGTGCAGTTAACTCTTATGGAACCTCCTTTGGGTGTGAGGCAAAGGGAAAGCTGAGACAGTCTGGATATGTGGATTGGTTTCCTTAGAAAATGAAGCTTAAAAACCCCACAACACACTCTGTTTACAATGAGATTGAAACAAATGTCAAACATTTCTAAACCTTTAAGTGTTTTATATGATAGCATCCTATATGGTATTGTACTGTATTGTTGACTAGTAAGAGTAAAATATTGTGTCACTCATAGCAATCAGTTGTCCAGGGAAGTGGGGAGCCTATTCAATGTGTACAGCAGGCAAGCAAAGGCCTTTGAACACTGGTCATATTGCAGGATTTCTTTTAGTGCCTTGTGTCTCCTCTAGTGTAGGGCTGTCCCCAATCTGCCCCAAAGCTTTAGAAGAACAACACAAATGAGTTGGGGAAAAGAAGTATCCTAACTGCTGAGCGACTTTACAGTGGGAAGGAGTACATGCTGGTGTCCTTTTCCCAGAAGCATCTCTTCAGGATAACTCAACTGCACTTGCTCATTCCCTCTCCCCACAACTGTTGTAAGATACTCTAGCTGGGTTTACAGCAAGAGAGCTTGTCCAGAGGGCAAGTTTTGAAACTCAGTCTTTCAGTGGGTAACACTTCACTGAAATACAGATGATCCAAACTCCTTTATGTTATGCATATGTGTAACTCAAAATGATATTTACAAGAACTCTGTGATGGTAAAGGGAAGGCTCCCATGATGGAGCAGATATCTTGAAATAATTATATGTTGAAGAACTTAACTGTATACCGCATTTTCTAAACATTTTCCTATCCTACTCAGGAGAGATGTTTTGGGTTTTTTTACTGGTATTCTTCTCTTTCAGACTTTTTCCTGACTGTCATGTATATTTGCTGTATTGTGTCTTTTAACTGGAGATCTAAGCAATTCTAAGCTGTTTTATATAAGACTGCTACCTGAAAGTAATTGAACAACTAAATGTGTACTCTAGTGTGTGTGCGCACGCATCCTAAATTCTGCTTTAGGGTATGAAAACCCTAAGGTGTTACCTGGTGAGTAAACAAGGGCGTGAACTTAGTCTGGCACCTTTTCCAAGATAACTGCTCCTGTTCCTTTATTTGTACACTTCAGCAAAGCCAGTCAGACTGTTTCTCTTTCACTGAAGGATAGACTGGCTTAACTAACTTGCTAACTACTAAATTCATGCTTACTAAGGTCCTACAAAGGTACTTTGAAAGAGGCTGAGTAGCCTGGAGGCCTGAGCAGAAGATAGAGTTAATTTTAAAGCTCAGGTAGTTTATGTGATTTGAGCTGCTTGGGTCCCAGACTGCAGATCAATAAGTGTTCTTGATATCTTAGTCATTCTGCCAGTAAAATACTTTATTCAACATATTTATTTCATCTAATTGCTTTCTTGGAAGTAAGTCAAATGAATATTTCCTCTTATTTTATTTTTGATGGACACTGGGCTCAGTGGGTACAAAGCATTAATAAAGTTTTTCAGCTTCTTTGAGAAGGAGGAAGAGAAAGATGTCTTTACTTTACTGTAAAGATGTTGTAAAGACTTCCTTGGAGGTTATGTTTTCTTTTCTGAACTTTTCAGACTGTTAGGGGTAATGAGGATTATCCCCATGTTGGTTCACAGACTTACAGAGGGGTTGAGGTTGGAAGGGACCTCTGGGGTCCAGTCGCTCTGCTGAGCTACCTAAGGTGGTTGCCCCAGATGATGTCCAAGTAGCTTTTGAGTATTTCCAAGGTGGGATGCTCCACAACCTCTCAAGGCAACTTATGCCAGTGCTCAGTCACCCTCAACAGTGAAAGCATTTTCTGATACTCAAAGGGATCCTTCTCTTTCACTTTGTGTCCACTGTCTCTGGTCATTTCAGTGGGTACCAATGAGAAGAGCCTGGCTCTGTCTTCTTTACACCCTCCCTTCAAGTATTTTTATATATATATCAATAAGATCCCCCAGAGCTTTCTCTTGACCAGGCCAAACGGTCTCAGCTCTCTCAGCTTTTCCTCCTGTGAGAGATGATCCAGTCCCTTAAACATTTTCATGGCCTTTTGCCAGACTCTTTCCATTAGCTCTGTACTCATTATTACCAATTATTGACATTATCTCTTGTACTGGGAAAGTACAAGAGATACGTCATCAAAAAATGTGGCGTGACTTGAAAGTAGTATAATAGTATTACAGATATATACTGAAACTGGCCTGCTTGACTAATGTAATCTCAAGATTCCATTGAGCTGAAAGCTGAGTTCTTGACGTCCGTGGAGGTCTTTATTTTTGTGATTTTCTACAATTTTGATATGCTGTCTGGCCCACATACTTTCTTGCCGAGTAAACTACTAGAGTGTTCTCTCAGTTAGGAGAAATCATGGGAGACATAATGTACATAAGTCTGGATATTTTCGTCGTTACTCTGGGAAACAGTCAGATAGATGGATACAGGACCACAAACGTATCCAGCAGTTACTTATCTTAATGCAGGTTTAAGTTACAGCTTTATTCTGGGATCCCCTGTCTCTAAGTAAGTCTGATTTTGATGCTTTTCAAGAGGTATGTCAAGATGAGATGGCTCCATGTAGCTGGGCATCTTTGTTGTGTGTGCCAGGAGTTTACAGAAGACTATAATTTACAGTCTTTCATTATCTGGCAGAGTTACTAAGCAATTCCAGAGCCAAAATGAACTTTCAGCTTGGGGACTGAGGAAGTTGTCAATCTGCTGCTGCAAATGTCTGTCTTCAAAATCGAGCAGGTGAGCCTTGCCACAACTTTTCAGACATCATTTAGATGGTTACCAGCCTCCACAGTTTACAGAAGGTGGAGCTTGTAGCAGTGAATTTGCTTATTTCTCTGTCTTCAGTACCCTGTCGCACTGGTAAATTCCTTTCAGGTTTTCAGGCCCTGGGATTTTGGACTTTTTTTGAGAGGAGAAGGAATGTCTTTGGTCTAGTGTAGAACAAGGGAAAAATGTGTTGTAAATATGTTTACCTTCGTTTCACTGAGATGCTCTCCCACTTCCAGGCTTTGAACTAAGAAATTTCAATTTGAAAAGACATGTTGCTGTGATGTCAAGTAGGTAGTTTCAGCTCTTCCTGTGAACACATACAGGCTTATGGTTGAATTATACACCTCTGAGGAATCAAATTTGCACTTGCTCCTGAAAGCCTGGCAGAATTATTCTTCAAAGATCCTTTTTCTATCAAAGCTGAAAGAAGGTGCCTGGTTTAAAAACACAGGAGAAGGAACAATATTGGGAATGGGGAAAGGACTCGACAGTAAGAGCAGAGCTAAGGGAAGCAGAATCATAGAATCATAGAATAACCAGGTTGGAAGAGACCCACCAGGTCATCGAGTCCAACCATTCCTATCAAACACTAAACCGTGCCCCTCAGCACCTTGTCCACCCATGCCTTAAACACCTCCAGGGAAAGTGACTCAACTACCTCCCTGGGCAGCCTGTTCCAGTGCCCAATGACCCTTTCTGTGAAATTTTTTTTCCTGATGTCTAGCCTAAATCTCCCCTGGTGGAGCTTGAGGCCATTCCTTCTTGTCCTGTCCCCTGTCACCAGGGAGAAGAAGCCAGCACCCTCCTCTCTACAACCTCCCCTCAGGTAGTTATAGAGGGCAATGAGGTCTCCTCTCAGCCTTCTCTTCTCCAGGCTAAACAACCCCAGAGAGACAAGGGAGTAACAAGGATCCCTTATTGTCCACAACAGCCATCTGCTCAGCCTTTTTCCAAGGATATGCCATCAATAAAACAGCAGTTGGGTCATCTGTTTTGCTGTCCTTGGCAATCTATGGCTTTTTCTGGTTACTTCATCAACAAGTGCCAGCCCTGCCTGTCACTGCTAGCTTCTTCACTGACTGGAATTACAAAGGCATGTTGTGACTGACATGCTGATAACTGTCTGGAACCAGCTCAATAATGGCACTCCTGAGTAATTTCAGTTTGTTAGAAAAGTAATAAAATCATATTGGGTCACAATGCAGGTATTCCAAAATAGACAAGGAGGTTGGAACTGGATAATATTTGAGGTCCCTTCTAATCAAAACCATTCTATAATTCTAATGGTCAGTGTGTACCATTTTAGGCATATTGTATATCCCTTTGCAATTATGAATTGTTTTCTTATGGCATTCCTGCCTCATTAAGCAGACAGTGGTCAGGAAGAACATGAGGACTGAGTGGTGAGTGAAACTGCTTATTCAATAAATAATTTGTTAAAGAAGGTATAGGACCTGAACAGAAAAGATTGTCTCATTCTGGTTAAATGCTGCCTTGGGAGTTCGATTTTTGTCCTATCCCCAACTGAGGTTAGGGTATTAAAGCTAGATTTGATACACTTTCCATTTTGTGGATGTCTTGGGCATGGGAACTGACTTGAGGCAGTGTTGAGCAGCCATGATTTAAATAAAAATAAAATCTACTTTGGAAGACAAAAGAAAAGATTGTTTCATGCTTAATCCCTATAAAATAAGGTTGTTGCTGATTTCAGCAGACCATGCCAAATTAGTGCAGAGTGGCTGTTCTTTCACAGCTTGTAAATCGAGGGCCATAATATCCTCCTTTTTTCCAGGGGTCTTGTAAAGTTGGATTTGGTGACATTCTGAGGTGGGAGTGGTGGAGATCCCAGAAAACTATGAGAAAAATAACTCTTCATTCTGTTCTTTTGACAAAAGACAACCAGTAGATAAGGCCAGAAGCTGGTCGAGGAGATGGGGAAAATGTTTGTTATCTCAGCATCATCAATCGTGGGCAGCAAATATAGCAAAGTTTGGTGAAAGACATAGTGTGAATTCTGTATTTAAGGAGTATGTCATGAATGTATATGTGTGAAATTAAACGTGAACAACCAGCTCAGTGGTAGAGAATCTGCTTACTAGTGTTTCTGCTCAGTTTCCAAACTTAGCAGTCTTTCTGTAGCTTTTTAGCAGTAATACCTGAGTGCATAATTACAACTGTTAACACACACGCATGCTGACAGACTGAACATTCATGGTAAGACCTGTGCCAGTCTGTTAGTTTCATTCCCTGCTCCCAGGGGACACTGACAGCAATGGGTTTGAGCAAAGGCTGTTTGGTGTTTCTGAGGATCAGCTCTTCTTTGGCATATGCTGGGGTTTTTGGAGTGCATCTCAGGATGGGAGTGCAACAGAAGCATTGTTCTTGTGCCCAGTCTCTTTAACTGGAGGGTCAAGCAAGTGATTTCAAGATGATCCTGGGGCTGCATGCTGTAGTCTGGAGTATGGTCTTTAATTTGTCTCTTTCCTCTGTGATACTGAGCCGAAGTACAGAAAAAACAGCCGTCCACAATCTACCACTTGAGGTTTCCTTTGGTGTGGGGGGATTGGCAGCTTTTCCCAGTCCATTCCTTTTCCAGCAGGTTCGTTAGCAGCTGGATCCTACTGACTTGCATCTGTCCCTGGATGATTTTACGGCTTTGGTGGGACTCATCACATAGAGCAAATCAGAGCAATGATCAGTCTTCACAAGCCACACTGCTGGCATGGAAGCACCAGATGAAGGATCTGTCTGTTTAAAGTCAGTTCCTCCTCTTTGAGTCATTAATTTTTTTATTTTTTTCTCTTTCCATCTTGGTGTTCTTCCTGGGTAATGCTGAAGATGGGGGACTCTCCTTACAAGCTGAGCTGCTCTAAGCACTGTTGGAGCCCACTGAGCTCCTGCTTGGCTCTTGTGCCCTGAAAAGCCTGTCATGAAGACAAGTAGCAGAGCTGGAGTCATCATTGGCAGTTGGCAAACATTTTATCAGGGGAAGAAAAGCAACAGCTTGCTAGTTCACATTAAAGCTGTTCCTGGGACCGCAGGTGAGGAGTAATGGTAGGACCAATCCTGACTTTTGCTTATAGACAGAAAAAAATATGAAGGTCTTGGCTATAGGAGCAGATTTTTTATTAAAAAATATAAGCAATTCCATAATTTGCAGCGGGCTTAAAATATTACGGTCAGCTCTAGAATCTTACAGGAAAGTAACTTGCAGTTATTCTGCACAGCAGAGGCAGAATGAGATGAGGCCATAGTGAAGAAGGGAAAAAGCAGATGGATAACATAAAGTACCTGGAAGGGTAGGCTCTGGAGATTTTTGGAGAGACAAAGAAAAGTGTAAGCAGCAGTAAGTGGAGTTGGATAAAAATGGCATATGTACTGGGTCATGAAATCTACTAAGTAGAGAGGCTAGGGAAGTGACTTTCATGAAGTACTTTAGTTAGCTCATTTGCCTGCATCTGCCTTATCTTCTTCACGATGAAGTGACAAACAGCTGGTGGTGGCATTTTTTAACTTTGTGTTTGAAACCAAAGTTCCTGATTTGGGACTTTTAAGCTCCCCCCACCCCAATTTAGAAGATTGTTCTGTTTATAGTCTGTTATATAGATGGATGGGTAGTGACTGTAAGGGAAGACTTATATTCAGTCTCTCTCATGTTTTGTTTGTTTTCTCTTCCTTCATCCCCAAGAACTGGGTAAAAACTTCTTATGTAGATTTGGTGAGACTTCTTTTGGTTTTGCCACCTCCCCCTCCTCTCTGTAAAAGTATAACACTGGATTCATAAATGTTTATGCACTTTCTCATATTACAGAGAATTGATAGTAACTGGTTTTTAGATTGGAGGAGAGTGCTTCAAAAATAAGTGTTCCTAAATTTACCTTGCTTATTGCAAGTTTCACAGAGTTGTATTTGCATTTTAGAAAGCTGTGGAATGTCATCATCTTCTTTAGTCCCCTTGTTAATTTTTGTTGCCCAAGTTTACCTGCAGAGTGGGAGGCAGTTTCACACAGTCAAGGTCAGTCTTGGTGGGTAATTATAAGGAAAGGTGGTGTGCCAAAGGCAGCACTTGGATGATCTCATGTGATCTTCTGGTTTTCAATCAATGTATTGCCATATGTTGAATTAGATGGAGCTTTCTAGTCTTCTGCAACATTTACTATTTGGTGCAAGAATTGCAGCAACTCCAGGAAACATGCTCTTACAATTAAATCTACTCTGTACTCCTCAGCAGATACTACTGGCGGACTAGACTTGAGTCTGTCTAGCCTGTGCATGAGGTGAGAGGGGTGTGTGAGACTCTGCAGATTCACACAATCAAAAAGTGGATGCTTACAAAGAGTGGAGAGACTGTACCTTGCTGATGACAGCTTAAGCTTTACTAAACGTTGAGAATTTGCACAAACATCAGAGTGCTCTCTTTGTATTTGAAATTATTGGCTATTAAAAGTTGCTTGACAGTAGTTTCAGGAGTGTTTCACTAATTTTGAGACTGTAAGGCCTTTGGTGTGTTGTATGTGTACTATCATATGTAGTGCTGGACATTTCAATTATTGGGCCCCTGCAAGTTGCTGATTTTGATCTATTTCTAAAGATTCTTCCCTTCTCATTGGAACTAGAGGCCAAAACTGCAGCGGTATCAAGCCTGTCTTTCCAGTTCAAGCACAGCAGAACAGTTGTGATGATCACAACATCATGAATAGTAGATTGCAAAGTGAGCTGGGTTGTTTTTGAAAGAAAACTGGGGAAAGATCACAAGACTGGGTACCCTAAGGTACTCATGTGAGTCTGTTATCCCACCTCTATGTCTTTTCTTTAACAACTTTCTATCTCTTAGTAGTTATTGGTCTTGTGCCAGAGCAGCGCTGTAGTTTGGACAATGTCATTCATGGTCCTACTCTAGGGTATTTCAGCAGCCCTTCCTTTAACTCCTGTTTCCTGATTTAAAAGAGCTTTCATGCTATGTTGTCTCCTCTCATTTTCCATTGGCAAAAAAAGGGGGGAATTGAATTTCTCCTTGGAATGTATCAGAGCATTTCTGCTTCTCTTTGCAGGCCATGGCTTTTGCCCCTTGGATTTAGGAGTTTGAGGAGGGCTGTGGGTGAGGCACCCACTGCCAACAGTCACTTCTGCTTGTTGGCTTCAGAGACAAAGGGAAGTGGCTAGAAGTTGAGGAAAAACTGGGTCTATAAGGTACAAACCAGTGGGAAGTGAAGTTAGAAGTGAGGATTCAGTTAGAAGTAAAAAGCTTTGGTGCAGCATCTCACCTTGTCTGAGCCTCAACAGCAATTACCTGTCTGGAAGTGTGGCAGTTGTGCTGCATAGAGGTGGCCTGATCCAGCTCACACATCAAAGTCAAGACTTATAATTTAAGAGTTGAAAAGATTTTTTAATATAGACCGGATGTAACTTCAGGAAACTGTGACACAGAGGTCCCTAGCATAAGAAATATTGCATTAGAATAACACTCTCGATGTTAAATTGCTGTTATTGTTAGCCTTTCCTCTGTGTTCACCCCCTCTTTGATTTCCCCTTTCCTTTTTTTTACTTCCCAACAACCCAGATGTAGTTTTGATGTTATCTTTTTCTGTCATGCTGTTTGTGTGGTACAGTGTTTATTTTTCAAAGCCAAAGGAGGATTTAATAACATTGAGCTGATCACAGAACAGCTTTGCTTTAAAAGCTTATTAGCTAGGGCTTGTCTCCTGGTTGTTGCTTTCAGTGACATGCCTGTCACTGTGACAGAAAATCACATATATCCTTCCTTGTTTGCATTTTTTGTTTCTCTCTAACTCTCCTGGTGAGAGGCAGTGCTGATAAAGGGCTTGGAGTAAAGCTTTGTCTGCACCAGTGAATGCTCATTTTTGCACATTTTCTAGTTTGTCTTATAAAGGGAACCAAACAATCCTCATCTGAGCCTGGACCTTGGACATGGAAATTTTGACCTAATTGTCAGTTCTGGCCAAAACCAGCAGGAATGTGCAGGTTCCAGATATGCCATGAGCTCCTATTAGTTTTGTGAAAATTGGTATCTGGAAAGAGGACGGAATTTCCCCTGTGGGGAAGTTGTTTTTTCTTACAAGAGGCTACAGAGGAGAGGGTAGCTTGCAGGTGAGCATGTGCCTGGCTTTGGATCCCTGTGTTGTGCTGGTAAATATCTTCCTCTGGCAAGCGAAGAACAGTGTGGGGGACTGAGTCTTGTGGGAGGGATGCAAGCTGAGGCCTGAGTGGCTCTGGTTAGGGGTAACAACTACAGTGGTGTGTTTTGCTGCTCACAAAACAATTTTTCATGTAAAACACACTTGTGGAGTCAAGAGTGGTGTTTGCACAGTTTTTCAGAAATTCACCCAGGCCTGCTTTAGAGTAATGAGATTAGGATGAAACTTGTGGAATTAAGATAGTAAAAATCAGGTTCTTTCAAGTTACTCTTTTTTTTCCTGTTTTTTAAAAAAATTCTTTATCCAGATGTCCCAATTCATGTTATCTAAATTTACTCTGCAAGCACAAAGCATAGAAACTTACTGAAATTTCTTATCTAATTAGGCATCTTTGGGAGCTGGGGTTTTAAGCATAATGCCAAAGATAGAAAAACTTTTGATAAAACCACAAGAGAGCTGGCAGTGTTCACAAAGAAAATACAAATAACAGGATGGAGATGACCGTAGCTATGAGGCAGGTAGGGGTCTCTTCTCTGGTGGCTGTGCAGGCTGGATTCTGCCAGCATTTTCCCCATTCCTCAGCTTCACATCTCTTCCCAAGTCCTTGTCCTTCGTTTCCTTGTCCCTGCTGCCATAGCAGTTATTGTCACCTGTAGTTCATCTGCAGACGTCTGCTTTGTGAAGACCGAGGGATTAGAGGAAGAGCAAGAACACCAGAGATACCTGCAAAGCAACAGACTTTTGTGAAAGCCTAACTGAATGCAAGAGAGCTCACCAAGCAACAGCAGCATGTGATCAGGCTGTCAGATATGAGCCTGGCATCTGTAGTACACATTGCTTACAGAATAGAGCAGCAGAGAGTTGTTGCCTCTATGTGACTAGATTGGACTGTTTCACTATCTTGGCCTTTCACCTCTTGGCATAGCAGAGTCATCCTTAAAGTTGCCTGGGTTACATTAGGGGACCTGAGAACATGAGACACAAGTCCTGCTAACCTTAATCTAACAAACATTTCGTCTAATAGGCATTCTTCACCTGAAGTTCTGAGTGTTGGAAGGAGTATAAAATGGCAATGATTCTCTAGACTTGAAAAAAAAAACAAACCTAAACCCCAAAACCTAGCCCAGTTAATTGGAGTCACATAACAGTAAATAGATGGTACATTCTTTCCTGATAAAACTTTAATGACTCTCATGCTAATCAGCAGTCAATCGTGCATCGGCATCCCTCCTTCATTTGTCTTAGAACATCACAAAATGGGTTAAGTTGAGCTTGGAAAAAGCATACTTACTCTGCAACAGAAACACTCACATGTGGTGTTTTTCAAGACTAGCTGTTAAAATGTAAATACAGACTATACATCAATTCAAGCTTTGATACTCAAAGGTAGACAAGTACTCTGTCTATTTTATTGGGGTTTTTTTTCCTTTCTTTTCTAGATGTAGGTATCCCAGCATATTCATTCTTAAGAATTTAGATGTTTTAGTAGCACTTGATCTGCACTATACACCTTTGGTTTAACTTTTTTTGTTAAATAAAACTGTCCTTTTGCTCAGTCTAGGTGGAAATGTGGTTATGTGCTGTATTTGTGTTCTTTAAATAGAAGCATTACTTCATCTTGATAAAAGGCAAAATAAAGCTCAGCTTGCTACAGAAACTCTGGCTTTACAGCCTTAATTTTTGAGGAACAGCTTTAGTTTAGTGGGGAGAAAAAAAACCCTGCGCACGTTATAAGTTTCTGTACTGTTATTCTTAATGATGTCCTTTATAGTGCTCAGTAGAGTCATAAGTTTAAGAATTCAGCCTTTTTCGAGTCAGCGACATATTACTTCCACCTACATGTGCTGTGGGAGTCAAGTCAGCACTTTTATAATGGCTTTAAGACAACTGTTTCTCTTCTTCCTTTAGGCTCATAGCTGGCAACCTGGAATCAAGAACCCATACCGTGGGGTGGTGGTATGGCCTGTTCCTGAAAATGTTGAAATTACTGTGACGCTCTTTAAGGTATGGTTTGTTGTTTTTTATAAAAGCATATTCTTTCCTATTTCAGGAACAGCATATTAAAAAATTCTGTTTGGAAACATCAGTTTGTGATCACAAAGCCCCAATCTTACTGGGTTTAAGTTATTAACTGCACAACTTTGTCCCCCGTTTAAATTGTGGAGAATAGGATGACCTGTGCCCCTGCCAAAGCTTACTTTTGTAGTTTTAGTTAACACACTGAAATATCCCATTGAGCTGATTATGGCGAGTCATTGGCATTGAATTTAAAATGTGTAGCTGTGCACGTAGTATATGTGTAAGAACTTGGCGTGGGTTATAGTCTGGTTCTCTTTAGATACTGTAAGCCAGAAGTCATCAAAACAGAGCCATTTTGAGACTTCCTTGTTCAGTTCCAGTGCAGTGACCCTATTTCTTATGCTATTTACTAGGAAACAGAATCCAGCTCTTAATTTCGCAGTACTTAGTATGCCATACAAACATCACAGTACTTAACATGATTGCAGTTGTAGGAGTGGAAGTATTTTAGTAGTACAGAGAATTATAAGATTTTACAGGGAAACTGCATTTGTTCTGTTAAAAAAAAAATGAAGCTGTGGCTGCAAAGCAGGAGTAAAAATTGATGGTTATGCTAGAACTTATTTTCCAAATATCATTGGGCAAAGCCCTTTCTGCATAAAGATAAACAATGCAGCTTGACGCGTGTGACAGTGTAGGAGGCTGCCTGTGAGGCTGAAGACTTCTGGGATTTTCATTCCATTAGTTCTTCCTTTTTCTTTGCTCTGCTGTCTCCAACTACACTCTGGTTGTTCTTATTTATAATTGCTTCTTTTACAGCTTTGGGCAACAGTAAAAAGCTTTTTTTCTAATTAGTAGAATCTTATTTCTTTGTCTTGGGGACTTCTCTGAATAACTGCTTAGAAGTTATTTATTACTCTTAGAAGAACTTATTACTCAGTTAATTTAACCTAAAAAAAAAACCCTAAAAAAAAGGATGATTCCCTCTTTTTTTTTGTTTTGGTGATCCTTGGGATCACCAATGAACAGAAGTGTCCCAGGTTGCCAATGATGTTAACTGTCATAATTTTGTCTCTCTTCTTAGCAGACACATAGATTTCAGCTGAGGTTCAAAAGTTCACTAGGAAAAATTGTTTGTCTTTGCACGCTTCAAGGGCCCCTACTTGGGTTAAGAAGTTATATGCCTTTATATGACTACGTGGCATCTCTGCATCATGTGAATATGGTTATGTAATGTGGTAATTAATATTTTTAACATTTAAAGTGAAGCAGAAATGTGTCTTGATTGTGTATGTGATAGCGTTAGGCAGAGAATAAGAAACTTAAGTCCCTTTTGGGTGCAGCTCTGCTCTGCTGTGGCTTTGGAGTAAAGGTGTCTTGCAGCCTTCTCCTGCTATCCCACACCACCTTTTTATTCCTACCTGCACTGCCTCAGGGCTGTATTGTGTTGTACAGCACAAGAGACTTGTTGAGCCACTGAAAAGGAATGTGCGGGCTAGGACCAGATAGTAATGGGGGGAAGAACGGCCCTTGTAGCCTGTGTCAGGTATTGCCACAGCCTTAATTTTACCCAGCCCTGTGGCTCTGCAGGCAGATCTATTTACTGCCCTGCACCTTCCCTCCCCTAAAATGAGCCTGCCTGTTGCAAGGGCTAGTCTGGGAGGAGAGATAGGAGTGTGAAAAGCCCCAGAGGCATCTTGGGAATGCTACACTGATTTCTGCGGGAACAAACACAGGCTTTTATGATCAAAACATTGAGGTCATGTAAAGAAGCATTATGTTGTCAGGCAGCTCCTAGGTAAATTTGATCCTCTGGCTCCTTAAAGAAGAGTGCCTATAAGTGGCTGAACATATCTTTTTCTCTGTGAAGAACAGGCAGGTGTGGTACAGAGCAGTACTTTTTGAGCAAGCTGGATAATGCACCAGAACCACTGCGTCTGCGTGGGACCAGCAGCCTGCTGGAGTGAATGAGTTAGTTGAGTGATACGTGATTGCAGGCAGAATATGATGTTAACGCAGTTTAGGCTGTGCCCAGTCCTTTGATGGGTCTGGCTCAGTGCTACAGGGGCACTTCAGCTGTAGTGTGGGATATATCCTAACACCCAGAGAGCTGGCATTTCTGTAGGTGGTATGGTGTGGGTGAAGGCAGTCAAAAAGAACTAGCTGGTTTTTGCAGAACTGATGCATTGTCAGGTCAGTGTTAGAGTAGTGGGAAGGGAAGTGCAGCAGCCCTTTTGGAAGCTGACTTTCAAGTCAGGTATTTATATCATTCCTTCCTCTAGAAGGAGGGAGGCAAAAATAATGAAAGTGGAAAAACTCAGAAAAGAGGTGGTTTATTTTCCAGTTCTGTAAAAGTCCCTTTAGGAGCCACTACCCTGTGAAGGAGAGTGACTGCTGTGGCCTTTTGCAGTAAGGGCACTTAGTGCAATCATACTGTTTTAACAAACAGTAGTTTGTCCTCTTTCATTACCGCTGGAGAAGCTAAGGGAAGCTGCTGCCTCCACATCTACACTGGCAGAGCACACTGATGGGAGCAGGTTGCTCCAACAGAGCTTTGTAGCAATCAGATAACAAATAAGGACAGTGGTGCTGTTTGGAATAGAAGTACAGGGAAGGGGAAGAATGAACTCCAGGACAGACAGTAACATGTTTTGGGAAATGATTCACACATCAGTGACTGTGCATTTGTAAGTGGCTGTTGAAATGTGTAGCTGGTAGGATTAGGAGATAAGTTGAGGTTTCAAGTGCTGATGAGAATGTTAAGAGCATCCTCTCCAGTAGTCACCCGCAGACACTTGAGAGCTGGCTAGCAAAGTGCCTGTGGTAAGTCAGGAGACAAGATATTCTGCATTATCTGCATATCTCTGTTTTGGGTGTTAGCTTGTTTCCAACAATATTTTTGTAATTCTTAGGCAAGCAGGGCTAAGTATTGAAGAGACTATATTTAACCTTCATTTTAAAAACTTTAATTTCAAATAAGTATTTTTGTTTGTTCCATTTCACTTTTTTTCTGGGCTGCTGGTAGAATTTTGTAGTGCTCTGGAATCATCTGATCCAGCTTCCATTGAGTAGCTCTTGCTCCTGCCCATCCAACTAGTGGAAGTGCTAATTACATAAAAAATTCCATCTGTTCTGAAAGTTTAACTTCTTCCTTTGCTGTGGTCTACAATGATATTTGGTTATGCCTTGAGTTTTTCAACTGAATCGGGGAGAAAGAAATATTGTGAAACAAGAAGTCTATTGTGCTTTTTAAGTCCCTGATTTGTAGTGCTTTCATGGAAAGATCCACAAATGCCAGAAAAGCTAGTTTTTGTTTCCATGGTTGCACGCCAGAAGCTTATTTTTAGAGATCCTGCATTGTCAAGGTTTAACCATCATATATGAAATCTTGTATACTTTTCTGTGGTTTTATGTACAAACACATACCTGTACTGAGAGAGATTTTTAAATGAGAAATTTTGATTGCCAGGCAATCTCAGTGCTTTTAGCAAAGCTAAGTGATCGTCATCATTGTATTGTGAGGAATTAAATTGCAACATCATTAGTTTCTGGCTTAAAAGCAAAGTGAATTTCCTCAGCAAAAATGTTTGTTCTTCTAGAGTAAGCATGGACTTTGCTTCATTGAATTACAAAAACCACTTGTTTTGTTGGTAATACAGAAGGTTTAGCATACCAGTGTTCTGTTACTACAACAAGGAAGATTATCTGGTCTTCATGCTAGAGTTTAAAAAATAATATTTTTTTTCAAAGGCATAGCTTTCTGAGCACACACAAAAATATTTATGCATAAAACAAGAATAAAATAGATGATAAAAGAAAACTGGTGTTGTTGATAGTGCTCTCGTCCCCACATATATTTCAGAATCAATCCCCTATCATCTTTCTTGAAAGCCCAAGTCATTCATGCGCTAGCAGGAATACTGCAGCAGAGCCGATACAGTGTCTTGGAGAAGGGGGAAAAACCCCAAACCAAAACCCTTAGATAAAAGCCATTTCTCAGAAGCAAGGAGAAAAAACAGGTTCAGAACTTAACTGCTTCAATCTAGAAGAGACCAGTGGCTTGACCGAACACTATGGAGAAAAAAGGAAGGGGAAAACAGCCCTGTAGACAAGGCAAGATATTGTATGTCAAATATTAAAAAAAAAACAAAATCAAATCAACCCCTTCACACACACACAAAAATATAACAACAAGCAAGCCAAACTTTGCCTTTCTAGTCCAGAGACTTTACAGGAAAGTTTGAGCTGTCATGAGCTTGATGTAGTGATGTACAAGAACAGTTCTGCCAGTAAGCTCAGAGCACCCTGCTTTCTAGAATCTCAACAAAAGCCAGCGGGAGTTGTGCGTGATTTTTCTAGATTAATCAGGCCTCTATAAGCAGTATTGAAATCAACAAGAATTGGGTCAAATTTTGACTCTTCTGCAGCTTCAAACAACCAAGTACAAAAGCTGAGGACAGATGCTGGGGTACCAGGAGCATCTGCTAAAGCTCACTGTTAGAGGCACATCACAAACCCTGTGATAATTTGATCTGATTTAATATGACAGGCCTTAAGTAGTTATTCCCCAAGAAGAAGGCCTGAAGATTAGGGCTGGTATGAAGTGATCTAATTGAAAGGCAAGCTTCAAAAGCTGGGAAAACTTAGGTGGAAGGTACAAGGAAGAAAGGGAGGAAGGGACTAACAGTCTGAAGACCTTCCTCACCCACTCTGTCTGCTGCTGAAGAGAAGGAGCAATCCCTTGTCTGCCCATGTGTCTTTCATTTCTGTTAAGTGAGAAACAGAAATAACTCTGAAGGTAACTTAAACTACTGAAGAAGAGTTACCTTTCTTCGGTCTTCCAGAAGGCTTGTGTGACTACACAAAGGATGCACTCCTTGACAAAGGTCTTTGTGGAGTGGGTTGGTGAAATACTGATGAACATGTAACAAAAATGTGACAGATGCATTCCTTGTTGCTATTCTTTTGCCTGAGCCCAGACAAGTTGACTGTTTTCAGGTAGTTGTCACGTGGATAGGTGGAATGAGGTCACAGAAATAAGCTGAAGGGTGGAATTGCAGAGAAAGGTTTGTAGGACTGAGCTTGTTAAAGGCCAGCATATCTCAGTTAACGCAGTTACTGGGAAAGCATGAGATAGGCTGAGGCTTCACTGATGGAACAAAACTTATCTTGGAGAAATGATTATCTAAGAATCTCCCTATGGGAGAAACATCCTTGTCCTTTGCAGTTCTCTACTATTGGCATCTCCTCTGAGCATTACTTCTGAATGCTGAAGTCCTCTTACCAGAAAAAAAAAAAAACTGTCAGGGATAAAAAAAAAAAAGAGGGCTCCAAAACTTATTTGAGGACTCTGGAGCGTCATGCTGAGAGGTGAGTGTACATGGGATGAGAAACAGTAAAATGGGACCCGTCGCTGGATGTTAAGAATGATAATTCTTTTCACACAATAAAAGGACAGGGAACAACAAGCCATTTGATCCATTTGCCCATATACTCACAGCATTCAATTCAAGGTAAAACCATAATGAATGTTGACTATATCTGTAGTATGTTGAAGTAAAATGAGTGTTACCAAAAGCAATGGCTCTTGCCAGGTCTCTGATTTACTTCAAGGTATGAGGCAGTTTCAGGCTGAGAAATGCACTGGAAACACTTTGTTCCTTGAGTTTTTTAGGTAATTTTCATTATCATTTGCTTTCAGGAAGGATGATGGGAATGAGGTCTATTTATAACTCCTGTCTTTAGGTGTTTGCAGCTGCAAATTTGCAGTGATTACTTCTGTTTGCTCGCAGGTGAGGTGAGGTTCTGTGTACTGTATTACCATGGATGGCTTTCACACAGTCAAAGGCTACTGTAGCTGTTACTCTTAGGGTTGTTGTTCTTTGCAATGGCATTTTTTTTTTCCTAAAGACCAATAAGCTGTATAGTCCACAAATAATAGTTTGCTAAATTTTATGGAAACATCACTTTTTTTGGGAATGACATATGGAAAAGTTAACCCAAAGGGTGAAATCACTTCTGCAATAGAAACAGTGTTGTAACTATGATCATACAAGTATTTGTTATGCTGACCATGTAATAAAGTTGTAAATTACGTAGAAATATGCATGCTGCTCCCTGGGCTTCTAATAAACGCATTTTAATGAGAAGAGTGAAGCCATTTATGTGTCTGTTGAAAGGAAATGCCAGTGCTTATATGTGTATAGGTTTTATGTTTCTAGAAGTACTTCAAAAGTAACAAGAAATGTGACTTAAAAAAATGTCTGGAGATGTCTTTAAATCTGAACTATCTTACATGTATGAGAAGTGTCCCTATTTTAGCATTTTTCATGCAGTCTGAACTTTCAGTAAGGTTGTTCATTAGAGGAGTCCTTGAATATTTCCATTTGTATTTTTTCATTCTGAGTAATTGGTAGGGAGTTTCAGGGTAACACACTCATGTTTATTTTTTTCACAAGTGTTTGCAATTTGATTTCGTGCGCTTGCTAAAATGTTGACTATTAAGAAGTTTTTTCAATTGACAGTATTATTTTACTGTATAAGATTATCAGAAATACTTGACAGAGCACTTGATTCTGTAGCCTTCAGAGTGGGAATCAGTTTTATTGCCACTGATAGAGCTTTGGGGTTTTTTTATAGATTATTTCCTTGCATGAACAAAACAACAGTTGTTTTTGTTACATGGGATAAAACATGGAGCCCTGACATTGCAAGGAGCTTTAGATAAATCTGCAAACTCACATTAATAGCTTTTGGGGGAGTTACAAAAAAGATTGAACAGGATGAAATATTTAAGAGTTTAGTCACTTATTTTGGAGAAGCTTATTAAAACATAAAGTGATTAATGATCCCATTAAATCTCATTATATCATTTTATGCTGTATCAAAGGAAACAACTAAACAAAAAGGTAATTGCCCCAGGTTAACTCTTGAAAATGAGAAGTATTTAATAGCTGGATTACAAAAAATTATGTATCTGGAATTTATAAACAATACAGCAAAGTAGCAGATATCATGCACTTCACTTATGTAATGCAGAATTCTACAAACCTGATTAATGTGTTGGGTGTATAATTACATAATCTGATATTTACAAATACAGTAATTTGAACACAGAGATACCTCCATATAATTTCCTTCTATCCTTATGGCTAGTAAGTGGTACAGTGTGTTTTACACTCCGTTGCAGTATTTAAATTATTCTGATGTCTAAAAAAGTCTAAAAACATTTATTCTTACATGAAAATAGATCATCAGTTTTGACATAAGTTTCTGTATCATATTACACTTTTTCTTGGAAACTACATCCCATTGTTGGAGTAATGCATTTTAAAATGTGCATTGCATGTGATACCTGTGGCTGTGGCTGTTAAATATATAGGTATAGAGGGTGCCAGCGGTATGATGTGGTGCTGAATTTCCTTTGCAAGCATGTCAGTACCCAGCAGGAGTCCTTCTGCAAGCAGAGCTAGTATTTTATGGGGTTTCTGCAGAGCGGTGAACCCACTTTGCTGAATTTTGTAGGAGGGACGCTGCTGCAGGAGACAGGATGATGTCTTCGTAGAAGTGTTTTTGTAGCTTATTCAAAGAGGAGGTTTATTTAAGACCATAAGTTTGGAGGGGTTTTTTTGTGGGCTGGAAAAGGAAATAATTCTTTTTGCTGGTTATTTATATCGTAAGCTCATTACTTACAAAATCTTTTATTTTGTGTATTTGATGAGGACTAGTTAAAAGAATCATTTGCAGTACTACAACACAATATTCTGCCACTGTGTGTCTGACTTCATGGTAAAACTAAGCGGAGCAAGGATGGTTAAAGCAAAGACTAAGATAGTGGAAAAGGTTGAATGTGAAGCTTGTAGCATTCTGAGAAGGAAGATGATGCTAATGGAGATAAACAAAGTAGAAGAAAAATATCTCTATCCATTTTCTTAATTTTTAGAGTAGCATGATGGAATTGGTGCAGCACTTGATGTAGTTACAATGAGCAGGCTCCAAATAATAGCAAGAAAACTCTGCAGATGCTGAGAGGTCTCACATGATGAGGGCAAGTGCTACTTATGGGGAAATGACATTTACTTACAAATGTCTGTAGCATGCAGGTATCAGAGGCAAAGGGATAATTGAGTGGTTTCCTGTAACTAGAAATAATAAGATAAAATTGAAGTATAGCAAAATGATGCATCATGTCCAAAGAAAACCTAAAGCCACATTCTTCTAATGTGAGAAGCTCTTTTGCAAGAGAAGTTATTTTGTTACCAAAGCTCATTAAATTGGAAACAAATGCTATATATATTAACCTTGCTGTGATTTATCTTTGTGTTGGTGATTTTTTTTTCCTGATCTTTATGTGTGATGCAATAGAAATGCCGTAAAGCCGGGATAGGTGCAGTTTGCAGTGCAACTAGGTACTGTGGACAGCTGTGACTCTGGATCTCTGCTCATTCTGGTGGTGTCTGGGCACAAGAAGGCTGGGAGCAGTAACTTCCTCCCGTGTTCTCTGCAAGGTTTAGATTTGTTGTGTTTATTTGGGAGATGGAAATGGAGAATCAAAAAGAGATATATATCTTTTTTGCTCTGGATAAAAGGAAAAGGAATTACAGCCTTTTGTCAGAATCGACCTCATGTTTGTATCTGTGGGAGTCTATTAAATCCTCACTGGCAGTTTTACCCCAACTTTTGTTGACATCCATTGAAGCCTACATTCTAGCTAAAGTATTCCCCTTTGTCATCTATAGTGGGTAAAAATATTTCTGTGAGTAAATTATAATCTTGGCTGAGTTACAATTCCTTGCGCTCTGGATTATTTTTAGACTTAAATTCTCTGGTTTGTTTTTCTAGGATCCTCATGCTGAAGAGTTTGAAGACAAAGAATGGACGTTTGTCATAGAGAATGTAAGCTGGAACGTTATGTTTTTTTTTTATACATATAAGGCTTAATCATTTGAAAGATTAAGGAGTGTCCAAATGCTGAAAAAGGCTTTGACTAAAATTTGTGCTGCTGAACCACACTAAAGCTTTGCTCTGTAGTAATAAAGGCTCATTAAAATACCTATTGTTATGTTACAATTACGATACTGGAGAGGGGAGTGCTATACTACACTACTTTAGATTCCTGTAAGCATTGGTGTTACATTCCCTGTAAGCATTGGTGTTCCTTGCATTATTTTGCTATGAGCAATGGAGTAAACAAGTCAGAGCTGGGTTATGACTCATTGTTTTACGGGTTATGACACATTATTTTTCTATGAACAGGGCAGTGAACAAGTTGGAGCTAGGTTATGCCATCTATATTTCCCAAACAGCAGCGCACCCTTCCTGGTTTTGAATGCTGCTTGTTTGGGAAGAGCACAATTTCATCACCTGTGCTTTATAGGTGGGGAAGTTGAGGCAGGTGGAAAGGTGGTACCTAGCCATGGTCACCTGAGAGAAGAGCAAGAGAATGATGTATTGCTTGTGCTCCCTGAGGTGGGAGGAAGAGTCTTGTGCACTCAGTGAAAACCCAAAAGGTGGTTCCTGTGAGTATCTGACTACCTTGAGTCAGGAGCTGCCAGAACTTTTCAGAGAGCTGAGCTCCTGAGGTCTATACAAACAACATGCTTTGGCAAACAGCAGAGCTTAACATTGCATAGAGCAAGTGCTCAATGAAATACCATTTTCCTTTCCCTTCTCTGTGCTGGGCTGCAGCTTCCGCTCTGAGGCTGTCTGGGCTGAAAAACAAGGTAGCTGCTTTACCTGGAGTTTCCTTGGAAAGGAAACCTTTTTTTTAAATAGATTTTTAAGTATTGTAGTATCAAAACGGGGTATGTCTCTCTCATTAATATAGGTACATTATCAAAAGTTTCTCAGGCACATGATTTAATTTTTATTTATGTTGTTTTTAAACAAAAATAATATTGCTCTTTACCACACAGCAGTGAAGTATGGGGAAGCAACAGCAGTTGAATGTTTGGGGTTTTTTTTTGCCTAAAAGTACTGCTTTTTTTTTCTTGTCAGTATTAAAGTGATTTGGGTGTTCAAAACTAAGGTTTAGTCTGATCACCAGTGGCATTTAAAAAGGGCTAAAAGCAAAGTGCTTTGTGTTTTTAAATGTCAAGTTTCTATTTTCGTTTGAGACTTAACACAAAACACAGTTTAGATACTGTTTCCTGGAGTTTCCATTTCTTTCTTACTTAGTTTATTTTAATTGGGGAAGTCTCAATCACCACTTGTCACTGTATAAGTACCTCTGGGTAAAACAGCGTCAGTGTATTTCTCAACAAACCTCTCTGAGTATATGTGAACTTCTGTGACAGCTCAGCAGATTTTTTTCAGAAGTTTTTAGGAAGTGTGTGAACTGCCCATTCTGATTTATAACACAAAGCTTTTCTTTGCATGTCATTGAATGATATATAGAAGTGGCAGAAGTACATCTGCAATATGCTGTTCTCACTTTCGGCCTCAAATCTTCCCTGAATTGCACTGGTGCTTACAGGGTGGGAGGAGGCTTCGGTTGCTGTGACCCACAACAGGGCCTCCACCAAAACAGTTCCTGTGTGTATTAGTGACAGAGTAAGCTTTTGTTATGTGCACACTTACTCTTTACATCCTCTGTTATGCCGTTAGTTCTTCCCATAAGAACTGCCATATAATAATTGATGGTTATCTTTGCATTAGAGGATATTAAATATAAATATATCCTCAGATTAGTAAATTTAATAAATAGTTTTACTACCAAAATTGAGAGCTAAAGCAACTATAAAACTGGTTTCTATTTTTGCCTTTTTTAAAAATAAGATGAAGCACTACTGAAATCTGTAACTATTGCCAAAAAAATCTGGTCTGCAAATGCACTTGAAGATATGGAGAAACGCTTTTCCAAGAGTAACAGCTCCACTTAGTGGTGGATGAAAATATGTTCATCTGTTTTAGCAAGCAGCAAATGATACAAAGGGTCGTTGACATTTCAGAGCACAAAACACTTGCTTTTTAAACATCTGGAAGCCAGGAAGACAGGAGGCTGATCTCCTCCCTACTTAAATTACCAACATTTACCTCTTTTTGGGCTTAATGTATGGTTTTCCTGGGTGTAAAGGAACATGTTTATCATGAAACATCACCTTTGGGAAGTGTGGGAACATTTACAGACCTTTGCATGCTTTTTGTTTTGTTCAAGTATGTTCTTTTCTCTCAGAACCTGCAAGGTTTCCCTTCCTCCTTTGATAGCAACACTCAGAAGGCAAAGTACTGAAGCCTGAAAAGTTTGTGGATGTTCTTTTGCTATGAACTAATCTGAATTCTGCTGAAAACATTTATTTTGAGCTTTCTTAAAATTACTGTTAAAAGTTGATCTCCAAAATAATTTTGTAATACTTCAGTATTACAAAAATCAGAGCAAAAATCAGCTCAGAGAGATTCAGCTGAAGTTTGATACTTCTGCTGGCAGATGCTACCAAATGAAAACAAAGATTATTCTGAACTTTCTGAGGAATTTCTAAGTAATGGTGAGGTGATTTATGCAAGGTAACCATGCTGTAAATGAAAATGAAGCAGGGTATTTGCTATTTTTTGTTTGGTTTCCTGTTTGAGGTTTTTTGTGCCGTGTGGGTTGTTAGGGTTTTTTTTTATTTGGGCTTTTTTTTTAATCCTGCAAATACATGTACTTTGTAGTCCATCACTTTGGTTATTGTAGGGGGTTTTTCCCTAACTATTTTTAATGTTTTTGTCACTATTTTATGTTAGTAAGTGAACTTTGTTATCTACTGTATTTCTAATCCATAAATAATTTGATCATCGTGCGATGTCTTAATATTTAAATGTTGGTATTAATTTTCCATCAGCCACTTCCATGTCGTTACCTCCTTTACAGCTATGTTCTTTGTATATTTACTGCTACCTTTCTTAGCTCTAATTTCATCTTTATTTAACTGCACTATGAGCATTTGATTATCTTTTCCCCCTTATGAGGCAGTTCTTGGAGTTGTCTTGGGTTTTGTTCTCTTCTGAATAATATCAGATGTTCAGATAGGCTGTTGCAAGTTGAAGAGCAAGAAATTAATAGCTAAGAATCAGGCTTGCACATCTGCAGACAGGTAATAGGCTTTCAAAATCTTGTAGATTGACATTAGTTTGTTCTGCCTATTCAGTTTAGAGGACAAGGACTAGTTGCCTTCCATTTAAAAATATAAGTCATGTCCTCTGGTACATGACTTTTCTTCTTGTTGCTCCCATGGGTAATTTGAATATGAGCTGTTCCTTTCACTGTCTGAGCTCCAACTCCCAGTTTTAAATAAGAAGTTAATGCTGAAAAAAATCTGTTATGAATTACTTTCTTGGGGTTTCTGGTGCACCACTGCTCAGCAAAAGGCTGCTGTGTGGCAAGAAACTGTAGGGACCGAGGAAAACTCATGACTAAGATTAGTGCCTCCACCTAGCCTTCTGCAGTCTCCAAGCTCTCCCACTTAAATTACAGTGCATGTTTCTAAATACATCTTCATCTTCTAGCAGTAAAATTGTTTTCAAGTGAAGTGGCCTGTGGGTGGGTGATCATTAAGCATGCCAGGAGGATGGTAGCTTGTAAGTTTTAGCCAGCTTGAAATGAAGACTGCCTCTCTAAGAAGAGTTCAGCTGACTGGAATTTTGGGTGGTGTTTCTTGATCTCTGCAGACTGTCTAGCTAATGGAAGGAGAAGGGGACAGAAGGGAAGAGTAGAGATTTAAATGGTCCAAGTACGTTGAAGCTTTCCCTGGCTTTATGTACAAGAACTTCATCTAAAATAAAGGTATCTGAGGTGATGGAGAAATGTCACTTTGCTTCCTGGCATGCTTAAGGCATGGAAAATCACGTAAGATCATCCACTGAGGACAGGCCATCACATTTGCCTGTTTGCTAATAGCTATGTAGGCAGCTACTTTCCACATTCTTAAATGAAACTCAAAAAGTCATAGGATGTTTTCAGAGAGTAAAAGATCTGGTCTATGAAACAACTTTTCCAGCTTTTTGTAGGAAATAGTTTTCAAGCCCAGATTTTATATCAAATAGCTAGTAAATCGCATACTAATGTATTCCAAGGTGCATTGTAGGTTTCTCCATCTTCCCTCCTGTGCCCTGTGTTTCACTTTGGTTATTCATGGGGCCCAGGGCTGTGGTGAGTAAGCCCTTTGCAGTAGCATCAATATAATCAAGGCACTGGCAGTCATTCCTGATACTAACCTTGTTCCTCCTTTTATGTGGCAGGCCCATTAAAACATGGTCTTTGCTAACTACAGGAGAGGCAATCCCTAATTTGACAGGTGAATGGAGAAAAATATCCTACCTGGTTTTGAAACTTTGGCTCATAGATTTGTCTAGGTTGAGGCTGGAGGCAGCCTCACCTGACCTGTTGCTCCACAGCAGCATCATTTCAGGCAAACACTTACCTAAACTGTTTTTTACAAACTTTTTAAGATAGGGTTCATGCAGCATCTACAGTCAGCCTGTTCCAGTGCTCCATTGCCTTTACTTTTGGGAATAGTTCTGGCCTTGATCTCTATTGGTACAAGTTCAAGGCTGCTACTTGTCTAGCCAGTTACAGCTATGGAGAACAGCTTCTGCTTTCTGTGTGGGTGGAGACTTCCTCCTTTCTTCTTGCCTCTGACTATTCAACCACAATAATGTGATAGTGGTTACACTGGGATTCATTCATTGGCCTTGATTGCAGTAGCAGATCATTAGCATTCTCTTTCTAAGGACTCATCTGTGTTGAGCAACCGTTCAGGGTCCTGTTCTGCTGGCACTGACCATTGCTTTCAGGGACCAGCAGCACCCTGCTCTGCCTGTACACCATCACTGGCTTGGTTGAAGCAGTGCCATGAATTCCAGGGCTGTTCTTGTCTTGAGATCTTAGAAATTGAATTTGCTTTTGCACCTGCCCTTTCTAGAGAACTTTTTGAAATGTTTTGATGTTCCTTCTTAGACCACTCTTATAATTTTTGAATATTAAGGTAACGAATAGTGAAGAAAACCATGTCAAGCGTTCAAGTTCAGACAGTGATTTATTGTCAGATGTACATCCTTCTCTGAGACTCATCCATGCTTCCAGTCATTTTCTTATACCTTAACCAATAAGGGTATTATGAGCAGTTTTTCTGGGAAAATACATCCAATGAAGCTGCTGAACTGAGGGGTAAAAAAATTATTCCAGTGGTGTCTATTCACAGTAGCCTACAGCTAAAAGTTATTGAGAATAATGAGTGTAAGCTAAAAAAATGAGATATGTCTTTTCCTTTGGTCTATTTCTCTTGCATAACTTGAGGAATTCTAACTCAAAAAGAGTTCTGAACTGGCCTCCCCTCAAATATGGGCAAAGCCTCAAAAGAAAAACATTAGAAAAATTTACAAAACATTTGACATAACCTAGTTTCATTTTATTGGTACAAGTGCATTGTTTTGTTTTTTTCTTCTAACCCCTCATCATTCTATATTGTGGTTGCTTATGATTATTTCTCACTTTGAATGCCCTAAATCACATTATATCACTGACAGGTTTGGAGAGAGTATTTCTGTCTTAAAATGCCTGTATGTTATTTTTAGGCACAACGACACAAATAAAGGTGATAAATAACGTGAAAGTAATGGGAAAGAGGAGAGCAGGTGGATGGGATGTAGAAATGAATTTGTTTCTAGTCTTAAAGGTGACTGATTTTGAATGTGATTTAATAAAATCTTGTATTAGCAAGAAGTTAGGTTTTCATCAGATACAGCTCTGAATATGTTTATTTTCCAAATGAGGCTTTTTGAGAAATCACAGCAAATTTGAACAATAACTAGCCCAGGATTTTGGTAAAATCAGACTTTTATACTGGATGTTTAAACCCCTTTTATCACAGCACTGCTGCCACACTAAGTTCACAACAGCAAGTTTTGCTTTGCATGAGAGTAAAAGCTCAAGTCTAGATGTCAAATCTTCCCACCTGTTTATGGAAATAACTGCTGGAAGGCAAATGCCAGCGTAGCATAGTGAATTGGAATTCTAAGTACTGTCAACGCCATTTGCAGAAAGAACCTGAGGAGAAAGACTGGCATATGGAGTAAGATGATTCCTTACTTGCTAATCAGTTGTCATTCCAGAATTTATTGCAAAATCTTGGTTGTCTCTTCTAGTAAGTAGCATGTGGGAGCTTAAGTTTAAATTGGCGATTTTTATTTACAAAAAAATCAATAAAAATGTTCTCTCATTAATTTTGTATTTTCTGCTTGAAATAAGTTTATGCTTAAAATAAGAACTGACCAGGGTTTTTTTCTGAACTAAATGCCTGTATTTAATATGTTTAGAGTAGGAAGCTCATAGTTCAGACATGCTTTCCTGGTCCTTTAATTCCCTTGTCATATTCTGCTGTATGTGATTATGTGAACTGTGACTGTCAGTCTGTGTAAATTAGGTTGGGTGTTCTGCTCTAGATATAGCTAGGAATTAAATGCTGCTTTGTCAGCCATCTCTGTCTTGCTCTGATTTATATGTAATGTAGAATTACAGAAATTGTTTTAGTTTTTGCTTACATTAAATATTTAGCGCTTTGTTCTAGTTGAGGAATCTCTGAGATTAGGGTTTTGGAGAAAAGTTGTGGAAACTGTCATTTTGATTGGTTGCTCCAGTTCTGAAGAAGACAGATGTTAGAAATGTCTTCAGGAGACCTGATCTGTGTTTTTTCACTGGACCATCACTGTTTGTGTGCACCACAATGGCATTGATGTGCGGTTTTGACTCGCAATAGAATGTGATCCGAGGCAGGGTCTCAGCTCTGATATGGAGCAGGAGAGAGGCTGGTGCGCAGAGCAAATCACCCTGTTTGGGGTCCATGGGTGTGGGTGAGTCTTCTACCTGTCTGCACTGAGCCCAACCACCCTCTTCCATTAGGCACCATCTCTGAAAATTACAGAAGACGGCGAAGGTAGATTGCACGCTTGAATTCTGCTGGAGAATTTTATAATACACCAAGTGCTGTAGTACGATTTGTTACCATCTGTATTTAGTGCAAGTGTTAGGTAAGCAAGGCATGGAAGAATGAGGGGTTTAGGGGTGTTTTCACCACTGCATGGTACAGCACATGGAGAAGAGGCACCCGCAGTCCTGCTTTGAAGCAGGTGTGAGGGCAAGCACCATGTGAGCTTTTCTGAAAAGCTCTATCAAATCATTCTGACCTGCACAAGCCCTGCATCCCCAGGCAAAACCTGCTAGTTCCTTCAGATGGTGTTCCCTCATACCATGCTGCCGTTTAGTCTGCAATGGACGTTTTACTTCTGACCAAAACAAAACTGTGACTGTATCTCCTGAAATTAGGGCCACCACTAATCCTTTTTATCATTAATGTGTAGCAATCTATTAAACAAGAACTGTGAGATGACAAAAATCTTATCTAAATGAGTATTTTAGATGAAGTGTTGAAAGAACTTTTAATATCTAATTAACTTTTTACACTTTTAATACCTTATTTATCTCAAATCAGTAAAATAGAGTATGAAATGTAAGTCCATCCAACTCTTCTCTCCTGTGTTATTCAAAAATATTCAAGAAAATTTTCTTTTGTTATTAAATCTTTATCTCCCAAATGAAATGCAATGCCCAAACTGTCCTTTAAATAATGTTGTTTCTGACACTGTGTTAATAACTGCACTAAATGGATCTGTATCAAACACAGTTTGGCAGATGATACAGCAGTTTTGAAAACTCCAATACAGCATTTCAGTTTAACATTTACTGGAAAAGGACACATCTTATTTTCTACTATTTATGCTACAATTACATGAGCAGCTCTTGTAAATGGAAGATGTGGAGAGGAGGCAGCTGGGCGTTGGGCAGAACAGACTGGGTATTAGACTTGAGCTTTATAAGCTCAGTAAGCATGGTTTGCCGTAACATTTACAATGGAATGAGTGTGATGACATGTAATTTATATGGTTATTATTGATTCACAGTAGTAAAGTACAACTGTTTCCTAAATTGCTACAACTATTTTCTATAGGTTTGAGGGGGAGGTTATTTCCTGCTAGAAGAACGTGTCTCCTCTCCATGAGTGCGCAGTGCCAGACAGCTGATCGGAGTTCTATCAGGGGTATTCTTTGCCAGCTGGAGGGAGGAAGCTGATAAACAAGACAGACAGCTTTGGAAACCAAACTCTAATACTACATTAGGCATGTTTAAAATCAGCAGTGTATTTCAACCACTCTTAGCATATGTTTATTCATAGAAAATCAGCAGTAAAATATACTTGCCAGCACATACACAAGACAGAGTCTGCATGAGGCCATTTCTCTTTCAGACATCAAATACAGAAGAGTGTCTTGGTAATTGTTTTACAGTGGGGTTCTAATCATACTGTAGGCGTAAGCTGAGCCAAGCATCTTGCCTTTTAATAGGAAAGTATTTGCTTTTAAGCTCGTTCAGGTTACCACTTTTTCCCCCTGGTTTTATATGTCTGAGAGTGTTTTTACATTTGCATACAGTCACAGATATGCTTTTACTCTTGATGCAGGTCAGAATATCATTATCTAAAATGCCAGTGTCTGGGGCGATATTATGATGGATAAATCTCATTTTTGACCTGGTAGCCGTACAATGTTAGAGCTGAATATGCTGCAGCCACGTAGTACAAAATATTCAGTATGGAAAATGGAAAAAATGACAACGCATTTAATGAAAAATATTTTTGACATAAGTCACCTTCAGAGACACGTAATCTGGGAGTCCAATTGACTGTATGGTTGATTTGAGATAATACCTCTCAACTGCATGTGCACAAGGTATGGAAATATGTGCTAAAAAAGAATTAAAATATCTGTGATAGTGTAAAATTTACCTCTGCATAAAGTAACTGGGTAGGGTTGTACTTGCAAGCCATTGCAATTTAAGTTGGGGTATATTATTTAAACAATAGTAGCCACCAGTAGAACAGCAGCCAGCTGACAGAAAAATAAAAGTTGTGGCTTCCTGAAAACCTTTGTTATTAAGAAAACCACCTGGCAGTGTAATAGCACTGAGTGTTATTGCCTTCAGCCTCTTATTTTTGGTTTTAAGCTGTCTTAATGGAGTTTAATATAATGAAAATTAATTGACCTCCATAAGTCCATTAATGCCATTCCATTCAGGCTTTCCCCCCCCCTCCTCCCAGCATGTTCTTCATTCTGCACCATAATACTGTTTTTCTCACATGAAGCTTCTCTTTTCTTGTTGCTTTGCATTATCTGTATCTGGGCCTCATTGCTGCATGAATTTTGAGAGGCAGCATAAATCAACTTTTTCTGGTTAGCTTAGGTGTGGTGGCAACTGGGACTAGGCTGGAAAGATTGCATGTATAACATAATATTGTATAAAGTACCATAAAGTGATGTCTCATAGCTGTTCAGTAATTTCTGTGATTCTACATGCTAGCATAAATATGAGGTAAAACTGAATTTCTGCCAAATCTGTGCCCTGTACAAAGTTGCAATCCTGAGCTCAAAGATTGCTCTGCTGAGCACAGTGGTCTGTGCTTAAACCATGTTTCTTATGTTTTCCAGTGGCTTGAAAAAGAAAATGTAATAATCTAGCAAACCTGATAAATCTAAAGCCAGAAGGTGAAACAGTTGTGTGTTACTTTGTGCTGTTAAATGGTAATATTTCTGCTTCTGGTATGTGTTTTTGTAGACCAGAGCCAAGAACTGACTGGACTGTCCTTACTGGGACTGTAACAGGTTGGCAGATTGGGAGACTGAGTGTGATGGACACTAAGCTCAATAGATTTATTTTAATGTCCTGTGTTGCAGTGCTCAAAATAGGAATCTGCCTGGTCTGGCTCTGTGGGCTTTGCTTGCTATAAACAAACTTCTTAGTTTTCAGAGGTTTTCTCGAAAGGATCTCAGTTTTTGCACATAGTTTTAATGATTTATACTATAAGAGCATTTTGCTCAGCAAGGTATAACATGTGGGAAACTATCTAAAGCTTTGCCTCCCTCAGGGAGACTGTATCGGCAGATAGCAGGGAAAACAGAAGCAGAGAAAACAGAAGCAGAGAGAATGAGCTGTAGCTGGACCAAAGAGGTGAATAAGACTGAGGGAAATGTAGCTCTGGTATGTGCCAAACCCCTGAATAATAAAGGCATTAGGTACTAACTTTCTAGAGTAGCCACA
Source organism: Coccyzus lansbergi (assembly GCA_033558105.1). NCBI lineage: Eukaryota > Metazoa > Chordata > Aves > Cuculiformes > Coccyzidae > Coccyzus > Coccyzus lansbergi. Next base: position 397,045 of record JAUMJK010001479.1, on the reverse strand, counting down.
GGAAGGATGAGCTGAGGGGATTTTGTCCATGTGTTTGTCTGTGAAAAGACAAAATGGAGTATTTGGAAAATAACCCTAAAAATCTGTCAGCAAGGAATTAATATAAAGTTTATGTGCTTGTTGTTCCATGAATCATCTGTATAAATCGTCCTCATAATTAGTTTTAATTCATATTATATAACTTTAATTATATATTATAACTAAAGCAACTCATTTATTAGGAAGGATTTTGAGGTATTAAATAAATAGACTGCGTAAATAACTAGTATGGACGCTGTTGAGGCAGAGTATTATCTTGAGGTGTATTTGAGGTCTGTGGAACAATTTGGGTGTTTCACCTGGACTTAGTGAAATAGTTCTGCTTTTGAGGCAACCTACTTCATCACTGCATCCACATCCCTTCTCTGTAGCCTTCCCTTTAGATGAAGCAGTCCTCTGCTGCTTCATGGAAACAAAGCTCTTTCTTTCTTTTGTTAATTACTGTAACACTTAAGTATCAAGTATCGCACAATTCTTTAAGAAGTAGCTTAGCATCTTTCAAGCTGGTTCTTGATAATTTCTGCATGTGGGTTTTTTCCCTACCTCTAGCTCAGTCTTTGGAAGTTTATGTACAGGTCTCCTGTGAAGGTTCTGCATTGCAGAATCAGGAATTTGGCTGACCTACAGAAGTGAGCAAGACTGTAGGGAACATGTGAAACACATAGTCAGCTATGAGGGAGAGCATGGGGCATTTTAAGGGCTGACCAATTTGTGCTTAACAAATTCCAGTTGTCTTTGGTACACCACACAAACGTTTTACAGTTGATGAAAATTCTTTATTGGTCTTCATGTGTGCATTGTAACTGTATGCTTCCTCAGAGTGGCTGTGGTAGGTGTCCACAACGTGGCTATGAGGGGTTGCCTGAGCTGGTGGCAGGTTGTGTGGACAAACCAGATGTGGGAACGTGGCTGCTAGTTTGGGCAGATGGGAACAATCTCAGGAGAATTTGGACCTCAGTTTGTCTTGAGCATTTTTTGAGCATGGACATTTCTTTGTCAGTGTACCACAGGAAAAATATAGTTGAAGATACGTCCTTAAAAAGTCATTGTTTGTTCTGATGTGGTCATGACTGTTCAACTTTTTATATTTTGGAGCCCAAACCTTTCAGAAATTAATAGAATCGTGTCTAATTTCATCAGTTACATTCAAATTGAATTTTATGGATATCTCTTCTGCTAGTGCCAGCTTGAAGGCGTTATTTTAAGTGACAACTGAGTTCTGGAAGCCATGGTGTGGATGGTCATGATCTGGTGAGACCTAACTGGGTAGTCTTCAATCTCATCCCCACCAAGTAAAACTCGTCTGTAAAACTCGTACTTTTTAAAGTATTTTTATTATGGTAGCAAAGTTACCACAATTTTTAGAAAGGTACCATTCTTTTTCATTTGAAGAACGTGTCTGAGTGCACTGGAAAGTGTTTTTTGATTTGGGTTTGCTTGGTTGATTTTTACCTGACAGGCAAACTTTAGTAGGAGTAATGTGCTGTGGTTCACAGCTGACAGTATATGGATTAATAAAGAATGGCTAATATGAAATGGGGTTTGGCTAGAGAGTAGTTCATCTGGGAAAACTAATTGTTTGGGTTAGATCAAATACTTGTGCCAGAGAACAATCTATCATGTCATCTTTACTTCAAATTGCTGAGTAATGCCGAAGATAATCATCACGATCATTGCAGGCAAGAGCTCTCATATAGTTTTCAAATTCAGTGTGAGTGTAGATTAACAAATAATCTGTAATCCAGTTCAATTTGAAAATGACTGTGCTGGCACAAGTAATTGTATTATTCTCCCCATCTTCTGTCAGCTTGTAGCACCTATCTTGTCACGTTGCTATTTGGGAGGCTTTTCAGAGGTTACTAAGGCTGCTCTCAACTCTTTCTCTAGTGTGCAGTGATCAGTGGCTGAACATGAAACAACTGAAGCAATCCTGGAGCCTGCTGATCCATCCAGTGGGAGACAAGGATGTTTCCTGTGTGGTGGTGCCAGCTTGTGAGCTGAGCTATAGAAATTAAAAGGAATGAAATGAAATTGCATGAGACCATGGTGTATCAGCATCTGAGTTTTTCTGAAAACTTTAAATTATGGCAGAATTTTATTCCTCCTGTATAGTGTGTCCTGGTAAAACCCCTAACTTTGCTGATAGTGTGCTACAACCACTTGATGGCACCCTTTGATTTGGTACATAACTCATTAGCTGTAGCAGAGTTGCAGCATGGTTGTAGTATTTGTAATGGAATAACACATAAGAACTAAAGACTGCAAGGTATCTGGTTAATGTAGAGATGAAATGAATGAAACAGCAAGGCTAAGCTTTCCTGACCCTTCATGAGAGAATAGATGAAAAAAGGAAGAATAAGCTATTGTGCCAAAGGGAGATGATGAAATTCAAGATCCACACACATAATCTCTGGCTCAGCCTCTGAAATGTTAATCCCTGGGTAGAATTATTTGAGCTGTAGATTGCAATTTATCATCAAAATGGCACTGTGTCAAACAATACTTCTTGTATGTGTGATGTTTAGAGCTATCCAATTTTAATATAAAATGGTTCACAGAGCACTAACATTTAAGTAGCAACTCGTTAAGCTCAGGATGTTTTTGCTCATTTTTGTAGACCCAGGGTAATCGTGTAGAGTTACATTCCCTAGACTGCTTTTAAGATCTTTTAGTAGCCCATATAGTATGCTTTATGGAGTGAGCTGTTTCGATCTCAGCAGTGACAGGTGATGGGAAGGCTTCATAGTAATTCTAGCAAAAAGTATTCCGGGTTGTTTAATTTGAGGTGCTCAGTTAATTTTTACAACAAAGATATTGGCCAAAAAATTTGCTCATGGCTTAAAAATCCCTAGGATTTGAGATTAATGTTTTTCCAAGTTGTGTGAATCATTATTTTGAGGCTACAAAAAAAATTCTCATTATGTTTTACAAGCTGGAACACCCTTCAGGTTTTTCTTTCTTTGCTTTTAAAATATGCCAGTAGAGGGAGTAGAAAAATTACTGTCCCAGTAAGGGTAAATTATTCTGCTCTAAAATTCAGCCCTTTCTCCTTTAGAAATTTTAGTATTTCGTACTGTAGTCTGTTACTGAGTATAAAAGACCTGGTGTCTTGAGAAAATGGAATCAGGAGAAGTACAGCCCATACTTTCTGAAATGTAGGAGTGTGTGAAATAGCATAATTATTAGAGAAGAATATTTAAATCCAAAGATACATTTAGAAATGTGAATTGCACTTTTTCCCCCTAGTACTTATGGCTTGTTTGAAAACCACCGTGTAATTTTATTGCCACAGCAAAACTCAACATGCTTTAGTGCAGCTAATAAACTCATTAATCTGTGTTTATTTTTAAAAGTAGCCACTATATAAGCATGCAATTAAATTGTGTGAGGCATTTACAAATACAAAATACTTAAAACAAGTAACTCTAATTTTAAAGTCTTACATTTTTTGCTTGGGAAAGCTGAGAGACTGAAGGAGGAGAAAGGAGGAAATGGAGTATAAACCCTCTAGCTCAGCAAATTCATAATTCCTCTGTAGAAGTTGTTTTAGAAGGTGCTGAGATTTGAAGCATAAACTATTTGGTTATCTTGTGTTTAGGAAGTCTCTTTCAGCATGGTGGTAATTAAAATCTCCTTTAAAAATATGCCAATATCAACAAGGGATTTTGAAAACCTTTGGCGTGTTTGGCTAGCAGGTATATATCTAGCCAGCTTTTCGGAATCGCAGGCCTGACTGAGCAGTCAGGATGGCTGTGAACTGAACTATGAAGGAGACATTTGTCTTGGAGTGGGACCTTTTGTGTTAATCCTTCCAACCTTTATATCAGAGCATTTAGTGATGGTATTTAGCCAACGAATAACTTGTATTGTGCACTTGTGATCCCTCTCCATCAGAAATGAGTGTCTCTTTGGAATAAGTATCAGTGTTAGATAAGAATTATTATTTTATTTTATATTTTTCGTACATGGTGACCTTTTTTCCTCAGAGGCTGGCACCTTAGTAGCATTTGTAGTTTCTAGTTTAATATTTATAAGTGGATACTGAGGAGATGAAAGTGATTACATTGAGCGTGCAGCTGTTTATTTTTGCATGTGGTTGTTTTCTGTGCACCCTAGATAAACATGTTGTCAGACTCTATCTGAGCACAGATATTCAGGTCCTAAAATTACCCATACTGGTGAGGCTTCACCACTGTCTGCCCATCCTAAACACACTAGGGCCAGAGTATAAAAGCGCTGTCACCGGATTTTTGCTGCTTTAGAAACGGTACTTTTCTCCTCTGATTGCCTTTTGCATGTCTCTGGTGTGAACTGTTGCATCCGATTGCTATTTCTGGTTTGTGTGGCTGCATCAGCCTTGGTATTTTAGCTGTTCAGGCTTGCACTCGCTGCCTTGCTCATGTTGCGTCTCCCTGTATGTTGCACAGAAAACAGGCATGCTTTCAGAAAACGGATGTTAGGCAGAATTACAGAAAGGCATATTCTCTGCTGTAGCATCTATTTCTATGAAATGGTTAAATTTTTTGCATCTTAAAACCAGTCATCCCTTTGTTGAGTCTATGGCTGTGAGATCTTTTTGTTAAAAAGATGTTCAAAACTACTACATGATTACTAGAATCGAGAAAGTATGTTTCATTGTTCCACACTGCTATGAAAAATAAAACTTAAATTTGAGAGGAGTTCAAATTTGATTTGGTGATAACTTAAAAGTGGGTATTTTGAACCCCAAATTACATATGAATTTGAAGATCAGATTTGATCAACTTTGCACCACAGAGTTAAATCAAAGTTATTTGTTTCTTTAAGCTTCCATTACATACGAGGCACTTCATTAAGATTCTAGTGTCCTGTTTTTCAGCATGGTGGTAGTTAAACATATGCAAAATCTGACTTTAAATGAGAAATTTTACAGAAGCAAGTCACAACAAATCTTGATAGTATTGTTCTGTGTTCTGGTTGGAAATGGTATGAAGTAGTCTGTTAAAGAGCTTTTAATTGTGTCCAGGATATATACATAGATTTTGCTGTTAAACTGTAAAATTTTTTCTTCTATGTAAAGTTTTTGAATTGCCACATATAAAAAGAACAAAAGCGGGTTTCATCTTCTTGTCTCTGATTGTTTTAAAGGTAATCCTACTGTATTTTCAGAGCTCTAAATATAAGGAAAAAAACCCCCAAGCTGTTCATGTACAGTGCCTGTGGATTTTTTTTTTTAAGCGAAGCTAATGGATGTCAAGAAAACTTTGTTCTGAACTTACCGTGATATTTGGCTTCTGTATTTCTATATGTGGAACGTGCTAAAACTAAATAGTAGTAATGAGTATCTCTCATTTGAGGTTTTTCTGAAGGAAACCCAAGTGCCTGATTGGATTTTGACTTGGGAACATCAGACTTCAACAGATTTTTGCTGTGCATATTGTAAGCTTCTGCATTCCGAAGCTAATTGAATGTAAAGCATTATGCAGAATTGTAGTGTTTGCTGGCAAACCTGGACAGACAATAAAAATCTTTAGATAAGACATTGAGGCTCGTTTTCTGTGAAGTTGAAGCACAACAGTGTACCCTTCGTTTTGTTTAGGATAGATCTGGATTAATGTTGGCTTACAATTATTACTCACAGGGCATTATCATTTCAGATCTATGCATCTACTTTTAAGGTACGCCAATTGCTGTAATTAATTAAAGTGCTGCAGATGCTGCTGGTTAAGCCAATTTAAAGAACAGAGCGTGAATTTCCAGTTATGTGAGCTAGATAATGATAATGCATTAACGTGGTAGTTGCTCTTGTGAGCCAATTACTGATCGAGATAGCTGAAGCAGGGCTGTGGTTCACTCTCTGCCTTCATCCGTTCTGAGAGTGCACATCTCCTTTTTATGCCTTTTACTGCTGAGTAATCTTAGTTTTCCTCCCTGGTTCTGGGGTGGTCCGACTGACAGCTTTTACTCTTAATAAGCTTAGAGGTAATAATCCAGGTCCTGTAGGTCACATGTACAATATGCCTTTCAGTTTCATTTTTTTTCCTGATCTAGTTTTGCCAAAACTTCAGGCTTTCTAATATTATATGAGTGCAACTGCTAAGTACCTGAGACTGAAGCACTAGTTTCTGGTAACTGGTTAATGCACATGTCTCATACCTGGTTTTGTGTGTTAATTAAAGCTGAGGGTTTTCTTTTTTTCAATTCCATAAGTTAAGTTTACTTCACAGCAAAGAAATAGAAAAATATTTTCATTAGCAAGACTCTGTATTTATTAATTTATTCTTTTATTTGTTTTAGCTGGCAACACGATGTGTTTATAAATAAACCATTAGCAACATCTTTGCTTTTTGTGCACATGTGAACTTGCTTCTAGGAGATCTTTGGGAATGTTGATGGTACTTTTGACTGTAACACTCCAGGAAATTTCCTGATGTTGTTGGAATGTGGAAAACAACATATTTTAAAAGAACATATAAAAATGGATTATTTGAAACTGACACTTACTTTGTAACACTTATGAATTATGATTTGTGCATGTCTGACAGTAATAGAAGTAGATTTTATGGATAAATGGAAAGCTGTATAATACGTGACGTATTTGCTGTTTGACTTGTCAGTGCCTACTTTCAAGTTTCAGGCTTAAATTAAAGAGACTCTGTGCCATGAAATATTTCTGTGTTTTTGTAGTCAGCTATACAATTGTCGGGTATATTTGAGTAGGGCTAATAACGTACTGATAAGTGGCAGCCCCTTAGGACCATGGAGTGGCTGAGCCTTAGGAAAATGAGTGCAGTCGAGTTTATATGCAGAATGGCAAGAGAGTGGAATTTTCCTAGGTTTGTAGCAGAGAAAACAGCTTTTCATCCTGGATCTGTAAACATAAAACCTTAAAGATTTGTGAGGACTCAGAGAGCCTAGTGTGGGTGCATGGAGAATGCGCCAGGGACAGAAACAGGGGAGCATTGTTTTGTAGTAGTTGAAGCTTGGGCCCAGGCAGAGGTGGAGGAGGAAATTGGCTGCAGAGGAGAGAGTCCATCGTTTCTGAGAGGGTGTGGAAGAGAACAGAGCACACTGCTTAGATGTCTCTGGCCTCATTCCAGAGAGTGGAAATAAAGACAAGAAAGTGCATGTGAGCATTTATTGCTTTGTCTTTTTGTGTGCTCTTATGTGACCTGAAGCAAAGAAAAACGTCTTTTTGAGGAACCTTAAAAAAACTTATCTTTGTTTCATTTCATCTGTCTCTTGTTTCAGGGATGGGGAGTGGAATACACAGTCTGGAATGGGAAGAGTAAAGTCTCTGTAAAATAATGGGAAGTCTGAAAATGCAGCTATGTGGGAGGACTCAAGTTCTCAGTTTGCTGCTGCAAAAATGGGTGGTTTGGTGCTCCTTCCTCTTTGCTTCCCACTTTATGCTGCTGCCCCATCAGCACACCAAAGCTGGTGCTCACCTGGCCTTTGGAGAGCTCAGTTGTCTTTCTGACCTGATAGATACTTGTGTTGAGTTTTTTTCTGGATAAGTTTTCTGTTGGATTAGTGAGAGGAACCAGGTTGTGAAAGAAGAGCCAATGAAGTGCCAGAGCTGGGGTGCAAGTCAGAAGCTCGTGGTTGGAAGAGCGAGGTGCAGGCAGGAGGTGAGTTAGAAAGCCAGAGACAATGTGATTGACTGCAACGTCATATAGGAGTTGTCATCTTATGCGTCTGTTCTGGATGAGGGAACTGCATGTTTCTGGGAGCCCTCATCTTCTCATACCCTGCAGGACGTTGCACCACAGCTTAGCTGCTCCAGATGGGCCTGGGTGCCTTTACTGACCCTTTCTTGTCCTCCTACCTGCTGTGTATCTGGACAGGTCTCATGTGCTTCAAACGGCTGACAGCTGAGAGCTCTGTTCCCCTCACATGGTACAGAGACCTGTTGTTCAGAGACCATGCAGTAGTCTGCTTGGAGCAAATAGAGCTTTCCATCTACTCTCCTGCTGTTATTTGAGGGATGGACCAAGACATCAACGTCTTTGTGGAGCGCTAACACTCCTTCCCAAACCCAGCTTGAGTAAAATTTCCTTTGGTAGGGCTGTTTCCTGCCTCACATCATGGTAGGACTCTCCTTGCTAGTAAGATGAAAACCTGAAATTCATGCTTTGGTTTTGTTGATGCTCAAGATGGACAATTAATAGACTTCTTTTGTGGCACAGAGATGTTGGGGGAGGTTTTATCTAAGTGTGATACCATTGATTTGAGTTGGAAGTTTAGAAAAGATTGAGACCGTGTTACCTGGTTGAGATCTGAGGCTTAGTCATTCTGGCCAGATCTCTTCCCAGTCTGAGTAATAGCTGCACTCAGTGTTATACAGTTACACTACAAGTAAATCCCCTGTTGCAAAAGGATGCATAGTACTCTGTGCACACGCGCTGTAAACCTTGAGATAGAATCTCCTGTTTTATACGGGCTAATAATTTGTTCCCAGATTTAACAAGGTACTTAATTGCACGGCTTTCTTTAACTTGATTTAATCATCAGTGGGTTGTATGCTTGAAGTTGCATGCACTGAAATACCTTCCTGAACTGAGGTTAGTCCCCTATCAGTGCTTAATGGACATGGAAAATTTATGGGACTTGTAGACAAGCTTTTGTGCATGTGTTATCCTGTGATAGCTGGAGTCAGTAACACCACATCAGGGCCAAACTGTTAGTTGCATCTGGCTGTAAGTTTCCATAAGGCTTTGCCGATACGTCTTCATTTTTGTTATATTTTTTAAGGAACAGGAGGATCCAGTGATTACGACTTTCTGCCCATCCTACTCAGTTTTACAGTCTTTTTTTTCGATATATTTTATAAAGCAAGTTATGTGCCTTGAAGGGCAGTGTTTAAAGAAATTGAATTGTGGGACAGAACTTGAAAATTCCTTTTTATTATATGAATAATTGTTGCTGCTTAAGACTGCAGCATATTGCTTTGGGACATAAAGCTCGAACCACCTAGTACTTGGTAAAAAGTTAAAAAATGGTGTATCAAGTTATTTGCCATTAAAAATCTGGTAAAACTTGTTTAAGAAAATGTTAACCCAAGAACATGCATCTTTTGTCAGTATAATATGCAACCTTGAACACAACTTTTTTTATCAACAGTACAGTGTTTCATATTTAATCAACATAAAATGAAGTGCTTCCCTCACATGAATGTAACACAGATCAAGTCTCAGCCAAACCAAATAAAAGAATGAATGCTTTGTTAATCATCCATAACTAATTTGTGCATACACAGAAAAAAAATGAAATCTGTTTTTGACAAGAGCTTTTTCATAGAAGCAGCAAGGGAGAATTGAACATGTAATGTGTATTAGTTATAGTGAATTGCAGCGGGGAGATCTGAGATGTTTGCTTGGGACCTCTTCTATTTCCTGATAGTAACAGCATTTAACAGAAACCAAAGATAGGAGAAGGGTATTTTAAGTTGTTTGTCAAAATATAATAAGACAAACCTGTACTGAAGCAGACATGGATGGGTTCTTGTATGCCTGTATGCCTTGCCAAATATTCATAAGTATTGCAGGGAACTGCCACATATCTCTCTGACAAACTCAGCTAATAGATAATACACAGTGAAGAAAATGTTAAATGCATTGCTTCTTTGCACAGGCAATATGATTGTGTTGCTCTAGTGACAGTGTGGTTATGGTTGATGGGGCAGCTTCATTACAAGACCCTGTTTTCAGGCTATTCCAACTTGAAAAGAAAACACCAGCACACCCATTGGACTGCAATTTTTTTTATGCTTGTCAGCCTTGAGGTGAATTTTACTTTCACTGCAAAGAAATCCGTTTAGCTCTTTCCCAGATTAAAACAAATTTGGAGGAAGTGATGGGCCTTTAAAGAATTGAGGTTTATGTTTATCACAGAGCTGCATTTTGAAATGCCCTGCATTTGTCCTTGTTGTTAAAATGTAGATTATGTTGTTTATGAAAACATGTATATCAAATAAGTAACTACACCTGCACCATACACTGTTCTCACTTTTGTGTGTGGACAGGGTGTGCCAGGAGTGATGTCCTACATGTGTGAGCATGCCCCTGTTCTAGCTTCACACAGATCTTAATTTTCAGCTCCCTCCCTTTTGCCCTAGTTATATACCTGCCCTTTGCTCTCAGCTTCTTCCTGCATATGTCAGACTCGAATCATGTGTCAGACATACAGCCTTAGCTATGTCCAGCGATTCAGTATTTTTTTCTTTGCCCTGTAGGGAGGAGTACCGCCTGCAGGAACCATTCCTTGAAAAGCACACTGCTCGTAGAGAACAGCCTGAAGTAGATTTGCATATTAAAGTTGTCTCACTAAGATTTTTGTCCCTGATATTAAGCTGCAGGTTTGGGAAAAAACAATAGTAATAATGTAGTGTGGGCAAGAAACCCATATGCTTGTATGAAGACACCTTCTTGAAGAGCCAACTCTTCCAGGATTAATTTTTTGATTGGTATCATGGCCACAGAGCTGTGAGAATTTGAGTGGTTTTGCAGCATGTCTTCATGTTGGTACCTGGGAAATGCCATGGGAAGAAGCACCAGCAGCTCCAATAGTTTCTCTGTAACTTGGGAGACTTCCAACTGTGTTATATCCTCTTGGGATTATGTATTTTGGTAGCTTTGACACATGCATAAAGTGCGGTTATAAGCAAGAGGGAAGACAGTAAAAAAAAATGCACAATTATGAATTTAATAATAGAGATACATTAGTGCTTCAATCATAATTGAGACATTCAGTTTGAACAACATAATGCTTTTTTTTTTAAGTGGCCATTTAGCCTAATCCTAACACGTTACCAATATGATAAATAATTTGACCCATGGGCTCTAGTTGTGACAAGGAGAACAGCCATCGTGTGAGCATCACTACTGACCGTTGGGCATTACAGACTGTAAACCTTGTTCTGTGCTTTTCAAAGGATGGGCTGACTTTCAGTACAGAAGCAGTATAAGTGTCATAATACCTTTGCTTGACACCTTTAAAAGTTTTTCTGTACCATAAACCTTGCAAATTTTATGTTGTTTAATACTTTGCATTCACTCTATGGAAATTTTCATCAGACAATAGCACACTGGTATTTTATGAAACTCATCTGAACATCTATGCTAGATAACTAACTCTAGACAATGTTACACACCATCTTAAAATATAATATTTTCTGGAAGGCTGAATGGAATAATATTAGGTCACTGGAACAGTTAATCTTTTGACCTTGTTTCTTCTTTAATAAGTGCTACCTCAAACTTGCTTCCTTGTTGGACATTACAAAGGAGATGAATAATATGTTTACATTTGCAAGACTGTTTAAATAATTGGGAATCAATTCTGGAGTCTGTCTCATGTGTGTCTTCCTCCATGGCATTTGTTTTCTCGAGAGAAGGCTTGCAGGTTGGCACAACCTCAGGTATGGAGTTATAGACTTTTCAGTGACTTCTTACTATTATATTGAACTAATGTTAAGTATTCACTGCTGAGCTTGAGTTATCATTTCCAGCTGCCCCTTGTAATGTCGAAGATTCTGAGCCTTTGTCTTCAAGCAGCCCCAAGATAGAGTAAGCAAATTTGAGCCTAGAATGAAAAATGAAAGAAGCTTTAAGCAACAGGAAGGTTTTTCGCACCTTAAATCAACAATAAATATGTAACTAGCTTACCCTTTTCTTAAAAAAACACATTTCTTTTTCTGCTAAAGACTCTTCTGTTAGGGGACACTAGCTGGACATTTCCCTTGTGTAGCTATTTGAACATTCAGTAGAACCATTCATGGGATATCACTACATTCAGCAGGTGAGCAATGGAGTGAAGCATAAAAATGGAGACTTCCTGCCAGACAAATTAGAGCTGAAGGGCCAGGCCCTAGAATGTGAGCTTAAATCTAGATTTTCTAATAGAGGTTGCCTGTTACTTAAAAACCAAAGTGAAAACCAGAAAACTACCTGGGAGTCCTTTTAGTCAATATATGGAAAAATGTAGAGTTATGAGTTGCTGAGCAGTGAATAAAGTTGTGCGTATCAAGTCAACTCCACTGTCCTCCCCCTGAAAGGAAGGGAGGTTTTTTACTCCAATTGCAACTAAAAATTCAGGAACCAGCTTTATCATCTGCTGTTTCTCCCCTTGTAGCATTAGGTGAATTATTTGTATTTCTGCTTTGTTTTGAGCTCAAGTCTACAAAAATACTATACAGTTTTACAATTAACTCCTCAAAAGCAGGGAGAATAATGAACCCAAACGAGGTAGAATAGTGTTTGGAAGTGCCCCAGCTGAAGTGGAGTGTGGGCGTTGCTCTCAGAGGGTGGGCAGCATGCTGTGAAGCATCCAGCTCAGCAGCACACAGCACGCAGGAAATGAAGGACTGTTATTTTCGGCCAAACTGCCAGACCTGCATGCGGTGCCTTTCCCAACAGCCAGCCTCACCTGCCATGTGTCAGCAGCAGCTCAAGCCTAGACTGCTTTAAATCTGCTCCTCTAAGAGCAAAGGTTTGAGGATTTAAACAGCTAGTGCGTAGTAACAAGTTTCTCTGTCAACTTCAGCAAAGCTTCTGTGAGATTGTATTTTGTGTAGTAATACATGCAGGCTTGCACATAGCTGCACTGTGTACCTTAGCAGACCTAGGGGAGATAAGTCCTGTAGCTCGCTGCTGTGCCATTTGGGGCTAGGAAAGGAACAGACAGTCCCTAACATGCAATGATTCCACCAGGAGAGAGCAAACAGCTGTGAAGGGAAGCAGAGTCCCGGGATATTACTGAGCTCTGCACGCTGGGATATAGGCATTGCAGGAAAGAATGTGATTTTTGTTGCCGCTAAGCGCTATAAGATAGTTGAGCATTCCAGGACTCCTGAGCCGTACAATACAAGCAGATTCTCTGTAAACCCAAGCTATAAATTCACTTACTTTATGAAACTACAGTAATGTAGGACATACAGAATTTAGCAGGTGATCGGAGGCATTTGACAGTAAATTTAAACCCATCCTTAATGGAAGAGAAACTCACTCAGCATCTCTAGAGGAAACAATCTGAAAGAGCAAGGAGAACAAAGCTAAAGCTACTAGAGTAAATGTTTCTCAGCATCAGTTATATCAGTCTCATTGCATCCTATCATGGGAGAGCATTCAGGAGGTGTTCCTGTTTCACTAAACAGGAGAAAGCAACTAAAATTTTATAAATGGACACAGAAATCATTTACTCACATCATTTGCCAGACTGAGTATTTTAAGGTTCAGTTGTTTTCTGCTACTTCTTAAAATTGTCTGGCTAGCCTGTAAACTTTTTTCTCTTGTCCTTAGTAGAATCATAGAATCATAGAATCACCAGGTTGGAAGAGACCCGTCGGATCATCGAGTCCAACCACTGCAATCAAACACTAAACCATGTCCCTCAGCACCTCGTCTACCCGTCCCTTAAACACCTCCAGGGAAGGTGAATCAACCACCTCCCTGGGCAGCCTGTTGCAATGCCCAATGACCCTTTCTGTGAAAAACTTCCTCCTAATCTCCAGCCTAAATCTCCCCTGGCAGAGCTTGAGGCCATTCCCTCTTGTCCTGTCCCCTGGCACTTGGGAGAAGAGCCCAGTTCCCTCCTCTCCACAACCTCCTTTCAGGTAGCTGTAGAGAGTAATGAGGTCTCCTCTCAGGCTCCTCTTCTCCAGGATAAACACCCCCAGCTCCCTCAGCCGTTCCTCATAGTGCCCGTTCTCCAGCCCCTTCACCATCTTTGTTGCTCTTCTCTGGACTCACTCCAGAGCCTCAACATCCCTCTTGTGGTGGGGAGCCCAGAACTGAACACAGGATTCAAGGAGCGGTCTCACCAGTGCTGAGTGCAGAGGGAGAATAACCTCCCTGGACCTGCTGGTCACACCATTTCTGATACAAGCCAGGATGCCATTGGCCTTCTTGGCCACCTGGGCACACTGCTGGCTCATGTTCAGTCAGATGTCAACCAACACCCCCAGGTCCCTCTCCTCCAGGCAGCTTTCTAGACAGACTTCTCCTAGTCTGTAGCTCTGCACAGGGTTGTTGTGCCCCAAGTGCAGGACCCAGCATTTGGCCGTGTTAAATCTCATGCCATCAAGCTCCTTTTCAGAAAGAGATACTTATCTTGTGGTTTTGGCGTTCTTGGAGTGGCCTTTTAGTCTGAACCTTTAGTCAAATTTGGCAAGTACAATGGTCAATTTGTGAGCTTCACAAGTAAACAAACATATAAAACATAGTCAAGTGTAGCTATTTAAACATATATATTTTTCATTTCCATCCCAGTCCTCGTGGCTAAGGCTTAGATTTTTCTGATATGTGCTGAATTTTTAAATGTTAAATCCTTCATTCAAATGCATCATAATTCTTCGTAATATTCTGGATACCTTGAACCATTGTTTGTTTTTAAACAAGTTTTCAGCACAGATTGTGCTGCCTGCATTCGGTCCTCCAAATCTCCCATCCGACTGTCTAAATTATTTTAACTGACATAGTTTCTAATTTACTCTCTCCAGTTGAGAGAGCTCCCTGTAGCTTGTCTATTTTAGCATTTAATTGCTGTATACTCTCACAAATTAAATTCTGTAGTGATCCATTTTGCTCTGCTGGTGAAGCAGTGATCTTTTCATCTAAGCAAGATGTGCTTGCAACTCAGCCGGCAGAGCTGGCATCCAGCATTGGAGAGGGGGAACTTTCCTGTTTCCTCTCCGGCAGTGTTTGGTGGCTGTAGGGATGATGGGGGTTGTGCTAGAGGAGAGCTTTCCTTCAAAATGTTCTTCTCTGTTTAATTCTGAAGCACAAGCAAAGAGAAATCCTCAAAATGTATTCCTCCCAATGGGTTTTTACTTCTAGAAAAAGTGATTTGTTTAATTATTTTATCCCCAAACGTGCTGCAGAATGCTCCTCTTTAAAATCTGCATACCTTTGTGAGCTGTTTAGCATTCACTTTTGTAAAACAGAAAAAGACAGCATCTAAAAATATTATGATGTATGTCTTCTTTATTTTCTGTGAGAAAGGTAGCCAAAACTCATTGTTCTTTTGACAAAACAACAGTATAAAATTAAGACAATTCTTGTCTTCTTCAAGTCTTTTTTGAATGATGTTTGTAGAGTACTTATGCATCACCTATTGTATTTCTATTAGAGAAGGACAATTTAGTATCTGCATCATTAAGACATACATTACTTTATTGCTGAATGGAAATGCCGTACTGTGTTTCTTCCATATATGTGTATTGGAACAGGCTGCCCAGGGAGGTGGTTGAGTCACTATCCCTGGAGGTGTTTAAAAGACGGGTAGATGAGGTGCTAAGGGACATGGTCTAGTGGCTGATAGGAATGGTTTTACTTGATGGTCCAAGAGGTCTTTTCCAACCTGGTGATTCTATAATTCTATGATTCTGTGAAAGGTGGTCAGGTGAGTCTTGAGGATTAAAGACTGCAGCATCAGTGGCTGAAAGTCTGCATAAGCAAGCTGCATTCATGTGTGGAGAGGCAAAATATGTTCTGCAGTTTTCTGTGGAAGGACTTTCCCCAGTCCAAATAACCCAGAGGAATAAATTGCGCAAAGAAAAACTGGCCAATATTTTGTTTCTGTGTAACTCTAGAAGTGTGAAGCCAGTTTAACAGAAAATAGAAAGCTGTTTCTTATTTATTTGTACAGCTTATATTAACCTTGAAGAAGACTTACTAGGCAGTTGGTAATTACAGGACACAAGATCATTAAAAATATGTTTTTAAGGAAAGAAGGTTGCATGTAATTTGCATTATTGCATTATTTGGGTCTCAGTTAAACTAAGTCTGAGTCCAAACCTTTCGTGTAGAGGTGTTAATCTTTTGACTTGCTTCATTTGGAAGTGAATTGGGCACCATTTCAAAGTGTGATGTGACTGTCTGTCATCTGTGATCATCTTCCAAGTCAAAATGGGCTGTTTGTTTTGCACGTGTGGGACAGATTATCTGGTTTTATTTCCTTTGTCAAAGTATTTCAGTCCTATTTGCTATGCAAGGTCTGCTTTAGAAGGGAAAGATGAGGGTGATGCCTGGAAAAGGCTGGTGCATCACCGCCTTGCTTCACATTGTTCTCCTTCTACGAGATCAAACCATATAGAATCATAGAATCATAGAATCGCCAGATTGGAAGAGACCCACCAGATCATTGAGTCCAACCATTCCTACCAGTCTCTAAACCATGCCCCTCAGCACCTCATCCACATGCACCTTAAACACCTCCAGGGAAGGTGATGCAACGACCTCCCTGGGCAGCCCATTCCAGTGCCTAATGACCCTTTCTGTGAAGAATCTTTTCCTTATATCGAGCCTGAACCTCTCCTGGCAGAGCATGAGGCCAGAGCCTGAACCTCTCCTGGCAGAGCTTGAGGCCATTCACTCTCGTCCTGTACCCTGTCACTTGGGAGAAGAGGCCATTACCCTCCTCTCCACAACCTCCCTTCAGGTAAGTTGTAGAGAGCAATAAGGTCTCCCCTCAGCTTCCTCTTCTGCAGCCTAAACAACCCCAGCTCTCTCAGTCGCTCCTCATAAGACTTGTTCTCCAAGCCCCTTCACCAGCTTTGTTGCTCTTCTCTGGACTCGCTCCAGAGCCTCAACATCCTTCTTGAGGTGAGGGTCCCAGAACTGAACACAGGATTCGAGGTGTGGACTCACTAGTGCCAAGTACAGACGACCAGTAGGTAGATCTCCAAGTTGACACTTACTATGTAGCAACTTTTGGGGATGTAGCAGCCACTCAGAGTCATGAATATTGTGGAAGAGAATGATACATTGTTGTAATATCGAAAAGGCAGAAGTGTGTGTGATAAGGGAGTCTGGTCCTGCAGCTGTGACCGAGATGTATTGGTTTCAGTTGAACAGACTGCTGTTCAGACAGTGTTAATTTTCCCTTCTCTCCCCAAAATTTGTAATATGATGGTAGTTTGAGGGCTTGTAGAAGTAATTTAAAATGCTGTAGACTCATAGTTTCGGGTCTGCTCCTTGAAAACCCATCAATAGCCATTTAAAATCCCTGTTTGCAGTGTATGTCTCTGTACGTACTATTGGGCTTCTGGCTTTGATGGTGACGAGTGCACAGCACTCCCACACACTGGGAGCTCAGCCCAGCCTGGATTTGAGCTACTTGCAGCTATACAGCTTCTGATTAACTTGAGAAAGGGCAGTGTTTTGTATCTCTTAGGGACAGGTTCCAGTTGGCTTGCATGCAGTCATATATCCCCAATAGCTTCTAAACCATATGTCCTGATGCTGCCACGTTCAAGACCAGAAGGTTAGAAACAGCCACATCTGTAATGGCACCAGCAAGTTGACCTCTTCTGCTGTACATTCATTACTACTAATACATTTCTGTACTATAATGGAGCAAATTTTATTGATTTGCATAATATTATTTGCTTCTTTGTTATAATTTGAAGTACTCCAGGTTATTAGGAAGTCTCTTTATTTGCTATGTTAATTTTTTTTCTTCACTCCAGATTTTTAATTCTTTGGCAGATATGCTAAAGTACCAAGATCCACAAGTATCAACCAACCTGTACCAGACACACACCACATTCTGCCCCTTCCCCAGTTGCAAACAGCTGATACAGCTTGGTATAGTGCACAGACAGGGTTATTGCCCCCAAAACATGGTGTGTGCTGGAGGCATTTCAAGGACTGAAATGGTAGGAGGCATATGTCAAGAGGGGTGGAGCTACTCTCCAGAGAAAGCCATAGAAGTGTAGAATACAAAGCAGTAATTACCCAACACAGGAGAGTATTCTGGAGAAGTTATGTGTCATTTTTACACATTATTTTTTATGGTTTTTACACATTTTTTATTACGTTTTTACACATTATTATTGTAATAATTTTGTAAATATATTTTGTAAATCACATACTGGTTTCTCAGAGGCTTTGGTCTAACCAGTACAGCTGTTATTTTGTTGTACAAGAAGATGTGTTTGAATAGTTTCTGCTAAGGGACTAAGTAGGATTTTTTTAATAATTTATTTGTGATTTCTAAAAAGAATTCTTTTTCCCCCGTATGCTACTTCTCATGTTAGAGCTATACAGTATTAAACATGAAACAACAAAAAAAGATTGCTAACCAGTTCTACATTTATTATCTTATGTACCAAGTAGTGCCCATTCTCAAACACGATAGTATGTTTGAGCTGGAAGATAATTTAGAGATATTTGTATTTGATTGGTATTGTAGGTTATCATCTATCTTTCTGTGGTAGTTGAAGTATCATGGTTGGCTTTATTTACTTAATTCTTTGCCTTTCCTAAAAAACAGAGTATTTTTACAGAATGAACTCAATCTTGATAGCTAAATGTGGCAGGATATTTCATCACCTCTGTTTATTATCACATGGATCATTTCCCTCATGATTTTAGAATTGGCTTTTCCATGCACCCTTTTGCAAAACATGATGTGGCAACGCTGGCAGTCACATGTATGTAAAATACCTGGAGGGATAATTGAGCCTTATGCATTTTAACTTTGATTATATAGTTAAAATAAGTTAAAAAAAATTGAACAACTATAATGTTCGCATTGTGATTCCTGCTTTATTTTCCATAAAGCTCGATGTGCTCATATGAGACACAAGTAACACCACATCAGACTTTTACTATTAAACTGATGTTACTTATTTCATGTCTTATCAAAGTGTGTTTCTGTTTGGAATAACTCATTCCAGACAACTGCCAAGCTGTTCCTGTATACCCACTCATAGATATTTCTCTTGGATTATTTTGTCTCTGCTGATGGAAGAATTATTTATTCTTCTGCAAGAAAACATATCTGGTGTTCTGGGGTAACTATGGTTGTATTATATAACGCAGGTAGGGGTTTTCGAAGAAAATTTTGCAGCCTTTGTAAGAAGTGGTTAGTAGCATGGTCTGACATTTAAAGACAGCTTTTTAAAAAGTTGCCTGTGTCAGAGTAGAAAACATTCCATCTTGAAATCAATCATGTGCCTAAGACCCTCGAGTACTTTCTTTTCAGGGGCAAAAATAATAATTCCCTCTGTACTTATATAGCTAAAGCCATGTAAGGTCAAGCCTATAAAGCTTAAAATGAGAAAACATTGCAACACTTCCAAAATGCTTCATTTTCTGGGACAGTACGTGGATGTGCTTAAGATTGTATGTTAAGAAACATCAAACTTGAAAGGTCAAGGACTGTCTATTTTTGTGATGTGGCAGGTTTGGGTGACATTTTTTTAATTTTGCGGTTTGTTTTGGTTTTTTAATATGATGACTTTACAAATGTGGATTTTTGTGGGCAGTTGGAACCTGAAAACTCAACTTCTGTCTTTGGCCCACAAAAAGATCGTGAAAATAATTCTTTTCTCAGGAAGACTTGATTGCCAAGTATGTCTTTTTCTTCACAACTGTTCAGTTCTCGCTAAAGAATCTTTAGAAAAATAAACAAAAAAAATAGAAGAGGTTTAAGCAAAATTTGTGCTGGCACACAGCTGCCTGCACTCTTACTTGCCACCTTCTCCACACCAGCCTGCCTACCCCTGCAGATTTCACAAGAAATTGTAGGTGGTTCTCTTCAATGGGATAACTTCACATCTTCCTGATTCAGGTCTTTTATTTGCTCCCTATACCAGATAATCTGAAGCTGCGAATGACTAGATGATAATTTATACAATAAATAGGTGTTAACAGAAAAACAGCATTCCAAAATTCACCTACCTTGCTGTCCATGTCCAGCTATTGGATGCTTGCAAGTTTAATACACTTCATTTCAAATTTGCTATTGAATTGGTCTTTGGGTTGACTTAGCTTGTTTGTTTTGACTTCTGTAGTAAACTAATCACCGTGATAAAAACAATATGCATTTAGTTATGTTGTCAGATAAGATGGCACGTTTGTAATGAGAGAAAATAGCTCTGGCCCCAAATACACCTGTTTCTCACAGTTGCAGGCAAACAGGCTAAGCCAACCCTAAGACCAACTCAGTGCCAATCAACTAGTGATTGATTGTTTTCACTGTAAGCTACTTATTTCTTATATTGACATGAAACCTTTGGAGGTGTAGCTTGTACCTGTTGCCCCTTGGTCTTCTTCACCTGGCTCAAAATTGCTTTGCAGTTCCCAATTGCTTTTTTTCTGTTTGGCAGAAAAGCACATGCGCAAGAATCATCAAGTAGTTTTTACCATGTCAGTTGTATCAGTACTTGCACACCACATTATATATGCCAGTTTTCTCTAAAGAAGCTTTAAAAAAAGAAAAAAACTAGAAGAGGTTTAAGCAAAATTCCTTCCAATTCACCTTGACCACCATTTTTACACTGTAGTATGAATATTGACAATTTAGCTTCATGAACAAGTTACTGTTAAGATGCAAACTGCTTATGTATATTTACTTGGAGAATACACAAAAGACAAGTGTCACGTCTCTCACTTTGCTTTCTGAACAGGGGCTGCAGTAAATCTTGCGTTCAGTATAATGAGTTGTAATGCTTGGTTATTCTGAAGGTATGGTACAATAACAGATTATTGTTGTTCATATCTGTGTAATAATTGAAACTCCCTGATCATACTTTCCATTTTACACATTGTCAGAACCTTGGACCTTAATCTTGCTCCTTGATTGGCAGTTGTGGCCGGGGAAAGAGCACTCGTATTGTTTGTGATAGTTGCATCTGTTCAACTTGATTCAGTTGAGAGTATTTGCATATTCTTAAGTATTTCTTCTGAGAGGGCCTAAATCCTTCTCAAGTGTTTGATGCATTTTTGAAATTCATTCATAAGGTATCTACATGCACTAATAGTTCTGTATAATATTGCTGTGCATAATCTGACAGATAAGGCTAGTTTTTTAAACAAGGTATTCTTTGGGGATGACATATTACATTCTGACTTATTCTACTGGGTGGAAATGTCAAGTACTTTGAGAAGGATGCTTGAATGTTTCAATTGAATTAGTATTCTTTATTCAACACAAATTGTCATCTGCAGTAAAATGTGGTCTCATTATGAGAACATTTTTCAAAAGAGTTAATAGTGAAGCTTTTTATTTTATTTCTGTTACTGGAGCTTTATTACACATAATCAGTCTTTTGCTGCTGATGCTGATATTAGATGGAACAAGAGAATAGATATTTAGATGCGTTTTACATTCATTTGAATTATTAATCTGTGAGCGATATCTTTATCTTGAAATACAACTTAGTCTTTTATCTTTCTTTTATCGTACCTTTTATTTTTCCTTAAAAATTGTCATCAATATTTTTAGAAGCATTGTCAACCTTAATTTCAGAAACCTGTCACTCTTAGTAGTACGTATATAACAATAGTGAGAAGTACCATTGCTTTGAAAAGTGTTCAGGCATTACATTTGAGCATTGAAGATGAAGCAGTTCAAAGTATTAACTTGATAGCCTCGTACCATTACGTAAATAAATGTATGCATAATTATAACCCATAGCTCATAATAGGTTGGAAGCCCTAGTCAGGGCTAACCAAGTTGGGACAAAACTGGTCCAGTTTGCTATCAGAAGGAATGAAGATATATTTCTTCTTGCTTAAATGGTTGTGTGCTGTGGATGCTGCAAGTTCAAGCCCTTAAAAGTATAGGGTGACCACTAGTTCGTTGTTTTTTTTCCCATTGCACTAAGCAGATGTTCATAGATCCACCATTCATGACTGACCTAGTTTTAAGAATTTGATTTCTGTCTCTCGAAAGGACTGTAGTAATGCCTATTGCCTATATACTTGACAAAAGAATGATGCAGATTCAATAAGTTTGGGGTTATTTTGATTTATGCCATACAGGTTTTAGTGTAATAGTACCTTTTACCTTAGTTTTGGTTTCCCTTTGCTTTCAGGAATCTCCTTCTGGACGCAGAAAAGCGCTTGCCACCAGCAACATCAACATGAAGCAATATGCAAGCCCCATGCCTACACAGACAGATGTCAAGTTAAAATTCAAACCTTTGTCTAAGAAAGTGGTATCTGCCACGCTACAGTTCTCTTTATCTTGTATTTTCCTGAGGGAAGGAAAAGCCACGTAAGTTGTTGGTTTTGTTTTCTTTTTTTTCAATCAGATAGCCTGCTTGTCTTGCTTTGCAAAGAATTCTTTGGATAAAGAGCTCTATAGAATGGCAGAATTGGAGAGTATCCTTCAGTGCATACTTATCATTTCTGCCATACTTAGTTTCTTAGCTGAGTAAAAGTTGTTTCTTACTCTGATTTTAGTATTGTATTCTTCAAAGGCAAACAGCTTGTCCTCTACCATTACAAATACTTTAAACAAAGGCAGCTTAAAAACATCTACAGGTTTGAAATCAGCAGGAGTGTACGTTTGTTTGTATCTGTGTGTTCATCCAACAATACTTGTGGCAGACTGCAAGGGAAATCTGGAAAGGAGAACCTGTTTCTATTTCATCTGTTCCTATTTCAAAAAGAATTAAAGAAGGACAAAGCCAGCTGCATGATGAGAAAGGGTGAAGTCAGAAGTAAGGTCTTAGTTTGATCCCAAGAACACCCTGTGAAAAGAGTTTGCTTGAGCACTGACTCCCACTCCCCCTACTCACTCACATGGCTCTGTCCCTTATCCCAACAGCTTTTGGAAGGCAGGGGATACACATTATTTTTACAGATCCTATAACTTTTCCAGCAATTTCTGTCAGATTCAAGGTGCCACATGTTGACAACTTTGTGTGGCTGGAGGATGGATTGCTTGTCACCCATCCTGTTTTGCTTTTCCTTTCTCTCTCTAGGATACAGGAATGTGAGAATCATAGTTTTGTAGAATCTCTTAGGCTGGAAAAGACCCTTTAAGTCATTGAATCCAACTGTAAACCTAACACTACCAAGTCCACCACTAAGCCATGTCCCTAAGTACCACATCTACACGTCTTTTAAATGCCTCCAGAGATGGTTAACTCAGCCACTTCCCTGGGCAACCTGTTCCAATGCTTGTCAAGCTTTCTGACAAAGAGTATTTCATATCCCGCCTAAACCTTCTCTGACAGAACTTGATCATTTCTTCTCATTCTTATCATGTGTCACTTGGCAGAAGAGACTATCACCTGCCTTGTCACAATCTCCTTTCATGTAGTTGTAGAGGTTGAAGTCTCCCTTCAGCCTTCTCTTTTGCCAGACTAAACAACTCCAGTTCTCTCAACTGTTCCTCACAAGACTCGTACTCCAGACCCTTTGTCTGCTTCATTGCCATTCTTGTGCATGCTTCAGCACCTCAGTGTCTTTCTTGTAGTGCGGGGCCCAGAACTGAACACAGGATTTGAGGTGCAGCCTCACCAGCACTGAGTACAGGGGGACAATCATTGCCCTAGTGCTGCTGGCCAGTGTTTCCAAGGCAAATGGCAGAAAGAGGGTAGATAGGGGAGCTACTGTTCTAGTTATTCCTTTACTTCTTTTAAAATTTCTTTTTCGCTCCAAGAGGCTAACAGTTTACTTCTAGGTTTCAGTAAACTGAATGTGCTTGTAGACATTGCCCACTGCAATACAGGTGCCCCCAAACTGTTTCATGTACAGCTTTCCAGACTGCCACATTAAGGAATGTGTTTTTACACAAAAAAAGGCTTTTCATCTCCATGCTTTAAAGCCACAGGTGCATAAT
The DNA here is from genome assembly GCA_033558105.1 of Coccyzus lansbergi. Lineage (NCBI taxonomy): Eukaryota > Metazoa > Chordata > Aves > Cuculiformes > Coccyzidae > Coccyzus > Coccyzus lansbergi. The sequence goes on along the minus strand of JAUMJK010001479.1, from coordinate 373,447 downwards.
TGCTATTAGTTGCCTTTTCCTTTCTCTTATTAATGTGTTGGGAACCACATTTTGACCTGTCTTGTAAGAATGACGTTATGGAGCATTTAGTTGTAGTTTTACAAGGTATTGCAGCTGAAAGTGGGAATGAAAAAGTCTGTATCTGATAACCTCTTAACGTTTTTTTGAATGATCAGCATCCATGAATTGTACAGTGAATAGCTATACTAGGCTTTTAAGGGGTTTTGTAGACTTCATTAGTAAAAGCTGATGCATTCATGATCATGTATATGTTGTTGCCATTGAAATCAATAGGTTTCAGGCTGAAGACTGTAAGTTTGGTAGACTAAGTTAACTACAGAGCTTTAACATTGCCCTGAACTAGAAACTTGAAAAAAAATAAACTGTTTGTGAGAGCATTGAGTTTCAGTATGTGTAAACAGAAACTGTCCTACTAGTTAAAAGAGAGAATTTGGGTGTCAGATACGTGAACATGCAAAAAAATGTAGCTAGACCAAGGCTTGCTTACATCCCTTACAGAGTGATGAAGTTCCATAAGGTGAGTACCAAATATCATCTTATTACTAAAACACAGGGAAAAATATATATGTATAAATATAAATATACATGAAGTGTCAATACAGAAAGGAGAATAAAAAGAAACAATACTTTGTAGTCCTTTTAATTTCTAAACTATACATGAACGTGTCATATACAAGATTTATGTGCTAACTGCTTCCAGATTTTATCTTCAGTACATAAAAAAGCCTGCCCGTGAATGTGGTTATAGTATGCTACATTTGTAGCCTTGTGCTTAAAGAGTTGATTGAACCTATTGGTTATCAAAACAGGAAAATCAAACCTTGAAGATTCTGCATGAACCGAAAGGTCTTTGTGACTTCCTGATAGTTACTTACTTATAGTTACTAATACATTTTATAGAAATACTTAGTTGTGCTATGTAACTGAGGATTCTGTAGTGCTGATTACTTAGAACTCACACAGTAGGAAATGATTGCCCCAAAGAGTTTCCAATGTTAACAACATATTAAATCACTGAGTTTAATCCCATATTTTAAGCATCTATGTTTCTGTGCAGATTTGAGGCATGACTAATATGTCATTTTTATTCATATGAGTGGTACCTTTAAAATAATTTGTATAGCGTTCTTGGCCCTGTGAAACGCAGAGTATGTATCTGGTTTTATCATGGTCATCTTCAAAGCAGACTGAATAGTTCAGGTTAGAAGGGATCTGTAGAGGTAACTAGTCCACCCTCCTGCTTAAAGCAGTTAGTAGAGTGATCAGACAAGTTTGCTCTGGGCTTGTATCCCACTGGGGCTTAAAAACCCCCAAGAATGGAGAGTACACACCTCTCTAGGAAACCTGCCCTACTGTTTGTTGATGGCTATTCCAACTATTTTCTTTCATCAGATCAGAGCCTTTCTGGTTTTGGTCTGTATTCATTGTCTTATCATCCTCCTACCTTGCACAACTCTTTTCTCAGCAATGTCCTTGTAAGTACTGGAGGTCTGTTGGTAGGTCCTCCCAAATCCGTCCCTTCTCCAGGCTCAGCAAGTCCATTTCCCTTGGCCTTTCTTCATAGGGCAAACGCTTCAGCCCCTCTGCATCTCAATGGACTTTTGCTGACCTTGGTCCAGTTTATCAGTACCTTTTCCTGTACTGTGGAAACCGACACTCAGCTAAGTACCCTAGATGAAGTCTAGCAAACTCCAAGTAAATGAGGATCATGACTTCCCTCGGTCTACTTCTTGTGGTCCTGTTTTAATGTATTCCAGGATGATGTTTGCCTCCCTTGGCTGGCAGGGCATAGTGCCAGCTCCCCTTGTGCTTGCCCTCCACCAAGATCCCCAGACTCTTTTCAACAGAGATGCTTCCTAGCCAGGCAATCCTCAATCTGTCTTATTGTAAGGAGCTAAAAAAATAATAAACCTAATGAAATGTTTTTAAAAATTGTGGGTTTTAATTTCTATGACAGTGTCAGGAGTTCTGAATGAGTGTAGTAATAAGTGTCACATGCAACATGTGGACAGTAGGTCTGACTAAGCATTTTCACTTCAACCAAAGGGAGATGAGGTAAGTGTTTACTAGCATTTCTGGGCAGGTTTTGATTTTTGAGGAGCAATAACTGAATTGACTCTTAATGCACGGAACAAATGCTTTTATCCTTCAGAATTTTGTTAGTAGGAAACTTCCTTCAGAAATTTATATACATGAATGTGTTCATTATGTTCTTTCACTATATTCAAGATCAAATCTGAGACCTCCCTGAAGAAAAGAAAGCATAAAAATATTTAAAGGATTTTTAATAATGCAGTAGCATTGGATGTGGTATTAACAGCCTGGTTTGAAATTTGTTATTCAGGGATGAAGACATGCAAAGCCTGGCTAGTTTGATGAGTATGAAGCAAGCTGATATTGGAAATCTAGATGATTTTGAGGAGGATAATGAAGATGATGAAGAAAACAGAGTGAATCAGGAGGAAAAGGCTGCAAAAATTACAGGTTAGTTTTGCTGCTGGGATGGTAAAATATAGTTCCCTTTGCTAATTGCCAGTGGTGTTCCATGGATTTTATCCTTGAGCTATATTTCTATTTGATTTCTAAATATCCAAACCAGAATTTAGGTCTACCTTCAGTCAAACTATACTATCTATAACTTGGCAAAGCTTAATATTTGTTAATTTAAGAGCATTGATCTCCTTGTGTCCATCCTGTTTTAACAAGAGAACACACTAAGTAGGCAGCATTTGAGGGAAACAAAGAGCCAGTGTGAACAGAGGAGTAGAAAAAACAGGGGGATGGGGTCAGTAAGTGATAAGGCAAGAGGACGGGCTGAAGTGAAATATTGAAGACTGTGAGAGTAACTGCAAAATGAGTTGTGCTGTGGGTAGGTGCTGACATTTTACTCAATAATATGATAGTTCTGGGCAGTGTACTGCTGCCTTTTGGTCAGGGCATCTCATGGAAATGAAAGTAGGAGGCAGGACTTTGATAGAATAGTTGTTTGAAGTTAGTATAACTACATTTAAATTGGTTGGTGATGAAAATGCTTAGTGTGTCCAGGATAGCTGGAATAAAAGATGCAAGTCAGATCAGGATGTGATGATGTTAAATTGTTGGTAGAGATCATTCTGTAGTACTGGTCCTGATGAGTTCTGTAGGAACTCTTAGTGTAAAAGAATCAGAAAGAGACAAGTGAACTTCTGGTGCCAGCCTTCATGCCTGCTGGTGCTCTTTAAAAATGTCTATTGAAATAAAGGGTTCCTTCTCTGAGGTATGGAAGAACATCACGAGCAGAGATGTGAATTGTCAAACCTATTCTTGAAAATCCTGAAGAACATTGGTTTGGTGTTATGAAACACTACTTAGATTGCTTGTTTTTGAGCTTCCGTTGCAATCAAAAGATTCAGCCTGAAGCAGTTATTACTTAGTTCTATTTAGTGTTGTGAAAAGATGCAAATATGTTTTCTCCAAGCTTTACATATTCAATTAAATGTTTTGTACCCTGACCAAATCTCTACTTACGCTCTGTGTGTCTGGCACAGAACAGATTGGAAACGTCCAGAATGAAATACTTGAGAGATAGAGATAATGTATTCTTGGTCAGGGAGTAGAGAAATACCAGTCTGGTCACACTGAAATAATTCTGCAAGGTCTTCCTCTTCTTTCCCAGTGGAACTAGGACAATTCAGGTGATTGACAGAACACCAAACAAAAGCTGAAATATTCACCATCCAGTAATCACAAGGAAAAGGAGGACACATAAAGGAAAGGCTACACAAAGTCTATGCAAACTTTTGTGCTGAAGTGTTTTATTAAGATATGTCTAGATACTGCATTGAGAACTGCTAAGGAAAACCCGTATGCAGAAGGGCTGTCATTGAAAAGCAGCAGATCTTGCTCCTCAATTTTATTGATTTTGCATCCAAACAAACCAACAAACAACTCCTGAACAAGCAAAAATGTGATGTAGCATAGTCTGTCCTGCCCCCTATCCCTTGGCTAGGTAGTAACTTCCCTGGAGATAGATAGAGAAGCATGAGCTGTCTGGTGGGCAACACAAGATCCTAGCTTGAGTTCTTTTAGAGGCATTTTAGCTTTTCCACTTGTTGCGAAGACCAAAATTATCTGTTCCAAGCAAACATTACAATACCTACTTGCAAGGCAGAAGCAATAAATACTTCTCAACTATGTTATATCTGCTCATTGCCTGTTCTGATACTGCTTTCTGATGATATGATGTGGGAGGGTTGGGTTGGAACTATTGTAGATGAATCATTAAGGGAATCAGAGGGGAAAGGTCAGCCTTTTCTTATTGTGTTGGCTACAGCAGTTGAGTTGTTTCATTAGCCTGGCTAACTTTTTCTGTGTTAGACAAGGAGTTGGATGAGAGGAGTGTTGAAGGAGAATGAGTACATGTAGTTTCCCAAGCAAATGGGAGAACATAAAGCGTATGGCAGTAAGTAAGCCTTACCAAATAAAATGTTAAGTATCTATTTCAACATGTGTTCAAGACTGATATTATTGGCAGTAGGAGCAACTCCTGTAATAAATACAATGAATGGGAAAAACTAATAAAATATAAAAAGAAGAGCTGAGGAACCAAGGGAAAAAGAGATAGTAGTCACTGTAAAAAAATGGGAAGGAATGTAGAAATAAGGAAATGGAATAAAACCAATGTCAGGAAGTATTCTTTCTAAAGTTTCCTTCAAAAGTAATTATGTTCAGAGAATCCCATAAAGTTAATTGAGGAAGTTACATAAGCCTTTTCAAAGCTTGCTGCTCCCAACATTTTCTCATCTGGTGCCATGTTAGGGTGTTGGCAGCCGAGTGAGCTGGAATGCCTTCACTGACTCAAAGTCCCCTGCGGCAAATCACTTTGCCTTGGTGTGCCTGTTTTCCTAACTGTGAAATGGGGATACTGGCTATAACCCCTTCATGGGAATGATGAGAGTATTACATGGTTAATGTTTGTAAGCGAGCTTTGAAAAAGTGAAGTGCAAGTAGTAAAACAGAAGGGACTGTCATCATACTTTTGGCTCAAGGTCTTCTCCCAGAAATGTAGGATGATTTGAAGACTGAGCCATTTGTCATTCTGAAGCCACAGCTACAAGAGGTTGTTGCAAATCTTTATCGCAGAAACTATTCCCTTTCTGCAGTGTACAAAATTTAAGTTTTCTTTTATTTGGCCCAAAGTTACAGTTCTATATATGAGCAAGTATATTGCCTGCTAGGACAACAAGGGAGACCTGCTGAGTGGGGCTCTAGATGGTGCAGGTGAGTTGAGGAATGCTGCTGCTTTTCCTTCATGTGTTGCTTAACATGGAGTAATTATCTGTGCCTCTGTTTCTCCAGCTCTGAAGTAAGTGTCATAATACTGACCTACCTCAAAAGCACTGTGGAATCTGGTGTGGTCAACATGTGACCTGTAACCATACAACTGACCTTAAGATCAGATGAAAGATGTTTTCAATTCAAAGTACCACTTTCATTTTTAAAATAATCTCCCTCCATCTTAGACTTTCCAACTTCCTTCCCAATATTCCTTGTTTGATTTTTCATGTATAAAAGCTGTATCTCCACTTAACTGTTCTGTTTTGTGTGAAGTTGAGAATTATGCTTGTAGCCATGAAATACACTTCAAATAAGGTTTATGCATTGTTGATATAGGTTAGTTTAAACCTCTCAGAATTATCCTGCCCAGGTCTTCAGTTGAAGACAAGACATCCCATCATAATTGAAGAAATGTGGCTCATAACTCACAAACTTAAGTCAGTAATAGATACATTGCTTTTCTTAACTCTTTTAATTGATACTTAAGAGCCTCATACTGAAGTTAGTAGTTGCCTCTTGCTCCATCTGCATAGGAGCACAGTGACTATTGTGGGGTGCCACATGGACTCAGCAACGTGCCCATGTGCAACCTATTGCAGGAGTTGCAACTACAGTATATTTCAAGAGCAGGCTTCTGGACAGAAATATGTGTAACCCTTTCTTGCCATTTGCAAAACCGTACCTCTCATGTAAACTTCTGATACCTTAAATCTTCTTCGTCAGTAGTACCATGCTGCTAAAAAAATAAAAAGAACAAGAGAGAAGAATGGGGGAAAAAAAAAAAACCCTAAACTCAGTGATTTATATGACATACTTGTAGAACAAGCTAATATACGTTTGTAGATAATGAGATTTATAAAAGATAATATGGGACATAAATCTTCAACCTAGCATTTTAACGCTCCAAAATATGACATAAACCATTTAATATTGTAATGAGAAACATTGTAGTGCATATGGGTGTTTAGGTTGGCAGATGGGACCAGGTGATTCAGACCACATCAAAGAATTCCCTCTTTTTAAAGCTCTCAACTTAATTTGTTATTTTCTGACAATAAAAACTGAATTGTAATTGTTTTGCTTTTTTTTTAACATGCTGGCATAATAAATTGTAAATCATTTCAGCATCTTAGCCTGTTTTAAAATAGGAATTCGTTTGTACTGGTGTTTCATAAGGTCTGTTCTGTTTTATTTGAGTACAGCTAAGTATTTTCCATTGGCTGTCTTGAGTATCTTAACAATTTGCAGAAGATAGGATTATATTGTTCAGAACTCTAAAGTTTAGATATGATTTTATATAGAGAAAGCTAAGAGTGTTGGGGTGGTTTTGGTGTTATGTTTTTAGGACAATAGTCTTATTTATTTGAGCTAAAAATAAGTGAAGATAGTGAAATTAACTCTTTGTGTAGCTAGATATAAATGTGACCCCATCTAAGTGCATTTTTGCTTTAAGGTCAAGAACATTTAAGAGATGCACTTAAGAGGAATTCTACTGTGGCTTTGTCATTGTCAGCATAGTTTATGTCCTACAGATATTGGCAGAACAGACATTTCACTTTGTAATTTGCAGATTGACATATCTTTGCAAAGCAATTTAAATACGGAAAAAAAGTTTTCAACTATATGACTGATATATTTTCAGATTCTGGATTCTGCTTTTGCCTTCAGGTTCTTTCTGCTGTATGTGAAGGCATGAAAGTAAAAGTTGTGTCAGTGTTGCCCTGTGAGAAAGTGTGAGTCCCCCCTGCCAGGAAGTTCTAGGTGGCTGTGGACACCAACATGAGTTGGGGTGATCGTGATACTCCTCAATTATCACCTCAGTATGTTGTCTTGCTCCTTGTAACTAGTTCCCAGAATGAAGATTACTTTATGAGAGTCAGTAACAAATGTTTGCTTTCCTGAACAAAATCCATATGAGAAAAAGTAAAGTTCAAAACAGCAGCAAACTGGAAGCGTTAGGAAGAAGTTACTTCTTGTGGTCACAAGAAAAGGAAATCCAAGAGTGATTGGCATGAGAAATGTGCAGTAAAGGCATTGATGTAGCTTTTACTTCACTGGTGACACCAGAAGACATCATCCATTTATTTCATTGGGAAAAGACAGGAGATGAAAAAACCTGTCAGAGGGGCAATGATATTCAACAAGCAGGATCATCCCTCCTGCACAGGTGTCTCTTGCCTGTTTGTCAGCTGGAAGAATGAGGATGGCTGTCCTCTCTCCAAAGAAACCTATGCTTGGAGTCTTTTAGAGCTTGCCCCAGGCTCAGTCCTCACTACTGCAGAAACTGCATTTGTCTGATGTTGTGGATAGGATGGCTTTAGAGGAGGTGATCAGAGATGAATTTTTCCCTGTGGGGCAGAAGCCACTAAGACCTAGCTGATTTTGTTTCTGTCTTTCCTTCCAGAATTCTAGAGGAATCAATGTTTTGGCTAGAATTAAACACTAACACATTTTTAAAAGTATTAGTTCATGACAATGCATAGGTTTCCACTGTATGTAGAAGGTGAAACGGGATTTTACCAAAGAGTAAGGTGGTACTCGCGTAGCATTACAGTGGCAGTTTCAACCAATATATGCATTCAGGATGCATTCTCATAGTACAGTGCTGGTCATGTCTTTTACAACTATTAGATAAATTCAACTTGCCATAGGTCAGAATTTCATGGTGACTACTTGTAAATGTTAAATAATTAGAGTACGTGTGTATGTGTGAATAAATAATATATATTAAAGTGTCTGTGTATTTATTAGTTTTCTGTAGCTTAAAGGGTTTGGGGGGGAGGTAAATTGTTGTGGGGCTGTTTTCTTTTGATTGACAATGGTTTAACATTCAGATTTTCTTCCCAAACAGGAAAACTATTAAATTATATCTAGTCCATCTAAGTTTTCAACTGGTGTGTGTAGTTATCCTAGTATTTACTGTTACTGACACCAGGTATCCAGTGAAGTTTCATTTATGTCTGCTAACTAGGTTTCTAGTAAAATTATCACTGAAGCACCTACACAGGTACTTTGCTGCAGGTGTCTCATTGGAAGGGCTTGTTCTAAATGTATTCTTTTAATTAACACTAAGTGTCTTCTCTTTTACCCTTTCTCTCCCTTACTCTCTTTCTAGTAGTGGTGTTCATTCCACTTCAGTTTCATTAAATGCCCTTGCCTTATGTTTGTCTTGACTGGCTTCTATTTACAGAAATTGTAAACCAGTTGAATGCTCTGAGCAGCTTAGATGAAGATCAAGATGACTACATAAAGCGAGCAAATATGCCTTCAGCTAAATCAGCCAGTTCCTCTGAAGGTCTATGAGCTTTCCTCCTTTCTTTCTGTTTCTGATTGTCTGTGTTTACTGTGACCTGTTACCTTTTGACTCCTGCGTGTATTCAGCTGTCAGTGTTATCTCTGTGCTTCTACCCAGCATGACTCTCAGTAATTTGTAGTGCATCCAACAGGTAACAACATGATAGAGAAAGAGCGTATCACCTCTGTAGCTCCATTGTCATCTGATAATGAACAAGAAAGAAAAATATTATGAAAAAAACCCAACCAGACCTCAAGCCTAAAACATTACTTTGCAGTCAGTAATACTTGACTTCTCTAATATGACAAAATGTCCCCTCTCTGATTTTATGTGCATGTTACATCAAAAAATTAGAGTTTTCTGCATATAGTTAATGTGTATGTGAACAACCAAAAAGAAATGGCTGTATGTAGCTTGTTAGATGTTCTGCAACATTTATTTAATGAAGGTAATAGAAAGCTTTGTTAGTAGCAATTTCTGTTATTTTAATGTTTAATCAGTGAACAAAAGTTTCATCCATTTCACTTTTTCTTTCTCTTTTGTTGGTGTACTTACTAAAGTGCATTAGCTTAGTTGTGCAGTTCATGTCATACCCTGGTGCGATGTTTCGAGGGACTATTGACACAGGGATTTTTGAACATAAAATATGTTAGATGAACAGTTTGTGTTAAAGCAATATTTCAAATTGTTTCTAGAGCTTATAAACAAGCTGAATTTTCTGGATGAAGAGGAGCAAGACTTGGCCAACCCTAGTACCAACCCTTTTGATGAACCTGACACAGCAGAATTAAATCCCTTTGGAGATCCTGATGTAGAAGGTAATGGATTTGTTTTACATAATTAATTGCTAATTGAAGATACTTAATGAAACGTGATTTTATGAAAAACATTCTGATTAAATACAATTATTGCATGCAGTACTGAAGTAGCAATAGCAGTGATCCAGTTGCCACTAGAAAAATGGGTTTATCCTTTAAGTTGCATCTGTATGTGTCTTTGCTGCTGGGGGCTACCAGCTAAGAGTTGTACGTATGAGACTCTTAGACCAGTCAAATGTGTTACTAGTGCTCACTTCCTGTGGTGTAAATGAGCAACATATACTGTCAAGTTCATATGTTTGATGTTGATGATGGCTTATATCAGAATTTCCTTCATTGCGGTCTTCACTGCATCAGAGCTATTCTTGATTAGTGCCGATTTTCATTATAATTTAATTGTATTCCTTTCATTTTTTATTTTTTTTTTCTGCTATCGCTTCCTCAGCTAAGCCTTCTGGCATTGTACCTTGCACCATGTGGTAGGTGTTAATCCCTTTTCCAGACTAACAAGCCCATTCTTGCCTATTTGGTTGAGAAATAGAATCCCTCTAAGTTTTCAGTCTGATAAGATTTTGGCCATAAGGCCAGAAAGGAGCACCAGGACAGGCATGCTGTGCTGTCTTTAACTCCATGTTCAGATACGCAAATTTCCATCTGCTGCCATAAAAAAAACCCCAAACCCAAACACCAACAAGCAAACAAAAAGCAAAAGGCTGTGACATTTGGAGTTTGTAGCTGCTCGAAATGCTAGTTCATAGTTAATTCCCAAGTTTGGAAGCTATACTCAACCTTTCCTATTCAAAACTCCAAGATTTTTTTCTTCCCCACAGAAAATACCAAGGAGCATTTTCTGCCTTTAATCAAACACCAGAAACCACCCTGTAACAGGGGTGGAAAAGGGCCACACTGAGCAGGAGCAGTCCAGCGTACAGCCATGGGATTTCTAATGCCAAGTGTAATGAGGGTGCATTTCTGAGCTGCAGTTTCCACCTGTGGTTATTCTCTTTCTCTGCAGGAGCTGAATGTTTACTCACAACTCAACTTTTCTGCCTTCTGCCTCCAGAAAGCCCAGCGTGGGTGGCATTTTAGTGCTGTCATACTTTGGCTGTGGTGTAGTCTCACAGCCTACATTTCTTGAACAGAGACATCACACTATAATCTGTATTTGGCCACTGAAGCCACAATCACTATCGCAGGGCCCTTCTCTTTATAGAGTTATCAGGTATTTCTAGAGCTGGCAAAGTGAGTTGTTTCAACTTTGTAGACACATGGATTAAGTTCTGGTGTCCAGGTCTTTGGCTTTGTTTCTTGTCTTTTCCTTGGCTGTGAATTCTCTTAGGATCTGGGAAGGAGACAATAACTGGGGATATAAAACACCTATTTTCATCTATCTATTCATCCATGACCAACTTGCATTGAGACAGTCTATATTCCTTTCTTCCTTCTCTTCTGTTCTCTTCTTTTCTCTGGAAAGAGTTTCCTTCTCACTGGAGAAACTTTACAGCTCCCATCCTACATAAACTGCTAGTTTTCCAAACCCAGCTTTTCTTTCCTTTCCAGGAGTGATGAACCTGCACTGGCAGAAAGCAGCAGGTCTTTTGATCACAAAATGTAGGGACTAAGAATCGGTTCCTTCTCATCTCAGGAACAGGGAATTATAAATTGGTAATGTTTCTTAGTGCTGGAGTAGCTTGACACTTCATGTCAAGTTCTCTGTGAGCAGCTTGTATCCAAGGCTCTAGCCTGGTTATGTTCCTGAAAGATTTGCCATATATTCAATCAATTCCCAATATAATCAGTTGATTCTGGTCCCTTTGGTGGCATATAGACATTACTGCTACCTACAGTCATGGACACTTCTCCGTTCCTCTAGGTCTCTTGTGTCCTGGGGCTCAGACTGTTGGGTCCCTGAAGAAGTCCCATCTTACACAGTTGTAGGCAGCAATGCTGAGTTGCTGGGTGTGCACGTGTACCAAATACTTCTCCCACACATTGTCACTGTCATGCTGCAGTCTGATAAACAGGTTGTCACTAGATTCTTCCCACTGCATCATGAGATGTTTGTTCATGTCATAGAATCATAGAATCACCAGGTTGGAAGGGACCCACCGGATCATCGAGTCCAACCACTTCTATCAAACACTAAACCGTGTCCCTCAGGACCTTGTCCACCCGTGCCTTAAACACCTCCAGGGAAGGTGACTCAACCACCTCCCTGGGCAGCCCATTTCCAGTGTCCAATGACCCTTTCTGTGAAAATTTTTTTCCTGATGTCCAACCTAAATCTCCCCTGGCGGAACTTGAGGCCATTTCCTCTTGTCACTTGGGAGAAGAGGCCAGCTCCCTCCTCTCTACAACCTCCTTTCAGGTAGTTGTAGAGAGTAATGAGGTCTCCTCTCAGCCTCCTCTTCTCAAGGCTAAACAACCCCAGCTCTCTCAACCGTTCCTCATAAGGCCTGTTCTCCAGCAGGGAAGGATGGAGCTTCTGTCAGGTTTGTGTGACAGGAGTGTCTTCTTGGAGCAGTGAAGCAAGTGGAAGAACTGAGGTGTTCCAGGCTGTCAGATAGTGATTCAGATCCATTGAGGATGTCAGAGGGATATCTGATGTGGCATTTTTAACGCTTTTACTTTATGATTAGTGGCTCAGCAGGGATTATTCTAGTCAGTTCAGACACCTCTGGGAAGCGCTTTTCCACTTCAGAGCTGTCGTCTGCCTGTAATGAACACTGGTGGTCAACTTTTTCTTGGCCTTCTTCACCTGTGTCTTTTATTCCAGTCCTCTTCCTTCACAGAAAGCTGAGGGAGTAATAAAAGGTGCTGAGACAAATGCAATAAAACAGTTCTGGTCTCTAGCAACAGCAGGAATCTACTAGGAATCTGTGTTTGTAATTGGATCAATATCTTTACATGTGGTGCACCCTAGATCTTACCATTTTGGGGAAATTTCCCTTTCTGTTGGACTGCATTTTGAAGCTACCTAATATTGGGACTGTTCTTACTGTGCTGCTCTACAGCAGAGGGCTTCCCTGCTTATTTGTCATTTGATCACAAGTATATTCACTTATGGTTTAAGGCATTTCTTCTGCTCTGATAGTTCAGTGGAACAGTCATTGCTGCTGTCTCTTTAGGAAGCTCTTTGAGACTATACTCGCTTGTTTGCTTTTGCATCTTTAGGTGAATGTGACCTTGTTAGTAATGACAAAGTTACAGGACTTTAAGGCAGTTTCTCCCACACACTTAAAAAGTCACATCACCTGTTGCACTTGTCTTGTGATCAGCTTGAATCAAGAGATTAACCTTTTACATGTGCAGGGATGAAGTATTTTTCTGTTCACTACATGTTAGTCTGCTTTATCTTTTTATCTGGAAAATCATGAATTTACAGTTTGTTAAAGTTCAGCATCTTTCTGTAGAATTTGTTACCTAATTTCCCTGAGATGTGCAGAGCAGCCATCTGGAGCCTCCTTTCCTGGGTACTTTGCCATCAGACACAATGTTCAATTTGGCAGAGATATTCCAGGGATGTTCCTATCAAGCCTGTGACTTGTGTGCTCAGTGAGAGAGTCCTTAGAGCCACCCAGCATATGAATATGCATGTATTGACAGTTGCTCCAAGAGAAAGGAGGATTACTTGCCAGTAGACACTTGTTTCCTGGACAGATATTTCTTGTGCCAGTTCACAAACCAGCGACTTTCCCTCTGTTTTCCTAGTCCCATAATCGCCTAATGCTTAGAATGCCGGACAGAGAAGAAAAGAACTAAGGACACGAGTGCTTCCAGCGTCCATGTGTGCACTGTGAGTGCAGTGCATGGCAGAGCGTCATCAGGAACCTGTCTCTGGATGCTGCTGTGTTTTAAAAAGTCCTTATTGTAAATGATCTTACATGCATAGTGGAGTGGATGTGCATATAAATAACACACTTCAAAAAATCTTTAGATGTGTTTCTTGGTTGACACGTCAACTTGAGACTCATTCCCTCTGGATCTCATAGATCAGCTGTACATTAGAAATCTGGAAAATCAAAATTAATCTCTTTGAAAAGTGTACCACTACAACTTTATATTGGACAGTGCATAGATGATATGAAGGCTGTCTTTTGGATTGTCTTTTAGTCACGTTACTACAGAGCTCTAAAACCAGTTGTTCTTTTTGCAGAGTACTTCAGGAAGTTGAAATATGTAACAAATTCAAACAGAAACCAACAAAACTCTTTCAACACTCCAGATACTTCTTTTTACTTAGGTGGGAAATGCAAATTTTGAAGTTGTATATGACCAACACAAATTTTCTTCAATACACCTGAGACATGAGGGTAACTTATTTGCTGGTACTACCCTCCCCTTTTATTTAAAACAGCATTTACTTTGCCAGTGTGTTTCATTACCTTGTTTGTAGATTTCTGAGTAAGTGAAAACAGTGCTACAGTGTGGTGCCAAACCCCAAAATCATTCTAAGATAGTCTCAGGAGAGCAGTACAAAAACCAATACAGAGGAAAACAATTACTCTCTTCCTTCTCCTTATATTTCTTGATGAAATGTAATGTGTACTGGTGTGAGTATTAGTAAAAGTAATGGAAAATTATCAGTGGTTTGTAGGGATGCCAATCATTATGCTTTCTAGAAGTATTGTGAAGTTACATTTTTAGTCTGTGCTGTTTGTTCTCATCCCCATTGTGACTATGTTCCTGCCAGTAGTGCAGTAAATGGCATAACTAAATATCTTTCACATGTGGCTTGTTCTTTCATCCTTTGCCAAAGGGAAAGTGGCGTGTGTAATGTTTTGGTGGGAGTTATTTTTGTTTTAAGCAATGTGTCACAATATGTTTGTGTTACAAAAGGCAAGTGGGTTGGAGGGCAGGGTGATTTTTGGAGATCCCCTGGGAACTAGAAGTCTGATTGTGCAGACAGATAGTGCCAGCATGATTACTGTCAGGAGCAGTCTTTCTCAGTGGAGTTAGGGCAAGTAATGTTTCTAGAATTTGGCACAAGAGCAGCTGGTGCTTCTGCTGTAGTAATAATTCTCCTCCTCTTGTCACTCCTACCCCTGTGGCTTTATTACTTAACTATGCAAATTTATTGAAGATTTGACTCTTGCAGTGCCAAATTGCAAACATCTCTCTTCCTCCTCTCTCTCTTCTCCCCTGCCCCCCCAATACATCAGTGTGGAAGGCAGCAATTTAAAAATCTAGTTCAAGTTGAGGCTGTAGTCCAATGTTTTCAGTTGTGATTAATGATTAAAGGGAAGCAAGGGAATCTGTGTTGACTCCTTAGTGTAAAATCAGCTTGAGGAGGAAAATAAGCCCTTTTTAAGGTGTTTTATGTTCAGCCCCACAAAATACACTTCCCAACATCATTAGGTCTTGAGAAAATATGAGTATCTTTATTACAGAAAAGGTAACTGTGGCTGCAGCTTTAATAACTGTTGTTGACTCACCATCCTAGCAATTTAATTTGTTATAGAGAGTCACACAAAGTGATGAGCACTGTCTGATATAAAAGCTAGTCTTAAAGTGTTTCAGAGACCACATGAGAGGTTCCCTACATGGGTTCATGTGGGGACCCTTGTGAGGACCCTCCTTCCTTTGGGGATATTGAAGAAAACCGAGGGAAAAAAATTACTGTCCTGGATGAGAAGAGGAGAAAGCTGGCAGATGTTATTACAGAATCATAGAATAGTTTGGGTTGGAAGGGACCTTAAAGATCATCTAGTTCCAATCCCTCTGCCATGGGCAGGGACATCCTACTAGATCAAGCTGCCCAAGGCCCCATCCAACCTGGCCTTGAGCACCTCCAGGGATGGGACATCCACAACTTCCTTGGGCAACCTATGCCAGTGTCTCATCCCCCTCGTTGTGAAGAAATTCCTCCTAATGTCTAATCTAAATCTGCCCCTCTCCAGTTTATACCTGTTCCCCCTCATCCACTCATCCCATCACCACAAGCCTTTATGAATAGCCCCTCTTGAGCTTTCTTGTAGGCCCCTTTTAGGTACTGGAAGGTCACCATAAGATCACCTTGGAACCTTCTCTTCTCCAGGCTGCACAACCCCAACTCTCTCAGCCTGTCCTCATCTGGAAGTTGCTCCAGCCCTCTGATCATCTTTGTAGTCCTCCCATTGGTCCCTCCCAACAGCTCCATATCCTTCTTATGATGAGGATTCCAGAACAGGAGGCAGTATTTCAGATGAGGTCTCAAAAGAGAGGAGTAGAGGGGCAGAATAACCTCCCTCGACCATCTGGCCACACTTCTTTTGATGCAGCCCAGGATATAGTCGGCCTTCTGAGCTGAGAGTGCACATTACTATCTCATGTCGAGCTTCTCATCAGCCAGCATCCCCGAGTCCTTCTACCCAAGGCTATTCTCAATCACGTCATCCTTCATCATGTACGGAAACCATGAACTGTTCCGACTCAAGTATGGGACCTTGCACATGGTGGTGTTGAATTTTATGAGGTTCTCACAGGCCCACTTCTCCAGCCTGTCAAGGTCCCTCTGGATGACATTCCATCCTTCTGGTTATTGCTAAGCCACTCTCCATTGTCTTTGAAAGATGGCGGAGAACAGGAGAGATGCCTGAGAACTGGAGAAAATGTAACTCCAGTCTTCAGAAAGGGCGAAAAGGGAGGACCCAGAAAACTACAGACCAGTCAGCCTCACCTCCATCCCTGGAAAGGTTGTGGAACAGCTCATCCTGGATGTCATCTCAGGCTGGGAGAAGGCTGGCTGGAAAACTGCCAGGAGGAGAGGGACCTGGGGGTGTTGGTCGACAGCCGACTGAACATGAGCCAGCAGTGTGCCCAGGTGACCAAGAAGGCCAATGGCATCCTGGCTTGTATCAGAAACGGTGTGACCAGCAGGTCCAGGGAGGTGATTCTCCCTCTGTATTCAGCACTGGTGAGGCCGCTCCTTGAATATTGTGTCCAGTTCTGGGCCCCTCACCACAAGAAGGATGTTGAGGCTCTGGAGCAAGTCCAGAGAAGAGCAACGCGGCTGGTGAAGGGGCTGGAGAACAGACCCTATGAGGAGCGGCTGAGAGAGCTGGGGTTGTTTAGCCTGGAGAAGAGGAGGCTGAGAGGAGACCTCATTACTCTCTACAAGTACCTGAAAGCTCGGTTGTAGAGAGGAGGGAGCTGGCCTCTTCTCCCAAGTGACAGGGGACAGGACGAGAGGGAATGGCCTCAAGCTCCGCCAGGGTAGATTTAGGCTGGAGATTAGGAGGAGGTTTTTCACACAAAGGGTCATTGGGCATTGCAACAGGCTGCCCAGGGAGGTGGTTGAGTCACCTTCCGTGGAGGTGTTTAAGGTACGGGTGGATGAGGTCTTGAGGGACTTGGTTTAGTGTTTGATAGGAATGGTTGGACTAGAAGATCCGATGGGTTCCTTCCTACCTGGTTGTTCTGTGATTCTGTGATCTCCAAGCAGCTGGAGGAAGAGAAGTTATTTGAGAGCAGCCAACATGGATTGACCAAGGGGAAATCATGCTTGACTGATCTGATAGCCTTCTGTGATGGCATAAGTGGCTGGGTAGATGAGAGGAGAGCAGTATATGTGGTCTAGCTTGACTTCAGCAAGGCTTTTGATGCTGTCTCCCACAACATCCCTATAGGTAAGCTTAGGAAGAGCGGATTAGATGAGTGGGCAGTGAGATGGATTTAGAGCTGGCTCAGTGGCAGAGCTCAGAGGGTGTCATTGATGGCACAGAGTCTAATTGGAAACCTGTGGCCAACAGTGTTCCCCACGGGTCAGTATTAGGCCCAGTCTTGTTCAACATATTCATCAGTTACCTGGATGAGGGGACCGAGTGTACCCTGAGCAAGTTTCCTGATGACACAGAACTGGAATGAGCAGCTGATACACAAGAAGACTGTGTTGCCATTCAGCGAGATGTTGGCAGTCTGGAGAGGAACCTAATGAAGTTTAACAAAGGCAAGTGTAGGGTTCTGCACTCAGGAGAAATAACCCCATGTAGAAGTGGAGGTTAGGGGCTGACCTGCTAGAAAGCAACTCTGTAGGTCTGTGGAGAAGGACCTGGGAGTGCTGATGGACAAGTAGACAATGAGCTAGCAATCTGGCCTAGTGGCCAGGAAAGCCAATGGTGTCCTGAGGTACATCAAGAAGAGTGTGGCTAGCAGGTCAAGGAAGGTTATCTTTTCCCTCTGTTCTGTCTTTGTGAGGCCACATCTGGACTATTTGGTCTAGTTCTGGGCTCCTCACCTCAACAAAGACAAGGAAGTCAAAGACGAGAGTCTAGCAGAGAGTCACAAAGATGAATGGGAGACTAGAGCATCTCTCTTATGAGGAGAGGCTGAGTGAGCTTGGTCTGTCTAGCCTAGAAAAGAGAAGGCTGACAGGGAAACTTATCAATGCTTACAAATATCTAAAGAGCAGGTGTCAAGAGGATGGGCCCAGACTCTTCTCAATGGTGCCTAGTGAAAGGACAAGGGGCAACAGGCACAAACTGGAGCACAGGAAGTTCCACCTGAACATGGGGAAAAACTTCTTTACCGTGAGAGTTACAGAGCACTGAAACCGGCTCCCCAGAGAGGCTGTGGAATCTCCTTCACTGGAGGTATTCAAAACTCATCTAGACCTGCTCCTATGCAACCTGCTCGAGGTGAACTTGCTTTAGCAGGGGCGTTGGGCTGGGTGATCTCTGGAGGTACCTTCCAATCCCTACTATACTGTGATTCTGTAAATGAGCGGCCAAATTGAGTTCTATTTGAACCCCTACAAAATTTTGCCTATAAAAGTCTCTTGAAAACAATATTTTCAGAAGCTCTTTTAACTTTAGTCTGTATGTATAGGATTTTGTGAAATCTTTTGATTAATGATAAGCCAGAAGTCTCCAAGCGCTGATCTGCAATGCTGCACGTGAAAGGCCAAACCTGCCATTACTCTAGAGCCAACAAACAAGAGAGACTTTTGTCCTAGTTAAGGTTACAGCACTTGGTCCATGGTGTTGAAACAGAAATAATTGCAAAAACCATTTGCGTTGCCCTCTAATATATCAGGTTCAAGAACCATTTAACTTCTCATTTCCGGGAGGCACTTAAAGGGAAATTAAAAAGAAAAACTGACAGTATAGTTTTAAGGAATTGTTTCCCTGAATGTTTTTAGCTTCAGGAAATATTACTGACATTCCTTCTAGTAATATTTGTTTGAATGCTGCTTGTGAGTTATCAGGAAGTTTTGCTCAGATATTATATTTATCGATGGATCATGTGCAGGAGCGGTGGTGGATCATACAGAGTGGCAGAAGCAAGTGTTCATAGTTGTGCACTCTCTTGGTAAAATATTTTAAGATTTGAGCAAAATTCAAAGTAGCAGAAGTTTTGGTTTAAACGTCATCAATAAGTTACTCAATTTGAACACAGCATATATCAATCATTTTTCTGCATTTCATTAAGTTGCTTCTGCTTTTTATATGATACTGTCTTTTGAGGGCAGATCTCAAGTATTTCTGCTTGACTTAGTTCATCAAATCCCTGAATGTGCAGGTAACATTTGAGTAGTATCTCAGATACTACGAGCTTCAAGTCACACGTATTTTTGCAATAATAGGAGGATTTGGCTCTCCTAATTTTAGACCTGAACAGTTTGAACATACAGTTGTAAGCTTTGACTGTGAGGGGGTCTAACTCAGCTACAGATACCCACACTAAGCGCATCTTGGAACAAGTAGGATGAAACTTTTGCTTGCCATGACCACCTACACTGGATGTTAAGAGTGATATAATAAGCCAATGTAGAACCTCTTTTAAAGTTTTAGCTTCAAAGAAATGAAAAAAAACATTAAAAATGTTTGGTTCTACTCTGGTGTATTTAATCTTTAATACTGTCAAAGGATTCTTACTTGATTTTATCATATTTACTTTTTTTAAGAATTTCTTCTTTGAATGATTTATTTTCTCTTACTGTTTTAAATGGCAGACCTTTAATATTTTTTGTGTCTTTCTCTGAAACACCTGTCTTATAAGGCTTGTGAACAAATCACCACAGATAAATAAACTAGGATATGAACTGAATATGCATTACCTCCTGTGCAGTAACTACCCATTCTCTCAGAATAAGTGTCCAGCAGTTTATTCTCTTTTATCAAGGGATAAGCCTGTTGTTGTATTTACTCTAGGAGTAAACACATACACTACACCTGACATACTGCAAATACACAATCTGATTTCTCCTTTAGTAGTTGGTCTCTAGGCCCATCTCTTATAAGACAGCTGAAATATTGCTTTCTGACATCCAGATGAAGTTTAACCATTTTAAACAGTAACAGAATCTCTTTTTTTAGGTTTAACTGAGACTGTTATTGCATCCCGTAATGTTTGTCTTCTCTACTGTTATTCACAAGAATGTTAGTTATTTTTTGCTAGTTGAAAGAGTGACCATTAAGCATAATAACTTTTTGTTAATCTCTCTTTACCTTCATCTCATCCCATTTCAGTGTAGTGTCAGATTTACAGCACTTCTCAGTCTCCTCTTTGACTCCAGTTTTTGACTTGAAACAGTGATAGCTGTATTCTGAATTTGAAGTTCAATGTAAGACCTAAGAAACAGGTGTAAGTGCTCTGTATGTTTCTTCTTTAATGCTAAGTTGGACCAGGTTGCTGAGAGATGAGGAACTGCAAACCTCACCTGGAATTAAATAACTTTTTTAACTTAATTTTCTGAATAATCACCATAGGGAAATCCCATGGGCACAAGCAGTGTATGGAGTCATTAAGTCTGTCTAGTTAAAACCTGCAATATTGTCTAGTAAAGTACAATTTTATTTTGTTTACCCCAACTGAGATCCCCTTCAATTTCAGATGAGTGATTTATCTCCTGAGTGTCCACTTTTGAGCTTAAATAAGATTTTGATTAATTTTTCCTATTATTCCAGCCAAACTCACTTAGTTCCTGCTTTCTGACCAGAAAACAAATAATTCATCCCTTCAGAAACAGACTGTTAGAAATAGCATAGAAACATGACGATAATATAGTCTTCAAAGTTCAAATGTGAAGAACCAAGAGCAGCAGCACTAGAAATGTGAGGTTGTTCCTAAAATGAAATCTTTCCAGGCCATGGTAGGTCTTAATTGTTCTGAGAAGGACTAAGTCCTTTCCTGCTCCAAGACTTTGCCCCCATGAAACTGCTGTCCGCACCTGTGGCCCGTATTACTGTCCAGCTAGAAGAGTCAGTCACAGGATATAGGGTAGGGCGTTCTGTCACCTTGGACTGTGCTAGTGGCTAGAGACAAGGAGAACTGGAACTTTACTGGCAGAGTAGAAACCACATTTTCTAGCGGTTTTCAAGTGGTAGGAACTTCTGTATATCATCCCTCCAAACTTGAGTAACAACAGGGCTGTTTCTTTTACTACCCTTACCCTTTGTGTTATATGCTTTTGTCTTCCAAAGTATTCAGCGACAAATACACTTGGACCTCCATCTTTTCCTTTTTTAGAGCCTTGTTTCAAATAACTCCTAGTGTTTTTCTTTTAAAGCTAAAAGGTGTGTTTTGTTCAATTTAATACCCATGCATCTGAAAAAGAAGCACTTTTCCATTAAGTGTAATATGGGAGTGGTTCTCAAATATCAAGGTTTGATAACGTTGCATTCAAGTTCCCATTTGCATAGATTTTGAAATTGCATCATGTTCAATACTGAACTAAGCTTCTGATCATTTGGTTCTGCAGTAAAATTAACTGTACTAAGTGTCTTTGTAAGAAATGTTTTATTGCTTTATGGGGATTTGTGTTATTCAATATCCAACAAACATTCACTTGGGTAGAGTGTTCTTTTTGTAGTGTCTCTTACTCTAAAAAACTGCATGCAACTCCAGGTAGCTAATAACATTTTGTTGTACAGCCCAAATAATAGATGAGTAATAGATGAGAATGCGCTTTAGTGAGAAAATTAAACCTATTCAATATACTGTAGATGAAATAACCCTTTAAAATACCTATTTTTGAATAAACAAAAGTGTACTCCAAATAAATAAAACATGAAGATTTATCTAAGGCTAGGACTTTATGTTTTGGAGTTATGAAGCAGACCTTTTCAAAAACCTTCAAAGTACAAAGATCTGCTAAAGTGATTTCAGATTTTTAATTTGTTAAATGACTTTAATGATTTTTTGTTGTTTGGTAGAACTGAATACTGAGATAGCCTCATCGTCAAAGCAAGAAGAAAGTTTCGATGGTGACAATTACAATCCCTTCAAGGATGAAGATGCCCCAGAGTACTTGAACCCATTTGATGAGGCAGATCCTGAGCCTGAAACATTTTTGACTGTAAAAGATTCTCCTCCACAACCTGCAAAAAGGAAAAACATTAGACCAGTGGATATGAGCAAATACCTCTATGCAGATACCTCTAAAGCTGAAGAGGAAGAGCTGGATGAGTAAGTATGATTCTTCATCTTCCAGCAGCTTTGGAAGCATTAGTGGGATCCCTGGCTTAATCTTGAGTTGTATGGAGTTTAACCATGGTGATCCGTAATCACCTCCTTAGGACAGACTGATCTTCAGCTCAGCAGTGGGAAGTACCATACCACGAAGTCATGCTGTTCAGCTGAACACAGTCAGTTAGGAACCTTTCCTTTGCCTCACTGATAGCAAATTACTTGACAGGGAGCAGACCCATGTATCTATTTGGCACCTCATGCCCTGCCAATAGCAAATGAGCCAGATAGGATCAACAGAACTTGGTCCTTCATGTCCTCTTTGCCATATATTTATTACATAAAATAATAATTTTTGTAAATGATAGCGGAGAGTTGATGCACTATGTAAAAAGGAAGAGTGTTGTACAGTCTGGATAGCACATTTTTGAGTCTCATAAAACTGAATCTCTGTATGGGAAAGATAACACCATAACACTCTCTTAGGTTATTACTTTTATGATAACCACACATAAAACTTTCATAAACTCACACTGACTGCCTTGGATTATACTTTTGTAACCTAACAAGGAGAGAGAGCTTTTTGCAATAGCTGTGCAGCTTGGGAGGTTTGAAGGTATATAGTTACTCCTTGTTTGTGGTCATTAGTCGCCAACCACACCACTCATAAGACAGTTTATGCCGATTACATATGAGCAATTTTACAGACAACAGTAATTAACATTTAGTATTACATTATTTAATGAGATTTATCACAGCATGACATTTGCATTGCTTTTGTATTTAATATTAATACAGGTGTCATATCATGATCTTCATGTTTCTGTGTTTATAGATCTGTTCTAGGAAACTGAAGAATTCCCATGCACTCTAATAGAAATGTAGTAAGGACCATGCAGAGTTTTTTCCTTTTAAAGTTCTGTGGCCATGGGTTTTTTATAGTTGTTTGTTCTGTTAAAAAAATGGTAAAAATGGAATTGGGGAATGATGTCTCTGCCAGCTCCATTCATAAGGGCAGTGCCTGAACAAACAGCACCCACTGCTGTGTCTTCATGGTGTGGTGTGATCACACTGTTGATGGTCACACCAGGCATCCTTGATCATTCACTGATCACCAGAATCCACAGGGAGAGGAAGAAATATATGTCTTTTACACCTACAAAGATACAAGAATAGAGAACGGCAATGACTGAAGAGAACAGAAATAGCAAAAACTATGTGGATGGGCAAAGGAAGGATTTTCTCTGTTTTGTATTCACACTCACATTTCTACCCTAAGCACATTTGTGCCAAATGGACTTGCAACAGTGTTGTTACAGGCAACCTTGTTTTTGCTATGTAATGGACCCTAGAATTCTCAAGCCCTTTGTTTACAATAGCCTTCTTCTTACTTTAATGACCCTGTTTGCTTTTTTATTTTTTTGAGGATAAAAATAAACACCCCATTGGTGGATTCTACTTGAACTTTTTCCTCCCAGGTTACAGGAGCACCATGTCATTGAAAAAGACATGTGTGGCAAGGAGAACCTGTGAATCTTTATACTGAAATGCTCTGGAGGAGTAAGTGGAATAATATAACTCCAGTCTAGAAATACAAGGCTTGTGATACTACTCATACTACAGGCATTATTATGCCTTACCTCCTGTCATTGGTTTTAAAATTTTTCAGTAGAAAGTTTCCACTAAAGTGTGGTACAGTGAGCATCAAAGGAGATATTTACCTGTGCAGTGCCAGCTGGTAGGTTTTGTGTACCCTAAATCACAAAGGTTTACATCCAGATGTGCATTGTTTCTTATCTAATGTGAATATTGATGCTTTTATTATCTACATAAGTGTCTGATCTTCTTCCAAATCCCGTTGAAGTCTAGCCTTCATTGTCAATTCGTGGCAGAGTTTTCTATAAAAAACCAAGGTCTTAAATGAAATATGTTTACTTTTATTGATTTTAAATAAGTTACATTTCCAATCCCATACACGATTTTTTTTCTGCTGGCTTATCGAAACAACAGTTAGTAGTTTTGGCTTTACCTGCCATAAACAGTTGCTCTGTTGTCTCTCTCTAGCATGCGTACCATTACTTGTCACTTGTCTGAGTTTAATCGTTCTAACTGTTTCAATCTCTCTTCATACAGAAGTCTCTTCATCTCTCTAATCATTTTCATCGCACGTCTGTGGATCCTGTTGTTTCTTCTGCTATGTGTCTATTTTAAGATGTGTTGACTTGGCCTAAGCAGTGTGTTCGAGTCAAGGCTGAACAACTGAGAGTTGGCATATTATTTTCAACCTGTTTCCTAACATCTTGCCTTTTGGGTTTTGTTTTGGGTTGGTTTTAATCATCTTTGACTACCACTGGTGCAGTGCTTTCCCCAGGAGTGGTTTTGAACCTGATAAACAGAAGGCATGAGAAATGGAAGGCTCCTGAAAGACATTTACTGTCACTCAGGAAGTACAATGTATTTTTATCCTTGCATCTTAAACTTTTCACTGGAGTTCAGTTAATGCAACACTTGACATTTTCCTCCTGTATTCTGTGTGAAATGGAATGATGTGTTGTGGAAGCACCAATTAGCATCAGGGCCCTTGTCTCACTCTACTGTGGCAGATTCTGAGTCCTGATTATGGACTCAGAGTTTGCACAAAGTGCTCCAAGAGCTGAGCTCTGACTCCAGTTTTGTAACAAACTCGTAATCTTGGAAAAGGTACTTACACTCACTGTGCCTCTGTGAAAGATTTATCTTGGGTAATTGGCTTAATTAAAGCATATTTCTCTAACGGTTGTGAAGATAATGTAAGATTTCACAATACACGTAAGGAAAGCATAGTCATACGTATATGCATAGCGAGGCGTTCTGTGGTACAGAGGGACTTAGATGATCCAGTATGTATATTCTGCTGTAAAACTCCTCTCTCAAAACATGCTTCCTCTGGCTAATTTCTCATACCTAGCTAGAGCTAAGGAACATAGGAACAGTTTTCCTTTTATTAGTTTGGGCATTTGAATGTTAGTGTAAAATTCTGCTTTTGCCTTTTTGGATTTTATACGTTAAAATCGAGATGGTAGGTGGCTACCTGTTAATAAAGGACGGCTTACTTGCCAAGTGAAGTTCATTTATTTAACAAATAACATAGCTCACAATTAAGTACGTGAGGTATAATGCTTTCAAGCTTAGTACTTTGTATTGGTGACATTCCCTGATCTTTTAACCCACCCTACTATATTGACAGCTTTTTTCCCTCCTCAATAAAATGTTGATTTTTTTTCAGTTAAGTAGTAACACTGATCAAAATAACTTTTAAATTGGTCAGAATAAAACTTGCTTTCAGATATTATTTGGCTCTGTGGCTTCTTATCTCATTAATCATTATGTGGGTTAGGGTATTGCTAATTGGAAAGACTATTGAGTTGCTGTCTATTGAATCTGCCTGTTGCACAAGGAGCCACAAGTCTATGATTAAGTGACAACTTAATCATAGAACAGTTTGGGCTAGAACGGACCTTTACAGGTCATCTAGTTATAGGCACCCTGCGATGACCAGGAAATGTCATCCACTTGATCAGGTTGCTCAGAGCCCTATCCAGCCTGACTCTGAATGTTTCCAGGGATGGGGCAGCTACCACCTCTCAGGTCTACCTGTGCCAGTGTTTCACCACTCTTACTGTAAAAAAAATTCTTCTGTATATCCACCCAGGTAGTTTGTTACATTTGGCATTTGGGGTTTTTTTTAAATTTTGTGGTGGACAATCTAATATCTCTTTAGGCAAATCATATTGTTTAGATCAAGTAAATAACTTCACAGAAGCAAGAAGCATGGGAGTTGATCTCAGGGGAAAGTGCTATAATACTTCTCAGCTAAGGCTTTTTTTTCAGCCAGATTTTGTGCATGCTTAGTTTTGTGTGTAGCCATGTGAAATCTGTTGTACCAAACTCTGTTACATAGAAGATACCCATTACTTCAAAGGCCATAGCCTCTTTGGGCAAGAACCATTTGGGGTCTTTTCTTCTTGTATTAAAGTTAATTTAAAAAAAAAATCTTTCTCAATATTTGTAAGACCAAATAAAAGCAGTGGAGAGAGGAAGGTGAAAAGCAGTGTGTGTGTTCTGCCCATTTTATGACTAAAACGTGAGGGTTTAGTCTGGCTTTCAAACTTGTCTCAGGCACTTGTTTCCTTATACCACTTCCTTCTGGTGTGTGCAGCAAAATACAGTTCTTCAAGATTATGCAAGCAGGCAATTCTGGAGCATAAAAATTAAAAAAATGGTTCTGCCAAACTTTTTAATAACTAATATTTTTTTCTTGCACCATAGTCTTTTTAACTCCTTATGAATACAATTTTCTAATTCCAAGTACACGAAGGTAAATTACATCCCTGTCAAATATGCTGTGTCTGTTGGCTATTCAGAAGACTAATTATCAAACTAAACAAAATCTCATGCTTTCCTGTACAATGCATTGTTCTTCAGTTTTTATGTCTTTTTTTCTTCATTTTCACCTCCCTTTGAACTTCTTAGTATGTGAAGACAGCTGAGCTGTGCTGTCAGCAAAATCGGAGCTACTCACTGTGAGGTGCATTCTCCACTCCAGCCTAAATACCCTACTTTTCCTACTGCCTTTCATGGAAAACACCCATCCATTTCTATTTAACTCATTATTTTGAAGTTGTCTTTAGTTTTGATCACACTGGCAGCTTTGTGCTTGATAGGCAGCAAAGTGGGAACACCTAAAATTGCCTTCAGTTAGCAGATGAGTTATTTTAGTATTAGTCTTTTCTTTCACTTTGGTATCTGGATTTAGGTCTTTTTCTCTATAAAAAGCAGTGGCAGATTCTCAGAAAGGTCTGGAGGTTTTATGCCCAGTCTCCACTTATGTTCTTCAGTAAAGTTTTTCTTTCAGAAGTAAACTTATTTTCTGCAGTAGGGATTATTAATTACTTGCATTTTCTCAGTGAAAAGAAGATGACTGTAAACTTCATTTAAAAATATTCTAAAATCAGTCTGTAAGACTGAAAAACATATTCTCATATTGAAAGTACACAAACCTGAGGGAAGTTAGGTGTTGTGTGAAAGGAAACTGGATGAATAGTTGGGTTTCCACTTGTGCCCAGATATTGCCGTTGCAGCTCTTTAAAACCAGTGTGTACTACATGACTCCTATCCTGAGAGGAAGTTTGTAAATGGATCTGGCTAGGCAGGCTCTTGTCTAATACTCTATGCATTATTGTTTCCATATTAAGTTGAATTCAAGGGACTGAGGTTATTTGTTGTGATTAGTTATGCTTTATATGACTATGCAGATAGATCATTGGGAATTGCAGTGACTGAGTTATATAAACATAGTTTGAGATATGTGATAAATGTGTCTTGCAGGAGTAGTATGGACTAGAGAGAATTAATTAACATATCAGTTTCATTATTAACTGTCCAGTTTTGGATTACAAAATATTAAAGTTGAAGATTATTGATTAAATAATTCAGTGCAAAGAAGGCTCCCATAAAGATGCGTAGCAAATTGCTGGCTCTTCTAAGTGCATAGTAGAAGTCATTATTTGCTGTATTATTGATTGATTTTTGATGTATCCAACTAATAGATAAAATCTGGAAATGCTGTGGAAGTATTTAGTTAGGGTGGAACAAATGGGGAGTCGGAACATGAACATCAGAGTTAAGAAGAATAGTCTTTAGACTGCGGCCCCTTGGTGGAAGATGTTCACTCTGTTTCTTAAATGAGGTTTAGTTATAAAGGACACTTTGAAAATAGATGGATGATGGGTATTGGTATCTGTAGAGGTATACACAAGTCAGCTGTAGTTTTCTGATGCTATTCTCTTACCCAGAGAGTGTTCTTGAAATGGCATGGTGCCTGTATGCTGCAGAGTTTAAAATACACTCAAATGTGGACTGTGTGCCTATGGAGGCCAAAGTTTTCCAACTTGGACAGCCAAGAGTGAGGCCTCTAAAGCACATGTGTAGTAGTGGCCTGATTCTTTAGTCTGTTCTAGTGAAGCTTTCTTAATTCTGTTCAGTAGACTACTAAATAAACAGCCAGGAACTTCACTCATATTTGTTATCACTGAGCCAGTCTATAAATCAGATCACATTTTGATAGATAGCCAAGTACAATTGAAGAGTTATCTTTACGCAATAGATAAAACTTCTGTAATTTACAAGCCTTTATAAAATTTGTGGAAATTCTGACCTAATGTACTTTTAACTGTTGCAGCTCACTTTCTGGTCATATGAAAAAATAGTATCTTAAAGCATATAAAGGCAAAATGTCTTCATATATAGGATAATAAAAACATTTTAGTCTTTTGATTCTCAAAACAGGTCTTATTTGTGGTTTTCATTCCAAGGGGATAGCAAAGAAATGTTTCCCTTCTTTTAATTAGATCAAATCCATTTTATGAACCAAAATCAAGTCCAGCTTTAATTAAAGTTGCTCCGCCGCAAGAACCAGAAAAGAAGATGAAAAGAAAGGCTCCTGAACCACCAAACCTCTTGCCAAAGACAGAGACAGGCATGAGCGAGAACGTGTCTGCTATTCCTGCATCGAGGGACCTTTCTTCTTCTCCTAAGGTAGGTTTTTCATACCAAAATTTCATCTTTGTTGTTAATGGTACCTTTGTGCGTATTGTAGACCTCCTATTTATTTCTGCAGGTCATCTTAAAAGCTTTGCTTATACTTAATAAGGTGTGGGCTCATTTCTATTCACTTGCTGGTTCATAGGGAGAGACCAGCAGTAGGAGCTTGTATTTTTGCTTTAGGGATTTAATGACAACAGTAACAGCAACCGCAGTTTCAGAGAAAAGAGTCTTCTAGTAACAAGTGTTGAAGGACAGCTGGATATGCCATCGAGAAGGAAGAAAATCATGCTGAACAATACTTTGTCTTGATCTTTTGTAATACTGCTAAGCCTTGCCCCTGTTGAAGAGTCAGTCTCCTCATTTCTGTCATGAATCTGGGTTTTCAGAGATTAGTACTTGATACTGTTTATTTGTATTGGGATTTATATATGTCCAGTTCCAAAGGTATGTTGAGGTAATTTAAAAAAAAAAAAAGTCTACTCTAAATCAGATTAACTGCTTATTAGGTGTGCCCAAACTAAGTGTACTTATATATTCCCAAACATTTGTGTTTGTCAAGGTAAAATACAAGTTAACTTCTGTTGAAGAGGGCAATGTGAGATGTAGATATTTCAGGCTTACAACAGCTAACTTCTGTTGGTGTGAATTTCAACTTTAGTTTTTTGCCAGTTAGCACCACTTGTGCTTTTTAAAGCAAAATACACACTAAATACTGTATTTTAATGTGTGTCTTTTAAAAAATTATTTGATGCATGCTGACTGCTTGTTTTGAAGGGTAGGACAGAAGGCTTCCCTTACAGAGTATCTTGCCCAAGTTACGCGTGTTATCACTTGGTTTTCCTTGTTTTGGAATTGCTGTACTTTAAGAATTCAATGAAAATGTTTGTCATACCTATCATTTCATTGCTTAATTACTCAGCCAGATTGCTGACATGTCCTTGTCCCCTCAGGCTCTAATCTTGCTGTCATTTTACTGCTTAATCAGAGTAAAGAGTGTGAGACCAGAAATCTAACCTGTGTCTGCTCGCAGCAAAACAAAACAACACACTGAGGCCACAAGCACAATTCACAAGTTTTTCTTAATATACAAAACCACAACCAGGGAAAGATGAAATTAAAGCATGGAAGCAAGGATCCTGTTTGCTGGAGTTCCTGTATGAAAAATATTGCACATTATTGGATTTTTGGTGGAGTCTGGTCTCCAGGTCAAAGCAAAATGGCCAAAGTGTAAAGCATTCTGGTACTACCAGGCAGAGAGGAGACATCCGTAGAGGAGATTTTATCAGGTTCCTTGATGGAGGTTGTGCCCCCACTGCTTATTGTTCGAGAGTGGTTTTCATGGTCTGCATCCAAGGAAAAATGTCTCTGCTTTATTTCATATCTTCATTGTGCTGAAATAATGTCTTACTACTGAGTTTGATTGTTGTAGTTTTTGTTTACCTCAAATTAAGTTTTAGACTGTCTGAAAGCTGGAATTGTTTAAGAAGAGGTGCAGGATTGAACTCACTGAGAAGACTGTTCTGTTATGAAGACAGTCAGGTAGATACAGCTCTTCTGCAGGTTGCTAGTTTCTGGATATTTTGGTGCCTCCCTGCTTGTAGCCCACCTCTCTGCCACTGGTGCTGAGGCATAGCTGAGATCAGCAAAGGCCCAAGTACTGAAATTTTTATATTCATTAGGGACATGGGGGAAAATGGACCTCTGTGCTGACCTCCTCTGGTATAGAAAGCTACAGGATTTTGGAGAATATGAGACCATTAGGAAAAGCTCCAAAGCAGAAACAGTGTCCTGGCTTACTGTATTACAGCTAGAGTGGAAAATTTCACTAACTGGGTGTGTTAAAATATTGTACGGTCACTTGCAATTCAGAAAGCTTTTTGTAAGTACAGTCTTTTTTCTGTGCTTGAATTGTTTTCCTCTAAGGTGATCTAATAACATTAGATCAAAAGCACTTTACTTGGAATGCTTTTTGAAATTTGGAAAAGTACTGGTGTTTAAAAGAAAAGAAAACTACTTCCTCACATCAGAGTACAAAATAGTGCTGAAGTTGTATTTAGACTGTTGGCACAAATAACTTGTTTGTTTATTACTCAATAATAGTGGCAATGTTTAGCAACTCTGAAAAAAATCCCATCAAAAGGTATAGGCACTATACAAACATGAACTTTGCCACACACCCTTATGCAGGGGGAATAGTCCCATGAAGGTAAACTTAGGAAAAGGGAGGTTAAATAGCATATCTTATTCAGTGTTTTGTCCAAGTTTGATGTTCACAGAAAGCCTCTGCTACAACTGTGACCAGAGCCTAAGTGTCCCGACATGTTCTATTGGTTGTCTTCATAGGAAATGGCTGTGGAGCAGAAATGTTAATCTTTAGGCTACACAAGCACGGCATTAATATTAGAACTTCAGAGCTTAAGGAAAAAGACTCTAAAAAATGCTCCTACAAATCTCTTGACAGGGTATTTGGAGTTCTTTTTTCCTTCAGTTGCTGATGGTGTTCATCACACTTAAAACAAAAATCACAAAAACATCTATACATCAGCAAGTTTATTAGGTAGAAATTACTGCTGAAAGATTATTTGACACTTGACAGATTGCTACTCAAGATACATGTTCCAAATACTTGAAACTTGGTTTCTTTCTTTAAAAATAGCACATAGATTTTGGCATTCATAAGAATTTAAATCCCAGTG
Source organism: Coccyzus lansbergi (assembly GCA_033558105.1). Taxonomy (NCBI): domain Eukaryota; kingdom Metazoa; phylum Chordata; class Aves; order Cuculiformes; family Coccyzidae; genus Coccyzus; species Coccyzus lansbergi. Next base: position 342,329 of record JAUMJK010001479.1, on the reverse strand, counting down.
TGAAATTTGGGCAAGAGTGGTTGATATTTTCCTATGTATACACCCAGAAATCAAATCCCTAGAGCATGGCTGGACACCAGAATTGCTTTGTTCAGTATTCAGCTGCAATGTGCCTTCTAGCATTGGTATCATGAGTACAGGAACGCTTCCACAGAGTGCAATTGTGTTTGCTGTTTAAACAATATAGCCTAAATCCAACATTTTACCATTACCCAAGTAGTGGTGGAAGGTGTTTCTTGCCTGAGGGATATCTGACTTCCCACGCATGATTTTTTTTTCTGTGTGTGTATGTTTTCTTAATTTACAACAGCAGTGCCTGCAGTAGTGAAAGAGAAGAGCAAAACAATGACATTTTAGCAGTCAGCAGTGTTGGACATGTTTCACTTGAGAATATACTTAAGCTAATGCACCTACATGAATTGCAAAAGGCTTTTTGTTTTTATGGGAGTTGTACTGTCTTCTAACAGCTGTATACTATTTCTAGTTTTTTGTAGAGTCATATCCACAATGAATTACCCTTGTTACTCCCGGCACCACAAAAATCCAATTCCTACTGCTTCCTTTGATTGGAGATGTATGTTGTTTACGATAATTCTGTGTAAAAGTTTCATGTAAAACTAGGGAGAAAACTTTAGAAAGAAAAGTTCTGATCTTGTGGTATCAGCATCATGCCTGGGATCCTCAAGATAAAGAGCATACTCCAGGGTAGAACTTGTTCAAGCACCCAGTGACCAGTGAAGACAGAATATGAGTAAATATGAGAATATGAGTAAACAGTCATTAAGGGACCTCTGGAAGTTGTCTTATCCAACATCCCCTACTCAAGCAAGGCCAGCTAGAGCCAGTTACCTGGGACCATGTCCGTGCAGCTTCTAAATATCTCCAATATTCATGCCTAAGCAATCGACTAACTGGGATAGCAAACCTTTTCCAAGCTTTTGTAATGTATTCTCTTTGAAGGTTGCCCTTCTGATCACTCACTGATCTCTGTATTGTCTCTGTTGGTGAGGAAGGGGCAGTTAGAGATAAGGCAGGGTCTAGATCTCTGTAAAAGGGTCCAACCAACTCTTGGCCCTGTAGTATTAGCTCAGTATTTGCCATGTATGGGTTAGGAGGAAGTTGTGTTTCCAGATAGTATTCCCTTGTTCTTCCTAAAGGAGTATCTTAATTCTCTTCTGTCTTAGTTTTGTGCCTCCTCTAGACTAATCTAAGTCATCAGAGAGGACTTAAAAATGGAAAATGCAGAATCTGAAAGCCTGGAATTATCTCACAGTTAATCATCTAAAATGAAGACTGTGATGTGCTGGCTATATTTGGATGAGTCTGAGAAACAAACTGGAAACTGGCTCTTCAGTCATCAACCAGCCACAGTGTTTCAAGCCCAACTGAAGCCTTGTTGGGCTTGTTATCATCATACATGTGTTATTGTTCCTGATGTGGTTTGGATAACAAGGTTCTGCCTTTCACAGAGGTGATGGAAACTAAATTTCTTTCACTTGATGTTGATTTTGTGGAAAAACACAGAACAAAGACATTCAGGCTCAAAAAGTGGTATCAGAACAGTGCATATAGCATGCGTATCAGTGCCTATCATTGCTTTAGCTGATTCAAAAAAATGTATGTACCAATTTCAACTGGCATGAATCTTAGCCAGCCTCAGTATCTCTTATCTTCTCTGCAATATGTTTAGTGGAACTAAGATCCAAGCATCAGTTCCAGAGTTGGCAACTGTGTCCTGTAGTCAAGAAGCTGAAGCCATGTGTCTGCACAATCATGGATTTTATTGCCTTTGTGAGAATGAGGGGGCAGGAATGCTGCTGCATTTATTTGGGAGATGAGGAGTTATTTACTAGGGAACAGGAATGAAACACTTACAGGAGATGTGTAATAGGAGATAAAGAATCCTTCTTCTACATGGCATGTAATAACCCATCTCTATCCAGTATCCAGTATGAACATCTTGAAACACAGATGCAGTAGTTCAGCCAAGTGCAGGAATTGAAATGACATTAAACTTAAAATGGTAGATGAAGATCACTCATTGTCTCCTGGTATCAAATGTGTCTCAGTTGTCCATTCAAATAAAGACTTCCTGGCTCACTGAAACATTATCTTTTATGATTTCTTCCCTTCCAGCTTGTCATTAGCTGCAAAGGAATTGTACAGCGCATTTGCAGGAGATCTTTGTTCTGTCATAGAATGGTTTTGGTTGGAAGGGACTTTAAAGATCATCCAGTTCTAACCCCCCTGCCTTGGGCAGGAACACCTCCCACTGGATCAGGTTGCTCAAAGCCTCATTCAACCTGGCCTTGAACACCTCCAAGGATGTGGCAACCATGATTGCTGTGGGCAACCTATGCCTGTGCCTCACCACCCTCATAAAAAATTTCTTCCTAATATTTCATCTAAATCTCCCCTCTTTCAGATTAAAAACATTACCCTTCATCCTATCCCTGCACTCTCTGAAAGAGCCCCCTCCCCAGCTTTCATGTTGACCCCCTTTAAGTACTGGAAGGCTCCTATAAGGTCTCCTGGACGTCTTCTCTTCTCTAGACTGAGCAAGCCCAAATCTCTCTGCCTGGGAGATACTTCATATGGGAGATACTTCATCCTTCTGATTGTCTTCGTGGCCCTCCTCTGGACTAATATCAGATCCATGTCCTTCCTGTGTTGGGAACTCCAGAACTGAACACATTACTCCAGGTGTGATCTCTTGAGAGCAGAATAGAGGGGTAGAATCACCTCCTGCAACCTGCTGGACACAGTTATTCTGATTCAACCAAGGATACAGTTGGCTTTCTGGGTGGCAAGCACACATTGACAGCTCATGTTTAGCTTCTCATCCCCCAGCACCTCCAAGTCTTTCTCTTACTCTCAATCCCTCCTCTGCCCATCCTTTATTTGTGTTTGGGATTACCCTGACCCAGGTGCAGGACTTTGCACTTGACCTTGTTGAACTTCAGGCACAGGCCCTCCTGTCAAGCCTGTCAAAGTCCCTCTGGATGGTATCTGTTTCCTCCAGTGTGTTAACTGCACCACACAGCTTGTTGTCATTGCCAAACTAACTGAGTGTGTCCTCAATCCCATTGTCCGTGTCTTGCAACAAAGATGTTAAACAACATTGGTCCCAAAACTGACCCCTGCAGAGCGCCACTCATCACTGGTCTCCACTTGGACATTGTGCCATTAACCACAACTTCTTTAGTGTCTCAGCAGTGGTTTGGGGTATTGTTTACAGCATCTGCAGATTCTAGTGATCCAGTAGTGCTTGGGCTACTACTTCTAGGAAGCAGCCTGGTAAAATGGAAAATGCAACCTTAGTCAAGTCTTCTACCACTGTTTCACGTTGAAATGTCTTTTATGGTTTAAATTTTCCTCTGCTCATATTTGTAGCAGAATCATTTAGGGGGGGAAAAAAAAAGGAAAAAACCCAACAAAACTGTACTCATCCAAGTTCCTACCTGCTGAGTATAGTTACTGTGTCAGCATAGGGAAATTAAATTCTTTTAGTGTCTCTTTTTACTGGTTTTATGGAAACCATATGATTTGTTAACGAAGGGGTCAGTGTTTATGCAAATGGAATAGGGAAGCAGTAAGTAATTTTGAATTATCAGATATCTAATTACTACGATTTCTAGGTAGTTGTTTATATTTCTATTTCATTAGAGACAAGAATTTTCACTAATATAAGTGGGAAAATATTTTATATACCTGCACATACATATGTGCACATATAGTAGTAATTGATAGACTTTTAATGTTGGTGATATTAACTGTCCCTGAATATTTACAGACTCTTGCTTATGTGACCTAAGGAGCAGACCCATGACTGGTCAGTAAAAAATGGGAAGGTGTTACAAAAGCTCTTTCTCCCCTTAAACATGCAGGCATGACTGCACATGAATAGAAGACATGGATAAAGAGTGGGAGCATTGATGGACAGAGGAGTTCTGCCAGATGGAGGTCCCTTGCTCTGCTCTACCTGTTTGATTAGAGTTTTTGTAAAAATGGGTACCAGAAGTGGTGTGTAATGTGTGATAACCTGTCCTGAGCCTGCACCAAAGAGACTGGCAGAAGGGACAACCACTTACTATCCAATAGGACCCAAATGAGTGTGTCAGATACTGTATGGAAGTATTTAAGATTCATGCTTTTGTGAGTAGGTTTTTGCTTACAAGTGGTCTCCTTAGGCTATGAAATTATGAATTCTTCCTTAGTTGTATGTTGCTCGTTTTGTCTGTGTGGTTTTTCTGAAGCAGTAATGTTCTGAGTTTCTCTTTTTTTGCAGCCTTGTTGTATTCCCTCCTTCTCCTTGCAGGTGACTTAATGGATGTTAATTGATGGAGGGTGGTGTCTGTTGTCTTGATACTACTCCCATGATTTGTGGCAGCAGGAGTCCGGTTTTAGCCATCAAGAGTGTAGGTGAAGCCAGGCCCATCTTTGTTCTATTTGCTGCTTTCTCTTGTTCTGATTGAAGTATTTTGTGCCCATTTTCTAGCAACAAACCAGTTTCTGTTAAAAACATTAAAGGGCTGTTCTACTCAAATGCCATATAGCTGAAAGAGTGCTGTTTCTTGGCATAAGAAGTATCATAAACCAAGCAGTTGTCAATAAGGTCAGGTTTGAATTGCCTCACACTGAGGACTCTAAAACAACAGCTTCCAATAATTTGGAGTCAGGTTTTTTTGTGGACCTCACTTTTGCTTCAGTTAAATTGACTGCTACCTCACAAGGATGTCTGGAAGATTAAATGTTTAATCTTCTAGATTAAAATACCATGAAGTTGAACAATGTAGAAAAGCCCTTTGATGAGATTAACGGTACTGTGGTCAGCTCAAGGTCCAGGGAATGTGCAGGAGATGAGGCATTTGGACAAACAATATTTCAGAAAAATAGGAATAATCAGTAGTCCTTTTCAGTGAGGTTGTCAATTGAATAACCTCTGTGAGGGAGAACTCTAGGGTAAGAAGTACCCTTAGTAGAAGTATGCAAAGGTTACTAATTCGCATTGAATATGTAACCATAATTTTGTAATATCCCAACTTCTGAACACTTGATTTAGCAGCTTTAAGTGCTGATTCTTAAGTGTTTCACTGTTTCTACTTTAGATCCTTATAAGTATGAGGGTTGCAAATAACAGGTCTCCGGGACTGTCCTAGAAAAATTTGTTTCACTTCAAATTAATATACATACTTTGCAGGATGATAAATGCTTGACTTTTTTTGCCATTTTCATAATTGCTCCTTATGGTATTTCTGCATTATCAGTGCAGTGTAACTCCTACTGAAATAGATAGAAGAATTGTTAGTGCCTGCAGCAGTTGTGGGTTGCACCAGTTAGCACATCTTCAAAATGTCTGTGCAAATAAGGCTTGGTGATTTCACTCATGTTATGACATTCAAAGCCTCACTTTTCATATTTTTATATTTAACTTACATATACAAATTACAGTACTCAGGTTTGTCTTCCACTGCTTGTTGAAAAATACTCTCTTTAGATATGCAATGACAGTATATCTGTGTGCTTTATTTCATCTTGGAAGTTTAAAACTGCAGCATTCTGAGATGAAAATCCACCTCTGATAGAAACTGAAAAAGCCAACAAACATAGAACTTACTGTGAGACAGAGTAAAGGGGAATATTATTGTTGTCTGCCATTAAAATGCCAGCACCATTGCCTATAGGCAAACTGTTAACAAAAAATACTTCTTTCATATTTTATTAAAATAAATACACCATTTTATTTAATATTAGTTTCCCATGTGAATATATCTGATGATTTACGTTAACCTTTCCATTTCCTTGAATGAAGTGCTGAACAGTCTATCATAACAGCAAGTGCAAGGATAGTCAAATAAGACATACTGGTCCAGGAACTGCTTTAAGGCTATTGAGATCAGAGGAGAGATGGCCCTTGGATATTGGGAGTGCCCCTGCTACCTTTTTGAGGCTGGAGCTTCCTGTGTTAGGAAGCACATTGAGTATTTTGAGTCCCTGAAGAGAGAGAGATGGGGAAAGTGGAAGCAGGGGATCTTTGCAGTCAGGGCAGGGAGCGTGAGCTGGGCTCTGCGTTGCCTTTGTGAGAAGTGTCTTGTTGCACCCACTTCTGTGGGATCTGGAAGGGACTGGTCTTGTCGAGAAGGTGCCAAAGCGATTTGCCTGAAATCTGTCCTTTAAATATCCCTAATGTACATAAATGCAAGGAGGAAGTTAGGTGCTACTCAGAGTATTAAATTTTTTGGAGCACTGATGTTTTTAAATGTCAGCACTCCCATGATACTGTTTAGTTTCTCTCACAGAGGACAAGCCAGATTAGGTACAAACACCACCAGTCAAGCGAAATGGCTGTCTCTTGCTGTAGCGTTTGAAGAACAACCACATTAGTTAAGCCGAAAGTGAGCTCTCGGCTAGCTTCTGGGATATGTAATCTGAAAATCCTTATCCAGGGTGAAGGCCTTTTGTTTTATTTCCTTTAAGTTATTTACCTTCACTCCTATGGCAGAAGGGAAGCAGGAGGAGGCAGGCAGAGAGTGTGGGGCTGTGGCCTCCTGGCATAGGTACTGGAGGATAACCACCTTCCTGCTATTCACCGTAACCTTTTCAAAGGACGTGGAAGGCTTTGATTCACATGCTTGGCTTCACAGACTGTTACTGCTGTTTACTTCAAGCTTTGCTCCTTAGAAGGTAGAAGAAAGAAGGAATGCTTCTCTCTTTTAAACTACCATCAAAACAAAAATCCTCAAAATCTTGGCAACAAAAACCTGATGGAGCCTATCCTTTTTCTGTAGAGTTTTCACACCTTATTATCAGGCTCCTTAACAAGAGCCATACAAACAGAATACTGGTCAGCTTTTACTTGAAATTGTGATTTATTCCCTTGTACCTAACAAGGAGTTAAACACAATTTGAATAAGTGTACATTATTGTAGTGTTTAACTTTTAGGCATTACATCGAGCTTTATTGTGGGGTTGATTTAGAGAGTTCAAATCTTGTGTGCCATCTCTGTCGTCTGGCTCTTGGTGAAATGCATTGTGGAGGAGCAAGACTCACAACAGCCTGCCTCTCTGCTTGCCTGAAGGGTGGGCTCGGTTTGTCATGGTTGGTAAGCACCTCAAACTGGAAATAAGAGTGCCTGAATAATATTCCTTTGTTTCTGTCATGATGACTTATGGACATATTACAAAAACAATTTATCTTCCCCTCAGAAATTAGTCTGATAGTTAACTTTGATTTTGCTTACTAATTCACTGTTACCACTGATCTTTTTTTTGGGTCAGATACTTAAGTGTAGGAATAAATCCCAGATCTGAACCAGAACGCTTTGATTTTTTTTTTTTGTTACTGTGGAAGAAAAATGAGTCTAAAACCAAACCAGACAGCTTCTGCAAGCAAATCTGCAGTACAGTGATGATCCCAATACGAGGTGTTTGTATTAGCTGTCCTACCCTATTTTGTAAAAGTATTTTTGGCAGAACTTTGACTCATTTATTTAAAATAGTGATCATCATTAGTTTTAGGTTGGCTGGTTAATTAAATACATTAGGGAAGCTTGATATACTGAGAAGACAAAAATAGGAGAAACAGGGAAGCCACATCTGCCAGAAGGTAACCCTAGGGCATGTGAAACCATCAAACCTTGTGTATGAATGTTGTACACATATTCACTAGCAAACATGAGTTAAGCGCAAATCTTTTTTAAGGAGAAAGGATCAAGCCAGTTGGAAAGAAATTGTTGTATTCCTACGCTGCTAGAAGAAATATGTTGCCAATTCATATTGCAACACAGCTATGAGGTCTAGAAGCTGCATAATAAACCAAGTACTTCTGAGATAGTGCCGGCACACTAGCTGCATGTTCTACAACAGCATTTTTTAGCTGTGTTCAACAGTGTGCTTGCTATCGCTCCTCCATTTGTTGAATTCAGGATGACCTTTGCATGAATAAAGTCAAATAGGATTAAGGCAGGAATTTTCAACAATGGGAAAGAGCAACAGATGTAGCCGACTTTGAACGTGGGAGGATTGTTGATGCACGTTTGCCTAAAGGGAGTGTCTGTGGTGACAAAAAAATGGTGGGGGGGAAACCAACAATTTCCTAAAAAAATTAACCACGTAAAAGAAAATAAAATAAATAGAAAACAATCCAAAGGAACTGAGTAATCCTGGATTTTATTGAAGTCAAGATGTATGCATGTTTTTTTGACTCACTGCCTCCTTTTAAATATGTTTTTTTCTACTCTTTCAGAATAACTGTCTGTTCTCTGTGACCATTGCTATATGTGCTGAGGGGTTTGTGAGGTACATAGTTTAGATTTGCCTTCTTTTCTGTAGAGTATGTAAATGGAATGTAGCGAGGAAGGAGGTGATGTTTCTCTGGAGAACTGGCCATTTCAATACAAAATCCAGAACCTGCTAATACTTTTTTATTGGATTTATCCTGTGCGTAAGCATATAGGTGGATCTCAGAAGCATACAGTGCACTTTATATAGAGGATGCTCTAAAAATAAAAAAAAAAGGTTAAAAACACACTTAAAGCGAGAACGTTTTATGATATATCTTAAGTAGTTTTATACTTTATATGCCTGTTAGTTAAATGGAATTTGTTTTCATATCCATAAAAAATAAAATATGCATATGCTTTTTCTTGGTAGATTCAGAGAATTTTTTTGTGCACTATAGAAGTATTCAATTACTTTTTTAAAAATGCAACCAGTTCTTTGAAAGTTGCTTGGTTTCATTATTGACAAGCTATTTTCCAGTTTAGTAGATAGTTGTGTTAATCTCTAAATGATTCTTCATAGTTTATAGTAATGAATAATGCACAAATTTAAATATAGTTCATATGTATAATTTAGACAAATCAGCTTTGAAAAGCATGCATAGGAAAAGCTTTTAAGGTGTGAATGAAATCATGTGCTCTGGCTCAATTAAAGGACTTTAAAGGAGCTAGCTTGAAACTGAAGTAATTAAGGGAATCCTGGTGTAAATGTTATGAAAATTATTGGTGAGCTTAATATATTAGAAGTTCAACCATAATAGTTAAGAACTTGATTAAACACCCACTGATCAAATACCTACATTACACTTTAAAGAGAACTATACTGTTGAGAGGGCAGTCTATCACTGTAGAAAATAATTTGAATTCAGAGGAGGTAGTGTGATAAAACATTTTCTAATACAGCTTATCTTCCCTTACTAGTTTAGAGCAGAACTGGGTGAGGTGAGCAGTGGGCTACCTGCTTCCACTGTAAACTTAGAGGTTGTAACACATCTGCCATCCCCCAAAAAGGAGACATTCAACAAATATTTAAAAAATGAAAAAAAATGTTATCTGGTATTGACTATTTTGAAGAACATAGTTCTGGGTGCTGGGAGGCTTCATTAGTAATTTTTGTTGCTTTAGTGAAGTTGTTGTGATGCTTAATTTTCAGATTAGAAACAACTTCACATGCACACCTGGCATCTTCAGCACCAAAAGCATGTAACTTTGCTATTCAAACTGGGTGGATTTATGATGTAGAAAGTAGCTGTTATTCTCCTGTGGTTTCACAGACATTGTTCTGTGCATTAGCTCACAAATGTGTACATAACTGTTGGCTGTGATTGTGCATGTGCAGTTGTATGAAAGGCTGTCATATTCACAGGAACAAAAACTTAGAAGTATATTTTGAAATTTCGGTTTGATGGTTGCAGTTAGACACCTGGCTTGTTTTAGAGTTCATAGAATCATAGAATCATAGAATAACCAGGTTGGAAGGGACCCATCGGATCTTCTAGTCCAACCATTCCTATCAAACACTAAACCAAGTCCCTCAAGACCTCATCCACCCATCCCTTAAACACCTCCAGGGAAGGTGACTCAACCACCTCCCTGGGCAGCCTATTCCAATGCCCAATGACCCTCTGTGTGAAAAACTTCCTCCTAATCTCTAGCCTAAATCTCCCCTGGCAGAGCTTGAGGCCATTCCCTCTTGTCCTGTCTCCTGTCACTTGGGAGAAGAGGCCAGCTCCCTCCTCTCTACAACCACCTTTCAGGTAGTTGTAGAGAGTAATGAAGTCTCCTCTCAACCTCCTCTTCTCCAGGCTAAACAACCCCAGCTCTCTCAGTCGCTCCTCATAGGTTCTGTTCTCCAGCCCCTTCATCAGCCTCGTCGCTCTTCTCTAGACTTGCTCCAGAGCCTCAACATCCTTCTTGTGGTGAGGGGCCCAGAACTGGCCACAGTATTCAAGGAGCGGCCTCACCAGTGCTGAGTACAGAGTACTCAATGGTACTTAATGGGGAGCCTGTTGAAGGCAACAAGAAGTTGAAAGCCTTTAGTTGTTCCTGAATCATGTTTATGTGGAATCTTTTCATCTAAGTTTCCATGAATGTGAACTGAGGCAGAGTAGAGCAGTTTCTGCTTCCTTAGTTGCTTTTTGTATGTCTGAAGGATGATTCACAAGGAAGAATATGGTGTCTTTTTCTTTGATAGACCACAATCTCCATGCTCTCTGGCTTCATCAACACCTCCAAGACAGGGAACTGTGATCTTCTTAAACCCTTTGCAAGGGTCACCATTCCCATGCTTCAGTGAGAATAGATCTTTGAAATCCAACTTGAAATGTACTAAAATGTTACACAATCTGAATAAACTAAAAACAGTATTATATTTTTGCATTCTTCATTTCAGTTTTGAACAGTTGCCTTGTATTTTGTGTTTCTGGAATGTAATGAAATTAATTCATTGGTGCTGTGTGTATGTTTTCTTTGTGCATATCTGCGTATACACATGTAGATATTAGTATATTGGTTACTGCAAAGCACATGGCTGTTTGCTATATACAAAAGTGAATAATAAATGTGCCTTTATTATCTGCATACAAACTTTCTAAATACTGAGTTCAGATAGTAATTTCATGCTGGTGACTTAGCAGGTCATGATTAAACTATTTTGTCCTAGAATTTGCTTAGTTACTCAACTGTATTAAATTACACTGTGACCTCTCTTCATAAAGTTGCCAAAGTGCTCTCAGGAACTCCACAAAAAGCCTATTTTTTATCACTTGAAACTAATGCTGAAAGATTAATGCATTTCTAAAGTGCCCACATGGCACTCTACCACTGGTACATAGTCTGTCATGATTTTTGACAGCAGTGACTCAGTAACATAATGTGACTTCATCTTTTGTTTTGAGATGTGGGGTGTGTAGACCAGAATCCAATCAGTAGGCTTAAATATAAAGCTGTAGCAAACCAAATATTATTTCAGTGCTCAAATTCTTACAACCGTAACCATAACCCTTCTGTTAGACTTAAAAAGCTATTGGAATATTACCATTACTATTAAAAAAAAAAAAAGGAAAGAAAATGCTTCTGAGGGGTTTTCAAGGGATGGAGTTTTCTCTGTAAATGCATTTAACTTTTTTTTTGATATTTATTTCTAGCTCCAATATTAGACTTCTACAAAAAATATTTTTGAGGGTTTGCCTACTAAAGTTAGGTTTTATTTCATCGCTATTTACTATTGTTTTCAAATGTAGAACCAGAATGTGACATAGGTATGCATAATAGGGAATAATAGAAAAACATAATTCCAGTTGAAGACGTACAATTGGTTGATCTTTTTTCTGCAAGTATTCAAAGAGCCTGAAAAATGCAGACAACACCTAGGACATTAAGTGGCTTTATTTGGTCCACCTTCATCTTTTTTAAAGGAATGTTTCCATCTTTTTGTTGAGGAAGCAGGTGGTGCAAGTGGTCACCAAACCGGTGAAACATTGCTCCAGATTTTGAGTTCTGTGCATTTTTTGGTGCATGGATGACATGTAATTTGCCTGCCATCCCCACTTGGCTCACTTTCACTGTGTCTGGGACAGTCACTTCAGCAATATTTCATGCCCAATACCGGAGGGAAGAAGAAATGACAATACAGTGCACATATTTGGGCTCCTACTTTCTGACCAGGTTTTAGCAATTTCACATCTTTCAACTCTTGAACATTGACCCTGCTGTTTTTGGCAAGAATGATGGGCTCTGTGTGTAGCCCCAGCAAGGTGATGAGACTACTGTTGGAAACTGCTTGGAAACTATTAGAGAAATAGGTTAGAATATATTTAAAAAGGAATATTTTCATATTTATTGAGTTAAAACAGGGTAAGAGACAGGCCGGATCCTACTATGGTCCCATTTTCTGTTTTGTGCTTTTCAAGTTAAGAGATTTTTTTAGAAGCTGGTTGGTGAGTCTGGCCATGAGTTGAAGGTTTAGGTTTCTGTAAGAATGTCCCTTTTGACCTCTTTTTGTAGTGAAGTTGGGTACAACCATATTGCTCGCATCCAGTTTAGGACATAAGCTATCTCTGTAGTTTTCAATAATGGATGGGCAGAGAATAGGATCACCTAAGGCCAGTGTAGACCATCTAGGTCAGACTTCTGCTCTGAAGAGTCTTCTAAACCTGTCTCTGATAGCTGGAGAAAAGGTCTTGGGAGATGGGCCTTGCCTACCTAAACTCTTCTTTTGAGAGTCCAGTGCCCAACTCTTCCCCCAGAAAACTTGTAGAAGGGGCTGAAAAGCTACAAAACAGTAGCAACACTTATAAAACTTTGGCAGTAAAAATAGGAGATAATAAATAATGGCAAAATTACTTTTAAAAATTTATGTATGGTAAATAAATATGTGAATGTAACTCAATGAAAAACTACGTTATGACTAAATAGTGTGCACACTATATATTTATAAACTCATCATTCTCCCAACAGCATTTCTGCTTGATCAGTTTGTATATTTTAATGCAACTGTAAGCAAAACTGCTCTGAACTCCTCCCCTACGCAACTTTAAAGGTAAGGCGGATCTTAGTCAAGTGATGTCACTGTAGTTGTTTCCTAGTGATGTCTTGGGTTACACTTCTGCTGATTGCTAGTGTTGCCTAGCAATCTGCCACCCTCATGTTTTTTTAGATGACGGATCCTACATATAACTAAATAATTTTAGAAGCTCATGTGACTTGGAAATAACTTGGTTTTTAGAACAAACATTGTAGATTCCACTGGAAGCTTATTTAGAGTATTATCAACAAAGTATAGAATACATTGGCTTTTATAAATTTATCAAAGTTTATGTATTATAGCTAGTTCACTCTGTTGCCAGAGTTCTCTCCTACGTATGCTTTCTCTTCTCTTTACTTGCCCCATTTCAAAGAATATCATAATCATTTAATCTCTTGTTACGCAATTAGATGTGTTGCTACACATTTATTAGCAAACTTACTGTCAAACTAGTAGTAATACTCTAATTTACACTTCCCAAAGCATGGAAATTCCTGTGTTGGAATGAAAGCTCCATTCTTTTCCCTCCTGCACCTATCCTAAGGTGCAGTGAGAAGTATTGCAGGAGACTGGGAGGTGTGAATGATAAGTGCTCTACACATTGCAACACCTGGACGTGATCAGACTTGCTAAAGATAATGTACAGGGCCTGAGCCTGAGCTTTCTGAATTTTTGCTGGCTGAGTTCTCTCACCCTGTAGCTCCTTGGGGCTCTGATAAATTTCATCTCATCTCCCAGCAAAAAGGAGAGCTATTGATACCTTCCCCTACAGCACCTTCTAACACTGCTGGTACTACTGGTCAGAAGACTGAAGTCTTCTGGTGCAGTCTTTCCATCTAGATGTTTCCTAGTCCTGTCTGCTGAAGTGTGTTTGGAATCACAAACAGCTCGCACCAGAAGCATGTTAAGTGTTGCATCATCTTGGGACCAATTGAGAGCCATTGTTTCAAGAGTGCTTAATTTTATTTAACCCGACCATGTAAGTTAAGTCCAAAGGACGCTTAAAAGTAACACTTTCTTGTCTCTTAAGGATTTTAATCCACTGGATAGTAATGTAAAAGGGATCCAGTGATGTTTTCAGTCTTGTCACTGTGGAGTTAGTGACTTTTAATGAATGGGTTAATGGTTTGGATGGCATTGAACCAGTGCATCATGGCACTATGTTTCTGATACTGCCTTAGAAAGGCCAACTCTAAACAATCAGAACCCCGTATAGAGTTGTCTGTTCAGGAAAACCTATTGAGCTATCATCTGTATACAGTACTCACAAGCATTATACTCATTACATATGAAAGAGTACCTGCTAAAAGCCCTTTCAATTTCCTCATGTTACCATATTGTGGCAGTAGTTTTTCTTTACTCTCAACTGCTTGGAATATTTTCTTTATATATGATCTGCAGATTTTGTTCCTTGAGTGAAAATCAGCATTTGTCTCAAAGCTTTCAATATTGCTATATTTAGCATATAGTATTTTGGTCAAAATGGTTAGATTTTATTTATTTGACAGTATATTTTTTACTTTAGGAATTTAAACCAGTAAAAAAACCCATCTGCTGAACAAATTCTGTATTTCTGAGTGTCAGGCAAATTTTTAAAATGCTGATGTTAATACTGTATTGTACTAAGAAAAAAAGTTGTCTCTCCAGATAATGTACTAATATTTCATTCAGAATTTTATGAAGTAGATCGTGGGGATCATTCAGGAGTTTTACACATGTAAAAATTGAAAGACAGAAGAACTGACTGCAGTGTATTGCTGTAACGCCCCTAGAACATGGCTAACGCCCAATTACTGCGTGCTTAGACTTGGATGGTAATTACAATTGAGCTGTAAAATATTTTGACAGTTTCCAACTGTTGTGTGGTTATTAGCCAGGCATCATATGGGAGTGAAGTACTGTGATTTGATTAGTTTTATATCACGATCTGCTTAAATAAGGACTTTCAAAACAAACATGTAGTGTAAAGTGTTAATCAACAGCAGTGTTTAATTATTAGCAGCTTTTCTTGACTTCTATGTGAGAGAAGTCCTCTTCCCAAAGATTCTGATTTCCTAAATGAGACTTGCCATACCTTTATGCTTCAGCTTTTCATTTACAAGCTTTTACTTGTTGAGTGCTAAAAGCATAACCACACCAAATTTAATTTGTAGCATGAAAATGATGTGTCTATTTTTCAAGGGGATAGATTTACCAGTGTTGAAACTAGAAAGGCTTGTGTTAATTATGCATTATAAAACAAAAAGGATATTTTTATTTAATGTATATTTCTTCTTTTAGCTGCACAAGTCCTAGCAATTAGCAAATTTTGATAATTTAAGGATTCCTGGAAAAATGCATGTTAAGCCAAGAGGCACTTGAATTGCTGTTATTTTTACATATATTTTTATTTTTAAATGAAAGTAAGAAAAATATTCAAACTATATGCAAATCAAGCTCTAGATTGTGCCATTCTTGTTATGTTCATTAGGCTATTGAATTCTTGAGTAGTGGCTGTTATTCCATGGGGGCTGTTCACAGAGTGAAGTAGTATTCAATGGGGTAAAGATATCAATCTGCCTTGACACCGCTTAAATAATGCTTGTTCCATTGGGCATCTAAAACAAGAGTATTCAAGTCTGCCATTCCTTAATTTTTCACTTACTGTATTTATTTAATAATACCTTCTGGGTTTATATGTTGTCTATGAATGATATTTGTGAGAGAAGCACTCTGTTTATGATATAGAAGGGGGTTTTGTCCTCTTTTTCTTTTCTTTTTTTTTTTAAGGAAGTAATTCTTCATTGTTATCTCTGCTGTAACTGAGAGAAGAATCCAGATGATTTGGTTGTCAGTGTTGCTTACATTTTACTGTTTGCATACATACCTAATGTCACCCAAATATAATCATGAGGTTTCTCTTACTGGCCATTGTCTTGGGTTTGACCTAGACTCTTACCTTGCAGATCAAATATTCTTTCTAACGTGTCCTAGATTTTAAAGTGTCTTTGGGACTTCCTACAGTGATGTCCTGGATAGGAGAGAGCCCTCCTGTCTTCTAGCGTTCATGAGTAGCAGTGGTGTTATACTTCTTGAATAGCCAGACTCCTTAACAGTGAAAGCACAACTAAAATATGTACTCTGTACAATGACTCGTTTAAAGAGTTGTGTTAGCCATTATTGAACTTCCTGCGTGTTCAGATTACTACGTACCATTGTAGTTAAAAGGGAAAAAAGCAAAATTTACAGTGCTTTGCAAGGAAATCTGATTAACCCAGGTGAGTCTATGCACGAGTTGCTTATAAGCAAATAATGTTGAAACCCCAAACCCAGGCTTAATTTTTTTTTAATGGGAAAGTTTTGGGGGGTTTTTTTGAGGTTGATTTGAGCTGATGGTCCAGTGTGAGATATGCTCAATGGACATGGGTTCTTCAGCTGGCCTCTGAGCTCCAGGGAGCTCTGGTGACCTCCTGCTTACTAGTGGCAGCAGCCTGTGCCAGCCAGGTCCCTTTACTGTAGGACCTGGAGTTAATAAACAGAGAAGGTAGGTCTGAAACATACCTTAAAAGATCACTCAATTTTCTACTTGCACAAAAAGCAGCGCAGCTTTATGAAATGAAAGATTTATTCAAGCTGTTGTTAAAGACCTCCAGTAATGAAGCATCCATGGCTTTCCAAGGCAGTCAGTGTGCTTCATTATATTGTTATATAGATTCTTCATCCTAAGGTCTGATCTGTTGCAATTAAAGACTGTAATTTCATTTTGGTGAATACTAGCATCGAGGCAAAGAGGTTTTTTTCTTTTTCAGAATTTTGCATGCTTCAACATTTACTATGTTCCTTTCCTTTGTATTTTTTCTCAACATAAATGCCCTAAATTTGCTCCAGCTTTCTTTGTTGTTATTTTTTTTTTCTGTGATATTCCTTGGACTCATCTTCCTTCAACTGCATTAAACAAAACTGAACATAAACTTTCTTCTGCAGGTTTATTGATGCTGAGTGGAGTGGGAGAGGCAGTACATGCCTTGCAACCTTCATTCCTGCCTGTACATCTCAGTATGATGTTTGTCTTTTTCACAACAACCTGATTTTGTTGACTTACGTTCAGCTTGAATAGACTATTTCCCCCACGTCCTTTTGTGAACAGCTGTTGCCTAATCAGTTCTTCCTCATCCTGCATTTATGTAAATGATTATTCCTTCATATTTTGCACTAGTACCTATTGAATTTCATCCTGGTTTCTTCAAACCTTTTCTCCTTTCTATATGATCGGAGTTCTATAGTCCATTTGATGTCCATCTCAGATTCATATCTAGTGTATCATCCACTTTTCCTAATTCAGTCTTTCAACACTGAACCCAAGAAATACCCTTGGAGAACCCTTTTCATTGTATAATTTTAATCATTTAAAATAGTCTTGAATGGAGAGGGAATATAAGGAGGTGATTGGTGATAGCCAACATTATTTCACTAAGGGCAAGTTGTGCCTGACAAACTCGGTGGCCTTCTATGATGGGGCTGCAGCATTCATGGATAAGTGGAGAGTAACTGCTGTCATCTACCTGGACTTGTGCAGAACACTTGTTACTGTCCCGCATGACATTCTTGTCTCTAAATTAGAGAGATATGGATGTGATGGATGAACTACTTGGTGGATAAGGAATTGGCTGGATGGTTGCACTCAAAGACTTGTGGTCAATGACTCAATGACCAAGTAGAAACTAGACTCCTGAAACAGGCTACCCAAGGAGATGGTTGAGTCACCTTCCCTGGAGGTGTTTAAAGGATGGGTGGATGAGGTGCTGAGGGGCATGGTTTAATGATTGGTAGGAATGGTTGGACTCGATGATCCTGTGGATCTTTTCCAACCTAATGATTCTGCGATTCTGTGATCCCGTCCCTCTATTCTGCTCTTATGAGGCCCCACTTGGAGTACTGTGTTTAGTTCTGGAATCCCCAGCACAGGAAGGACATGGATCTGTTAGAGTGAGTCCAGAGGAGGGCCACAAAGACAGGGGGGCTGGAGCACCTCCCTTGTGAGAACAACCTGAGTTGTGCATGTTTAGCCTAGAGAAGAGAAGACTCCAGGGAGACCTTATAGAAGCTTTCCAGTACTTAGAGAGGGCCAACAGGAGAGCTGGGGAGGGGCTCTTTATCAGATGGTGCGGGACAGGATGGGGTGTAGTATTTTTCATCTGGAAGAGGGGAGATTTAGATGAGATACTAGGAAGACATTTTTTGCAATGAAGGTGGTGAGGCATGGGCACAGGTTGCCCAGAGCGATCATGGTTGCCCCATCCCTGGTGGTGTTCAAGGCCAGGTTGAATGAGGCTTTGGACAACCTGATCCAGTGGGAGGTTAGGACTGGATGATCTTTAAAGTCTCTTCCATTCAAAACCATTCTATGATTTTATTAATACAGTTTTCCAGCCCGTCTTGCACTTATGCAGTGCAAGTCTTAGTAAGACTTCATTTTCCATGCTTCCTTATGAAAGCATCTTGAGAGATAACAAAAAGAGCTTAACTACAATCATAGTGTCTTATCTGCTGTTTCTCCCCTCCCCTGCCTGCTTCCATCTTATAGAAGGAATTCAACTGGTTGTCATGATTTGTTAATGACTGATGTTTGTTGCTTGTCTCCTTTTTAATTTTCACATGCTAAGAGGCAACTTAATTATTTGTTACACCTCTTTTTGTTAGCTTGTCTTCTGATCTGGTATTTTTTTTTATTCTTTTAAAGACTGGAAGGGAATGTAATCTTTTCCTGCTTTTCTTCAACCTGAGCATTAATTTCAGATGTTTTCGTATGGATTCCTCCAGTATTCTAGGAGTGCATTAAATATGTTCTGCTGATCTGAAAGCACCTGGTTTATTTAACCTGTTTCCATACCTGGCTGAAATCTGCTGTGTTTGTGTCTGATATTAGTAATGCTACATGCGTCTGACTTGCATCTGACTTATTGAATGAAAACAGGTGAAGGAAAAAAAGCATTAAGCATTTCAGATGTCTTCCCATCTATGGATAGCTCCTCCTTACTACTGAGTGGTGGAGCAATATTTTTATTAATCTCTATCTTGCAATTGTTTGCATAGAGTGCACTGCCCATGCAGTAGTTTATCAAGGCAAAAACTTACTTGTATCCATTAAATTCTCATTTAATTATAGCTGTCCTAAGGAGGTTTCTTGAAAATAGCCATCTTCATGCCTAATGTAAGCTCGTGAATGGCCAGCACCTCATGCAGGATTGTAGAATACGGTTTTGGGGGTTTTTTTCAACCCTGTTACAAGGTGTACTCTGACCTTCAGAGCCACCAGGTTGGGTTCTGTGACATCAATACTGGGCTTAAAAATACTGAGTGTTCTGAACCCCTCCACACAGAGGGATTGTTTTCTTTGTTAGTGCAATAGCTAAACAAATCTGGCAACTCTGTTCTGTTCTGAAGTGTTGAAAACAAATATTTCTCATAGGCAAAGACTAATACTTCCATAAATCTCCCTGTGGCTGAGCATTAGTGTAAATGATGCAGGAGATTTACAAAATAAGTATCTATAAAGTTCTGTGGAGCAATGTCACCTTAATGATACAACATCAGGAGATTGCCTGAAAAAACAATAGCTGTTGAAATGTTTAGAAGAGTGGGAGAATGATTTGTGTTTATTTAGTGGCTTTTGTCAAAAGAAATTCCTGCAAAAGCAACAAGAGTTCACTGTTTTGGGAAAGAATTGGCAGTGACTCTCATTTTCAGTTCGCCTTGTGCTTTCTTTTAGAAGAGATTCTTGTGACCTTTTCTGACAAGCTCTAACACTTCCATTGTTTGCTGCAGGCCTTTGAAATGTGGCAGAGATAGCCTTGGGCCCAGGGAGGTGTGTTTTGCTAGTTCAGTTCACATTTAACAAAGTTAAAAGCTTTGAAAATTGCTATTCCTCATCTGTGGTTTAAGTTGCTTAATTCTGGCAACCTGCCCAAACCCCTGAACATTCCCATCATGGCAGAAAGCCAGGGATTGTGAACCAGCAGCATCCTGGTAGCTCATCTGGGCTTCCAACGCAGATTACACGGGAGCAGAGACTTCAGCCCACATGCCACTATGGCAGCTGGAGAAAAGAAGGTGGACACAAGGAAATTGCCAGTCTTCTGAGAGCAGAAAAATAAGACCCCGTCCCTGCGTGTGACCTGTTCCTACTGTTACGTTACAAATATATGTAATCATCAGAGAACAAGCTCAGCATTTGCTTCTGCTTAATGGTATGAATTATATACCTTTTTCTGTTTTTTTAATTGAAAACATGTCATTCAAGGTAAAGATTATGCGACCTCAGGGAAGAGAAGCCAGACAAGCCTCAGCCAATCCTTTTATAATAGTTGAATCTGAGAAGGAGCTCACTATGACTTTTTTTTTTCATGACTGTACTGACCACCAGGTGAAATTACTTGCAGATAAGTAACCAGTTCATTATATGATCTCAGATTTGTTTCTCCTTTACCAGCACATTAACATAATCTTCTCTTTGCAATTAGCTAATAAATTTAGGGCTTCTCAACCTGGTGAGGTAGCACTCTCACTTCTGTGCTGTACTGTTAGTCTCTATTAAGGGCATCCACAGGGGGAAGTAATCATCTTGAAATAAACAGTCTGTCTTTTTTTTAATTAATTCCCCTGAGCAGGCAGGCCCTGTGTCCTGTTGCCCAAGTGAGGAAATTGTCCGGTAGCTGAGGCTTGTGGTTCTGAAGGTTTAGAGTTCAGTTCCCGAATGCTTAGGGTTTTTTTATCCTTTTAATCCCCAACAGTGAAAACCGAGCCAAAACCCTAAAAGGCTGTGCTCAGAAAAAGTTACATCATTACTAGACAAAGTAAAAGCTGAAAGGAGGCTTCAGATAATTACAAAAATTACAAAATTAAGTACTTAGCAATTATGAATTGCCAGATTTAAGGCAGCCTCTCTTACTGCAACCTCTCCCATCTTTGTGCACTGTATGCCAGAAGGTTGTATACGTACACATATTTCATTTGTATGACTACATACCATGATTTGCTGCTGGACCACTTTCTCGGTGCTCAGAGTAACTGGACTCTATAATAGAAGAGACAACTTGGCTACAGGGCTGCCATTTTATTTTTCCTTAGGAGTTGGAAGGAATTTAACGAAGCACGATCTCTTTGTGATACTAGGTGAATGCCACAGAGAGCCTGGACAGAGCTCATGACACAGAAGTGGTGTGTGACGCTGAACAAGCTATGAATTGTTTGAGGCTACAAATGATGTGTTCATGTCTTCAGGGTGGCTTAAACTTCATCTTAACTTGTCCAAGGCTGGAAGTTAGTTTTTTTGGTTATTCTGAGCACTTCAGCTGCCCCTGGAGCCATGAGGGGAATAACAGCTTTGGTGGACTGCTGCAAATGTGTATACCAGATTGACGTTAGGTTGCATCTTAAGAGTTCTTGTGATAGTCAGTTCACTTACCAGCTCAGGCAATTGGTAAAGTGCTGTGCATCTCTTTATCATGTCAATATACTAATTCAGCCATTGCAGAGTACTCTTGTGTGATGGCTGTCTCACCAGAGATCATGGGCAAGTTCAAGTGCTATGTTTGATGCAGCATTTGCATCATACTGCTTAAATGAAGCTGAGTGCCATATTGTATAAGTTAAGGATAATAAATAACGAGCAACAAGTTTTTGCCCTGGACAGCAAGCTAGACACTGTGTGAGAAGAAATGGGTAGTGATGATTAGAATGAAAAATACCATCATCATGTTTGTTTGTGGGGTTGGCCAAGTAAAGGTTATGCATATAAACTAACTCAAGCACAAGGGACTTGCTGTACCAACAGGCTGGGACCAGAAGTGATGGTGTGTTGAAGGATAGCCATTGTGTATATGATACAGCCACATACAACACAAACTGTGTAAGCTGAGACACGAGTCAGCAAGGGTGATCAGCAAACAACAGGATGCTGTGGCTGCCTCAGAATGGGAATGCAGTAATGGAGTCTTGCAGTGTATGTGATTCTGGATTACAGGTCTTATCTTCATCAGTTTTCCCATAGATGCAAAGTGTTCAATTGAATACAGCATCATGCAATTTATAACATAGGACCATGTTGTCTGTCTGTCACCAACTAATAAAATGAAAATATTGAAAGCACAGGATGGATTAAAACTTGCAGTAAACTGTTCTGTTCTCCAGCATGTCAGTCCTCTCCATGGTGTTGTGAGCACGTGCCTTTTGCAAATGGGTGTGATTTGGAAAGCTGCAGAGGAGAGCAGAATAGCTGGACAGCTTTCCTTGGCTGTTTTTTGACTGAGAGGTTCCAGTATTCTTGTTGTCTAGAAAGTTATCCTGGTATTTTAGGTAGCATGTACATACTGTAGCTGCTTTCCTTTTTCTTCCCAGGCATAGTTTGGGAAAGCTCTTTTCAGCCTCACAGCCACCAAAACATGCGACAGGTAACTGGAAACCCTTTAGAATGCACTAATTTCACTTAACTTGACAAATAGCTAGCTTGAGGCATGTCCTGTGGATTTCACCTTCCTCCTTACTTTGCCAGGCTCAAACATCAGAGCATCATGTCTGCTCAGGCAGATGTCTAAATGTTAAGGTTGGGAATGAATATAGATTGGTCTGGTTGTGCTGAAATTAATTCTGTAAAATACTAAGTAATAAAAGCTTATGGCTAAGCCTTCTGAGATAGAAGTTTGTGTTTTGTTGCGTATCTGCATTAGTTGTAGACATGATGAGAAGAGTGAGAAAAGTGAAGTTTAAAGATGTCTGATGCTGGAGAAACCTGGAGGTTACCTAAACACTCACTATTAGTCAAACATAGGAAACAAATTCAGTGAATCTAACTCATACCAGGTAACCGAGCTTCTGGATCCTCTTAATTTATGGACAGTAGGGACTACTCACTTTATGTAATAGACAAAACTGAATGCACGTTGGATATGTACAGACCTTGCCAAAAGCATACTTTCTATTAAATGAGCCATCTTCAATTTAGAATACTTCCAGTGTGTAGAGCCCCATGTTGTTAAAAAAAATAAGATTTTAGAGTATCATCTTGATGATATAAAATTATCTGTTTGACTGCAATATATTAGTGTGTCTTGTTTATGTTGTATCTTTATACCATTTTTCAGACTACTCAATTCAGCTGAGTTTCCCAAACATTTTCTGCAACCAGCCAGATGCTATACATTTTGTCTCACCTCGTGTGACTCTCATTTATTTTATCTTGCATTTTAATGGTTTCACAATTTTCAACTTAGACAGTATTGTATATTTGGTAGGGGTAAGATAATATCCCTTTTATTTTGCTCAGTCATATAACTAAGAGACTGTTGCCTCTACTTGCTTGTTGAGGAACTTAACTTGTTTTTTGGTTGGTTGTAGATCTCCTCTATTCTGACTTACAACCTGATCTCAATCTTAGTTTCTTCCCCTCCTGCAGTTAATTACCTTTCCTATGTTGTTCTCTCAACCCCTTCCCTCTTTAGGGAGTTGTGTTCATTAATAGAAATATAATATAAAGCTCACACTGTGCAAGTCTTCCACCTAGATTCCTACAGCTGTTACATACTTTTTCTTCTTACTCACCTTGGCATCTTTCTCTTCCAGCCTTCAACACTGCCTCTTGCTCTCTTCAAACTCCTCCATCCCCATGCAACCCCTCATCAAGCTGTTGAGATACTCAGACTGAATGCCTAGAATCTTCATTGTATCTGTTCCCCTGTCTCATACAAGGGCTTGGTTTATTGCCCCATGTTCCCGTCACCAGCTCATGTCTTGATTTTCTTCCCTTGGGCATTAGCCTATGAGTCAGAGGTGAAGCTGAACCCCTTCTTTGCAAACCATCAGTGCACCTGGTTCTGTATTTCCAAGAGCAGAAAAAAAATTATTTAGGTATTTTGAAATGTGAGGATGCAACCTAATATTTAGGGCTTGTTAACACAAGGTAATGGTTTGATGGGATAGTCTCCCAAGAGGAAAAATGTATACACTAGAAAATATATTAAGCTTCCAGAACATACCAAAGAAGAATAGAGACATGCTTCTGTTGACTATGAAACAAAGATATCCTGAAGCTAGTACTGAATCCACCCACATGGTACTGCATCTAGATCAAAACTAGCATGTGAGGGATGGGCCTTGGTACCCCTGCACTTGCTATGTGGTTATTCTACAGCTGGATAAGAATCGGTTGCTTTGGATTCAATAACCTGTTGATCAGCAGAGGTCTGGCACTGTAGTGGATATCTAATGTTTTTTACTGGCATTTCCAAACGAGTTCTCAGTGACTTTGGCTTTTGAACCCAAAAAGCCAAGTCTTGACTGGTTAAGAAGAATTGTCTAAGCAGTGCTTAAAAGAAATTAAGTAAGAAAAAGCTAAATACATTTTCATTTCTTTTGATGAGTTCCTACCAATCTTGTTGAGCAAATATATCCTAGAAATAGGCACTTGGTAGTAATGATGTTTGCACTGAATGTGTAACTGATATGTATAACTTGCAGATATCAGAAGAAAGTGTTTTTCATAATCATACTTCATTAAAAAAACCCAAAAACTAGCATTGGTTGACCCTTCTGATGGGATGTCAAAGGTTCTTACGCAATTCTGCTGTTACTCATCTATCTCCAATGTGTCTCAAGTTGAATGCTTCTATCGTAGATTAAATAATGATAACTTTGACTCAAGTGGTGAATAAGAGCATAACATTCTCAGAATATAAACTTCACCTTTATCCAAGAAAACTTGGAGTATTAAGTCCAGACAGAAAGCTTTAATTTCAGAAGCAGAAAACTATAATTTCTGCTATATTAGCTAGAGAAGAAAAAACTCTAAGTACATTATGCCAATCCTGAATCTTGCATATTGTGGATAAAATACTTTTAGAAAATGTAAAGTAAATGAAGGGACAAAAGGGGGCGGAGGGGGAAGCTCCATCCTAAGTATAGATTTCTAAGGAACTGTAATCTAGATTTTTTTTTAAAAAATATATAATTTTTAAATAAAATTCAAAATTTGCTAAATGTGTTGATTTAGTAGCTTTGGACACATTTTTGAAAATCTAGTTTAAAAATCGGTTATATTTTCGGTTTCTTAGATCTGTAATTAAGGCATTTGGATGGTAATACTGCCTTAGGCCATTTCTGAGTTAATCAGAAAATATTTAGGCGGTGACTGGAACATTTAATATTTCTGTAGAGAGTTTCAGCAGCAAGTATTCACTTTATAGTTGACATTTATTGTATCTGGTAAGTAGTGCTCTGTGGTTTGAAGAAGTAGCTCTGTGCTTTAAAAATTGTTAAAATACCATTTTTCCACAACTTGATAGTGCTTTTTTAATTATTATCTCCCAGCAGTGTTATTTCTGTACGTATAATTCAGATAGGAAATAGATTTTAAACAATGCAGTACCTTGAATTTGGGGTTGATGGTTTTTTACTGTTTTTTTGCTTAAAGTTGTAAAAATCCAAGAGAACTTGATCTTAGTTACATCAGTCTGAATCCAGAGTAACTGTCTGGCAGCTCCTAAACAGTATTTGTTTCTCTGATTAAAATTCTATGCATGTTTATAATTTTGTAATTCAGTGAAGTTTATAATTTTTTGCTGGTTTTCTTCCCTCTTCCGTATATCCCTGTTAAGATGTTAATTCAGTGTATTTAGAGGTATTTGTCTCGTCGTTAATGGATTTGTTCATGCTGATTTGAATGGTTGAGAGGATTAAAAATAAAAACACAACACTTTTTTTTACCAAGTTATTTTGTCCACATGATCCGGTATTTAACATCTCAGCGAGGTATACATTTTACAGGTTTTAAATGAGTTGGCAGTGCTTGTGTCTGATGATGAGGTAGGTGTGTTTATAAAACAACTTCTAAGGGATGGCTGTCATGGTAAATGAAAAATCCCTGTCCTAGTTCTGTCCACGTTCTTCCCTAGAAGCAGTGAAGACATGAATTAGATTGGTGGCTGGCCACTAATTGCTTAGCACTGACATACTTCAGTCAAGTGGGGGCATCGTTGGTCTTTCACAACTAAGTGAAATGGCCAAAAGGACTTTCTTGTTGAACTTAAGTGTTTGTGATGCAGTAAATTACTTGCTCTATCTTTATCTTAATTCGGGAACTCTTTAGCTGAAAGGTGCATAAACAACATGTTTGTTGTGTATATATGCTCTTAATTATATTGCATTGAAAAAATAAGTGGATTTAGTTCTTTCCCTGTAATTCAAACTTTGGATTTACGTCAGTCAAATTCTGTCTAATTACATCTGAGAAATTTTTAAAGTGACAATATTTTTCTGGTTAAGTGAATCTATATTTCTTGAAAACATCAGCTGCAATCAGTAAGTTCTGTCCTGATTTTGCAGAATAGCAGACAGTCTGACAAATGCCAAATGCCTGAAATATTTTATTTGGTTCTAATTCTTGTTCTGTGCTAACAAAAATGTTACTAAAAATGTCAAAGTAATATTTTGGCAAATGGTCATTATTAGCTACTGATAATTGTTAGAAACCATCCTCTGATAATGACTTACAGTCTACATTCCTTTTCCACATAGAAAAACTAAAAGCCTGTAAGAAGAAGCACTTTTGGTATGGTTGGAAGTGGCTGATAGTAAACACCAGTTATCTTAACCAGCCTTAGTTATCTTTTTGCAATCACATGCTCAAACAGGATGAGTGCATCTGAAAACTTTATTCTGGAGCATATACATGATGAATGAGTTAATCATGTCGCAGATGCAGTGACTTTGATCCCCATTCCACAATGACAGATCACAACTCTTCATAAACTCTGCCCCTGCTATGCCTGACTTTTGATCCAGTTGCAGCGTTATCTTCATTATAAGCAAAAGGTCTTGTGGGGGTACTTCTCCATGGCTGCATTTTGGGAAATCTTTTCACGGGTGTGTATCGTGGGCTGTGCAGGACTGTGCCTTAAGTATTTAAGCACAGTGTTTCCGATGGTACAGTTCTTGGCCTGTGTTCTCCTGTGCAAGACCTGGAGTCCCGCGTATCTGCATCCTTTGGAGACAAGTGCCAAGGGGTACGACTGGAGATAATAACTTGCGATTTGTGTCTTTTGCAAGTTACAGTCATTGTAAACTGACAGCTGTGAAGGACCTAAACTCACATCAAAGCATGCAGATCATCTAGTTAGGTCAATTAATGTTAATTCTCATCTTCCATTAAATTCTTTTATCTCTTCTCTTTTTTCTTTTCTTTTTTCAGCCAAGCCCAATACCAAGTCCTGTTTTGGGGAGAAAGCCAAATGCTAGTCAGTCACTGCTTGCATGGTGCAAAGAAGTGACAAAAAATTACAGAGGAGTGAAAATCACCAATTTTACTACATCATGGAGAAACGGTTTATCCTTTTGTGCAATATTGCATCACTTTAGACCAGACCTAATGTAAGTTATACTCTTTGCCTGCATAAGCTCATACTCACAGAAATGAGAAACTTATAAGTTTATGTAAAAATCAAATCTTTGTTTCTTTCAGGTGTTGAACTGTTTTCACTTGTTTCTTTCAAGCAGAAAACAGATTTATGAATGCTCAAAACTTTATGGCCTCTTTGCTCCCCTTTGTTTTATAAACAATTGTTCCTGCCCTCTCTGTGATTTGTTTTTCTTCTTCTTAATCTTATACAAAGAACTGAGTTCAGGGTGGTTATGAAAATTGTGCTGGTGTTGAAATTATATGAGAGGAATAAGCTCTTTGTACACTGACAAGGACGGATTACCTCCTGGTAAATTTGGTTGTCAAGGCTGGCCTCTAGTCCCTGCCTTAACTTCTTTTTAGATGGAAAGCTTCAGGCAATGAAACATATAATCGGTGTTTGTTTGTTTATTTATTTATTTATTCCTTTAATTTTCCACACTATTAGTTTTGTTGATTGAATTGCTGTGAAATTGCTAGTTACTGTATGATATTATTGTATGTCAAATTTTTAGATTCAGTTTGTTTTAAAACTGCTGCTTTTATCAAATACTGTATATACCCACTGTGCCATTTTCCCCCTCAGTGACTACAAGTCCCTGAATCCTCAAGATATTAAAGAGAACAACAAAAAGGTAAGAACTGCCAGGGAAAAGAAAAAGGAAAAAAAAAAAAGACATTGCTTCAATTTTGGCTTCACTGCAGGTTTTTATTAATTTTGGGAAAGTGCGGTTGTTTTGTAAGGTCACAACTGAGGCTCACAGAAGGTATTCAACCTCCTGCAGTTCAAATCAGATGCATTATTGACTCTAGTTTGTCATGGTCTTTAACATTCACAACAAGTGCAAGGCTAGCATTAGTGTTTAATATTTGTATGGCCTCCATTAGCTGTGAAAGCAGAGGAGAGGGCCGGCCAGCCTTCTGTGATCAGTCCTCTGATTTCTCCAATATCCAGCCACATAATTAAAAAAATTAAAAACATAACTGCTTTTGGATTGTCATGCGCTAGACTTTTCTTTCTGTTGCTTTAACAGGGCCCCGTGCATCATCACGTTGATGTTGCTTTGATGGTGATTTTTTTTGTATGCTTAAAGATGAAATTTTACACTGACTTGTATAGTTTGTAGCATTACACTTAGAAAGTGTTTTAAACCACTCTTCATACTTTTGTGATGCAGTGATGTAAAAAGTTACCCTGAAATAATCAGGAACTTGATTTGGGGATCACTGGGACACTTTTTATTTCTGCTCACTATTTTAGGCATGTTACAATCTTCACCTGGGCCCCAGGGACATGTTTAGAAATTATAATTTTCATATGAGTCATTGATAATAAAATTGTTCCTGAAGATCATCTGAAAATTGTTTTAAAGTTGCTGCCTTCTCAGTGCTGTGATTTTATTTTCATACTGTTTTAAAAGCACTAAATTTATTTGGAATGAACATATAAAAATATACTTTGAATAAATTAATTAGATTTAGTATTATATAGCGTATATAACTCAGGAATATTAGATTGTAGCTATGTGAAATATCTGAAAGTACTTTATTAAATTTCATTTGTGTTTTGGGAAATTAATGTGCCTGGACAGTTACGTCTTAGCCAGGGAGTTACTTGTCTTTGAAATAGTACTTAAGTGTTATAAGTAATGAAATATCTCTGAGCTGCTGTTTTCTAATCAATAATTTGGCCAATGATGTCTTTTTCATAGTGATAAGGGATCTTATAATGACCTAAGTGGATTAGCTGTGACTTCACAGTGTTTTCTATGACCATATGGTTTTGTACTTCAAGTTTTGTTGAGCATCTGGGCTAATTAAACCAGATTATAAAAAGTGTAGATTATCAATTAAAAAACGTTAGCAATACAATCAGTCATCTTTTCCTTATGAAACACTGATGGCAAATGGTGAACTCTTTAGCCCATCTCTCTAACAGGATGTAGTTCCCAGGACTGAAGAAGTAATGATTGTTGTTATTGTGCCGTTTTTTCTTTCATCACTTTGCAAGCCTTCGCCTGACAGCTACATTGAGTATCTCAGTTGCTTCCTGCAGATTTATTTCCTGGTCTCACACAGTTCTGCCTGATAACCCTGCCTGCCCTTGGTTGGAGTGAATGCAGCACTGGCAACAATGGCTGCCTAGAAATTCCATGCAGATATGTAACACATTTGACAATGATTCCTCCTAACCAATTAAAATAACATCTATGGATGAATAGGACAATTTTCTTTGTCTGAAGCACCTCTTTTTTTTTCCCCACCCTCTCCTAGGAAAGGAGGTAAGAGGTGACTGTGGCCATAGATTAAAGATTAACCCATAAGAGTATATATTTCAGAAATTACTGACCTTTTTTGTATTTTAATTAAAAAAAAAAGAAATCTTAAAAGACAACTATTTCAGTGTGATTACTGTGTATAATTGCACATTGAAATGCACTGTTACAAAAAAGCACATCTTTGGAGTTTCTCTATAATGTACACTAGTCATTTGCCAAATTGGTGCTGCCACTGATGCTGAATAAAAAAGGGTATTTACGTGTGACATCTGATCTTGGCCAATATGTCAGTGTGTTACATAGTTGGGAAATAGTTGGAATACTGCCTGTGGTGCTTGTGCTGATGGATCCCAATTGATGTCTGTCAATCAGCTTGTCAGTAAATTAAAAAAAAAAAAACAACCTTCTTCAGGAGATAGGTAGATAGGCTTAGTGTCTTAAATATAAACGTGTGCGTATGTATTTACTGCAATTTCCACAATATAATTATATCTCTCAAGAAAGAACAAACCGCAAACAACTACCCTGAATTACATTAGCATCAGTCAAAATTCAAAGATATTTTTGGTGCATAGTGTCTGGTGCAAATTCAGATTTCTGTTGGAGCAAAAGAGAAACCAGGATTATCTTTGAGAAAATGAGAAAACTAGTTTCCCCACTGATCCGAAGAGTTGTGGTTTTACTTATATCTTGTGTATGTGTGTGTGTGTATATATACATATATATATATATATATATATATAAATATATAAACTGTCCATATAGCCTTCCCAAGAAGGCTAACCAACTAATTTAATATGCCAGTTTGATTATTAGTGAATAATAATGAAAAAACTGTTACAATAACAGCACACTGCCACTGTAGTCTCTTATCAAGGACAGTAATTTTTCACATTGCTAAGAACATGTCCTGCACTTTAAAATTGTAAGCTACTAAATTACACATGGCTGGAGCTTGGAGGGGATAAAAGAACAAGAAGTGGAAGGGTGCAACAGTATGATTCTAATAATGAACTTCTGGGTTTAATTATTCTATTGTTTAGAGAAGCTTGTTTCATTTGAGGGATTATTGTGTGGAAATAACAATGTCTTCTGGATATTCGACTGGCACTTTCACTTTTTGCAAAGCTTTTTTTTTGCCATTTTTTTGACCATTTCTACTAAATTCCCCAATTCATTTTTATTGTCTTGACAAAATATTCCATTTACCAAGGAAGGAATCCTTTCAAAGTATACATTTAAACAGAAAAAAATCAGAATTACAGGGATAGCATTGAGTCAAAATGGGAAAAAATCCTTACCTTTACGCAAACAGCCATGATTTTATAACTGATATTGATGCTTACTTCTGCTATTTGAGTCCACAGAGTCATAAGCGCATCTTTAATTGTGTGTGTAGGAGTTGCTTGTTGACCTTGGTGGGATCATGCATATAAACATTTGCCATGGCAAAGCTTGGTTATGCTTCTGTTTAACAAAACGTAATTTGACTTGGAAAATGCAGTCAGTTAATACCACATAACAAACTAGTTATAAACACTATGTGTTTGTAAATATACTGGAATATCAAGAAGCTCCCAGCTTTCCTAACAGTGAAAGAGAACCTATCACTCCACCCTGTATGGACACGTACTGAACATACTACTGCTATTTTTAGAACTAATGACTGTAAAACATTTGCATGGCAATTTAGATACCTCATGTACTTTAAAAACAGAGATGCAAGAATATTTATTACCCAAAATATGAAGGAGAGAGGATGGGAAGTAAATATCTGACATCAGTTAGAAACTGTTGTGTTTAGTCCCAAGCATCACCAGAAGAACTAGCAGGCAGCAAGAAGTGATTGCAGCAGTATGGAGAAAATCCATCATTCTGAATTCATCGTTCCTTCTACTAGTGTTCTACTAGTGCACACTTCTTCTAGTGTTACCCTTCTAAGCAAGTGCCTTCCCGAACAACTCTGAAACACTGTCCTAGGCTTCATTTGACTGACCCTGAGAGATGTTCCTATGGTTTCATTTTATTAGCATATAAATAAGAAAATAAGAGTATAAAAGAGTTCAGGTCAAATCACGTCTATCATCTTTGGCTGCCATGGACAGCTAAGCCCATCCCTAGGTCCTTCGTTCGTCAAATGGCAACTCCCACTACTTTCAGTGTGGGGTAACAGGTTATTTATGCCACTGGATTAGCACTGACCCACTTAATCAAACGATAAATTCTGGTGTTACTTTTGGTCTGCAGGACAACACAGCTTTCATGCTATGCTTTCATACCTGACCCTTTTCCTGCTGGCATGTGAACATTCATCATTCCTGCTACCTGCCACAGCTTGGCCTGCCCACCCTAAACGTTGCACTGCTCTCCTTTAATCCTCCTTTTTCTGTGCTCCTTGCGTCTGTTCAATTCCACCTCTCTTTTCTCCTCCTCTGTATCCAGTCAGATCCTCCTTCTCCAGCTCTGTGTCCGAAGACCAGGTAAATGACGGCTGTCCCTCTTCTACCATCCGAGTTCTTTCCATTCCCTCCAAGCCATCATTTTGTTGCTGTTTTACTCCCATCTGGAGCTTTGTCTCAGCAGATACAACGTTCATGTTCTCCATTGCTACTCCTATGTCTAAGCACAGCTCTGCTTTTATAAATGACATATCAATTTCTTATAATAAACTTTCCCAAGAAATGATACCCTACAAAGACCAGCAATAATTTCAGGCCAAATCATTTTGCACAGAGACAACCAGAAGGGCTTAAACATAAATTATTCAGATAATTTTTATGTCTAGATGAACTCGCTGAATTATTTGTTATAGAGATAAAAATTATGTTACCAAAAATCCTTTGGCAATTTATACCTGAGTGTGAGGGGAAGCATATAAAATTTCTGGAAGATGAATTCCAGCTCTCGTAAGCAGAGTTTGAAAAGCTGCTGAAATGAAAACCATTTGACCTTCAGGTCAAACTCCTGCACATTCTAATGGACGTGAGAGCGCCTTCTTTTCTTTGGGCAAGTAAAATAACTGGATCTGCCAGGAGCTGGCCAGGCCAGACTCACATTCTGAGTCACCTTTGAACACTTACTGTTGTGAAAACCAGAAGGATTTAAAAAATAATCATTTTTTTTTCTGATTTCTCTTCTCTCTTTCTTCCACTCTTCTAAAACTATATAAATTACGGAAATAGTGTAGAACTGGGGTAGAGATGAAGCCAGCAATGTGTATTATTGTTTCCTTGCGATGGGACAGATTCTTATCTGTGCCTTAAATTTAGCATCCATTTTTATTCCAAATAGTGTTGGAACAACTGTGAACAGTTTAGACTTCCGCAGAAGAGCGTGAAAAGGAGCAGCAGAATTGTTGGGGGAGGTGAAGTCACAGTGCTTTACCTGAGTGCATCTATGCTAACAGGAGGCCCTGTTAAAAGCTTCCTTGAAACACAATATTGTCTTCCAGGGTTAATCCAGGATAGTAATAATTAATTGTAAATTGAGAAATGGCTTTAATTCTTCAAAACTAGAAAAACCTGATGCACCAAACCCACTCACTTAAAGGACTAGCAGAAAGGACACAACGTGGCCTCACAAAGTAGGAGGCTTACAAACTGTTTAGCTTTTAGAAATGAAAGTGAAGTGAGAATTAAATTCACTCTCTCTTTCTTATAAATTTAGCATCAACAAGTGTTTTTAAAATGCATTTATTTGCTGGATTAATGTGGTTTATGTCTTATATCAAGTAATCTGTAGTGGTGTTCTTTTTGGCTATCTGGACATAGTTTTTCATCAACACAAATCACTGCAATTACATGACCAGTAGAAAGGAGAAGGTTGATCACGAGTGATAAAGCCCAAGATGGATTAGTGTCGTATTTCTTCTATCTTTGTTACTTATCTAAAAAGCCATCCTTAGCTGCTTTTTTTTCTGATCCAGCTCTTACACTTTTTTTTTTTTTATTTGCTTGTTTTCCTGCTACTTGAGTGGGAGCCATTTAAGATGCTGGTAGGTTTTCATAGTGCAAACAGAAGGGCTTTTAAGTTGCAGTTTTGTTAACAACTTTTTACTCATGGAAGTGGCACAATTTTGAGTTTCCAAAGATTTTTAGTGTTTTTTACTACTGAGGTATATTAGAAATATTTTAAACAGCGCTGTTTGAGTGTCTTTACTAGTCACGTTCTCTCAATTTGCATTGGTGTGAAGAGATACCCTGTGAGATATCTTGGTGCCATTAGGGAAATATTGATGAGTTGGACATTGGATTGTGCAAGAAGAAATAATGGCTACTGTAATGAAGCCAGAAGGACAATAAGTTGAACCCATACTGTTCCTGTAGTACTGGTTATGTTTTAGGCTTGCTTATTTTGGCTGAAACTTCCACTTGCATTCTTGAAACATTATGAAATGTAAGAAACTGCTGCATTGTAATCTTTATTTTGTCTGTTTTTGAAGGCATACGATGGGTTTGCCAGTTTAGGAATATCACGATTGCTGGAACCGTCTGACATGGTTTTATTAGCAATACCTGACAAACTGACTGTTATGACCTATCTCTATCAAATACGGGCACATTTCTGTGGCCAGGAATTAAACGTGGTTCAAATAGAGGAGAACAGTAGTAAAAGCACATATAAAGTGGGTAACTACGAAACGGACACAAACAGTTCTGTCGACCAGGAAAAATTCTATGCAGAGCTGAATGACCTGAACCGGGAGTCCAAGCTGCCGCCACCAGACAGTGGTTTGGCAGACTTTGCTTCTCAGGATGACTCGGTATTTGTTAATGACAGTGGTGTTGGTGAATCTGAGAGCGAGCATCAGACTCCTGATGACCATTTAAGCCCAAGCACAGCTTCCCCTTCTTCTCGCAGGACTCGAAGTGACACAGACCCACAAAAATCACAGCAGAGCTCTGGAAGGACTTCTGCGTCTGAAGACGTTGGGAAGTGTATCAGTACAGATATAACACAAACGCAGACTACATTGGGAAGGAAGAAATTGCTGATCGCTGATGCTTTAGACTTGAGTGACTTGGCACATGTCAGTGATCAAAAAGAGGATGTGTCTCCCACAATTGCTTCTGAAGATAACGACAAGAAGAGGCACCAGAGCTCAGACAGTACTGTTGGTTTCTCAGAGCAAGAAAAGCTGGGACTTACAGGATCCACAGAAAGCACAAGAGCAGATCCTGGTTCACCTGTCACAAGGCCAATTTTATCGCCTACTTCTAAGCTTGGATACTCCTATAACAAGGATGCAGATCTTGCAAAGAAACCACATGCTTCTCCAAGGCAAACAGAATCTGATTGTGATAATGATTCCAGAATAACTTTAAATCATGCAGATCAAACTGCAAAAACAACCCAGGTAAGAAATTTAAACTTCCTGTGACCTTGTGAGTCAGGATGGAGATGTCCTTCAAGTTTTTTCTCTATATTTGTAATTTGTGTCATATCTTCAGTATAAATGGCAAGGCATGTGGTATGTTGTTACTCTGAGGCAATAAATACTTCAGCTGAAAGTAGGTGATGCTGAAAATAAAAGCCATTACATGAAAAATTCATTTATCAGAATTGTCCTACTGATAATCTTTCCAATCTTTCTCCACTTAAAGGAATAACATTGTATTCTCAACCAGCTCAAAGGTGTCTTCAAGGCTTTTGCCGTCTTTCTTTAGAGTGCTGCATACTAAAGAAAACCAGAAAAATACTTATCAATTCATTTATTAAAATAAAGTAGTTTTTAATATCTTGAAACATACTACACATATTTCCAAGTCTTATCTGAGAAACCACACAGCCTTGTGAACATAACCCATAATGGTAGGGCAGAAACTCCAGAGTACTAAATTTTGCTGTTCACTGAATGGCCTCAAGAATGTTGTTTAAGCACAGTATCATTTTCCTTTCTATAAGGACAAAAAGGCTGTGCCTACTAACCTTGAATGTTTATTGTGAGGCTGAAAGTTGGTTATAGAAATGCTGAGTGTTATCGGTAGATAGTATCACAAAATATGTAAAAAATACTATCAGTCCTGTTTACAAAAATGCCAAAGCATGCTTATAATTTTGCTAATCTGAAGATCTTTCTTGAGTTTTGGCTTTGTTTGGCTTTGTGCTGTTAGCTCTGATAAGACAACCAGTCTTTGAGTAGCAT
Source organism: Coccyzus lansbergi (assembly GCA_033558105.1). NCBI lineage: Eukaryota > Metazoa > Chordata > Aves > Cuculiformes > Coccyzidae > Coccyzus > Coccyzus lansbergi. The sequence goes on along the minus strand of JAUMJK010001479.1, from coordinate 306,676 downwards.
GGATTGCTTCAAATAGTTTTGTTTTTTCCCTGATTAATCATGTAAAGGATTCATTTTATTGTAAGAGAAGCAGTCATAGAATCATTGAATCATAGAATGGTTTCAGTTGGTAGGGACCTTAATCTAATTCCAGCGCCCCTGCAATGGGCAGGGATACCTCCCACTAGATCAGGCTGCTCAAGGCCCCATCCAACCTGGCCCATCCAACATCTCCAGGGATGGGGCATCCTCAAGTTTCCTGGGCAATGTGTTCCAGTCCATAGATGTGGGATAGTGGCCAAATATTCCTTCCACAGCCAGCTAATTTCTTTCCTTATGTCAGTGACTAAGTCTCATGAAGTTTCTGTCCTTCATCATCTTTGTGTATTGCATGAGAAACAATTTGGCCTATACACAGTACTAGAGCAGGGGGAGACAGGATGTCTTCTCTACCAATATTTTCATGTGCAAGGGTGTGATAGGCCAAGAAAAAGGAAGAGATTACTTTAGAAATCGTAGTCTGTTGTGAATTGCCTTTGCATTTGCAAATGGTAATAAAATCTCAGATGTGATCTTCAATCTTAGCCTTGAACACTCAATTGTTGCTTAGTCAGCCATCTCAATTTCCTTGTGGATGTTGTAGGAGCACAACTGATCTGTCCCAGTTCATGTACAGGCCTAGAGTCACATTTTCCCAGAGTCACAGCTGATCATGACTAAGAAGTCAGCACTTGGGAATATATAGGCATGGGGACTCACATTGCTGGTACAGAAGCCCCCTTCTGTCATTTCTACTCTGCAATGTAGTTGGTCATGTGTATGAAGAAGGGACTTCCTTGTGGGTATTTATAAATGAAGCAAAAGCAGATATTTTTGCTGGTTTTTGCTGTGCACTCAGACCCTTTATGTTCAATTTAACTTATAAATGAGCGATACCCGTATAAGTAGCTAACAAAGTGTCACATTTGCATACATATTAAAGTAAATAAGTAAATATATAGCACATTTAACATAGCTTCCATGAAGCCAATTATTTTTTTCCACAATTGCAGTTTAAAAGCATTAAATGTTGATAGAAATTAAATTCTAAGGGGATGAGAGAGAACTATTTACATTATAAAGGCCCACAACTTTTTTTTTAATTTTACATTTTGATCATCTTTACTTTTCATTTCTATAGAATGCTCTGTCACATCATAAAGCCCTAATCCGTCTGATTCCTGACCTTTATTATATAGGAAGGCTTCTGGCTATTTACTACTGTATAAATGTTAAGTGCCCTGAGACTGCCTTGCGGTTAATTGTATTTCTTTATTTTTAAGCAACGAATGTTGTCAAGACAGGAAGAACTTAAAGAACGAGCAAGAGTTCTGCTGGAGCAAGCAAGAAGAGATGCAGCTTTAAAGGCAGGGAATAAGCAACTAACGAATACAATCATCCCAGCCCGTAATAAGCAGCTGAATGATGTAAGAAATATTAGCCAATATGGCAGTTTACATAGTTAAATTCATTGCATGTGCTTATGCTTTTGTGGGGGACATGTCCTTGCGGAATATTTTCCATGCTGAATCTCCCAGTGCTCTGGTTTTTCATGTGCTCTTCGTTCACTTTTGAAGCCTGTTTCTCCTAGTGTTGTGGCCTTAGACTTCACTGGAAGCAGAGGTCTGGGAGCACCTTCTTTGATTGACACTGCGGTTTCTAATGGGGCATGAAACAAAAGTTACTTATTAAATGATAGTGAAGTAATTTATGCGATTTTTGATTACTTCTCTTTTTTCAGTTAATGTAAATGCAGTCCCTGAGCCTGTGACGTCAGCTGCTTACTGCTTCATAAGTGCTGTTACAATGAATGAAGCTGCCTGTGACAGTCTTGTAAAAAGAGTTGATGGAACAATTCCTTTTTATCACCAAAGTTGATTATGCTGGTGAGATGGGAAAGTGGAGCTGGGGAACAAGCTCCAGTGTTGAAGCAGTTATGGCTGCACCTCCAGTGGCCTCTGTGGTGACCTGGAAGGATGCATACTCTCTGGAGATGAAAGCTAATTAATATTTATGCAAACCTTTGCAGTGTGGATTTTGTGATTCTAACTATTGAGTATTAGAGACTGTACTGGCAGCTGAGAATGTAAATGTAACTGAAAACTAATGATACAGAAAAAGGCTTGATTCTGTACTGATTCACATTTTTCTGAAGCTAATCCCAAGGGGCAGATTCTGGTTTTATGTAAATGGGATCATACACTCAAGAAATTAAGACAGTGATTTACATGTCTTTTTTCATTCCCTTAACTGTCTTGGATCCATGCTGTACAGGTTTTTTTCATAACAATTCCTCTACCAAAACTGACACTTCTTTTTTCTTCAAATGCATTCACATATATAGGCAAGTCTTATTTGTAGAATGATAACAGAATGTCATATAAGCAATTTTTCTATTACTTTGTATTTAAGTCTTTCCTAGATAAGTACATTTAAGTTAAAATTTCACTTTGGATTTTTTAAAATTAATTTTTCATAAAGCACACAGCACTAGGGGAGGGATACAATAGGCAACTTTTCAGACAAGAACAACTGTAGTTAAAGTTCTTTACCCTTTTTTATTACAAGCTCCTGTTTTCAAAAGTTTAAACAACTCTGCTAGTATTTCATTGTTTGAACTGAAATTTTCACTTGCAGATCTGTGCCTCAATGTAATATTTTTTATTTATTATTACTTAAAAAAACATATTTAAATGCTTCTTTATGTTAGGTTGGATAAAGCATTATTTTATTTCTGTTAAAAAATGTCCTATGGGAAGACAGTCCCATCCCCTTGAAAAGTCTGTTCAAACCAAAGTTGTGTTAATCGCACAATCTCATCAGAGAGCCTTTAAGTTCAGAAGAGTTGATGTCACTAAAAATTGTATGGGCACAGCAGGCAAGACCATCTTTTACCTTTACTATTGCTCCCCTAAGGGTCAAGGTCCATTGTGATGCAGATTATAGTAATGGGAAGCAAAACTTTCTCTTTTAGACTCAAACTCCTGCTGATGAAACACGAATAGGAGGAAAAGGAGCTACCCCATTGGCATGCAGAGGAGAGATGCCCTGGGCAGTTGGCAAGGAGGCAGATACTAATGTGAAGTTAGACAAAAATGAGGACTGTGTCTAGGCCATGAAAGCCAACTGAAGGATAGGGGATGGGGACAGAATTCTCAGGGTGAGAGTCACAATTGTATAGTCAGATTATCCTTGAGACCTTACTTCATTTAGTGCAAAAGCTAAAAAATTAATTAGAAGCCTGCAGAAAAGGGTATTCTAGGGCCACTCTGCAGACTCAAAGTTTCTTGCTGCCTCCATCAGAAGCTCTTTACAGTGTTGGGAAGGTACCATCAACCCAACATGTTCAAGGTGACAGATTCCTTGATATCTGATTTCCAACTCAAGATTCATGGGAACTGACTTATGGAAGTTTGGAATGCATGCATCTGTGGCCAACTCAAGAGAACTTGGGTGTTCTGAGCATACAGGTAATTGGCACTCGTGACTTGAGTGCCAGAAATATAAGAATAACAAAAGTTCCTCAGTGCAGAAGGGTGTGCGGAGATGTGATTTGGAAACTCTTAGATATAATAGTGGAGAATGTCACAGGAATGACCTTGAAGAAATAATAATTTAGTGTTCAGAGAAAAGTTTAAATAGTGTATTTTAAACAAGGTGTAGGGTTGACAGTGAATGAGGAGGGTTAAGTGAGATATTGAACAGTTGTTCATTCACTGAATGTTGCCATGGACACTGAAAAAGACAAGTATCCTGTAGGGAAGAAAAAGTATGAATTATGCAGTTAAAGACTGTATGAAATAAGAACCAATGCAAGGTTGTGCAGCTTGTGTAATTTCAACATTTTCTAATTTTTGAGTGCTTGACTTACCAAGCTCATCATTCTTCTAATGGGTTTCTGTGGGAAACATGTTGTGAAAGGAGGCTGCCTTTAATGGAGGCTGGTAAAGTATTCTTATGTCATATACTAGGTGGAGTTGATATATGTGATAATAATAATATATAAATATATATATATAATATAATATATAAAGCTGTATATAACATATGCATATAGTATACACATATTATAAACATGTATGTTCTGATGTGTATATGCATCAACATACCTAAATATAGGATAAAATAATAGGTTTCTGTTTAATGTGTTTCATCTTCATAGATATGATCTTCATAGACATTTCTATTTGATGTAGTTGTGCCAGTTTACTCCAGGTCATTGCTTACTGGATTATTAGAAAATAGTACAAACTTATTTCTAGTCAGTGTTTTGTGGTCATTAAGGTTAATAAGAAGATCTTGGACTCAAACCAGTGTTGTGTGTGTCTGTGCAGTGATATGTAGTGGTGTGTTAGCCAAAAGAGAGTTGTGATAATGAGAATCAGCTTTTTGTAGTATGAATTGGACTATGCTGGATTGATTTGAGGGGTGGATTGAGAGGGATTCAAAAGAAAATGGTTTATAATAGGAAGATCTAATTTAAAGTAAGAAAATTTTAAAGAAATAGTCCCAGGCCAGTACTTTCAAAAGTAACTCCTGAAGTTTGCAATTGCACTATTTTTGATACCTTTAAGAAAAGAACTTTAAGCAACCCAACCTTTCAGACCATGCTCTGAAAATCAGTCACCCCAGATAAGCTAATCCTGCAGAGTTGGTTGTTACTTCTGAAAATCTTGTTTCATAGGCCTTGCTGTTACCACTTTACATTTGTCATTTGAGAACTATAAATTGCTGTTTTCTTAGTAAACAAATGAGAACAATATATAGTGCTTGAGGTATCAAAAGTCTGTTCTAGGCTCATAAATACTTGGTATCTGCTCACCTGATTTGTTTTGGTCAAAGTGTTCCTGTTTCTTTTCTCAGCATAAAGCAAATACTTTAGACCTTCTTCAGCTTAAGCCTTACCCTTCCTCTGGCAGAACCAATATTGCGCTATTTTTTTCAGTAATCGTCAACTCTGAGTTTGCTTTTTTTTGCTTTTCTTTTTCAAGTCTCTGTTGTCTCTTTATTAACCACTAACTGGCCTCTCTTAAAGTATAGGCTGTTTTCCCATGACACATTCATTATCTTGGCTGTTTACTGTTTTTTCATGAGTCTTCTTTCTTGCTGCAATTTGCTTCCATCTTCTCATGTTTGTACTCTGGGGCCCATGTCAGTATTCTCAATCTTTTTGCCTTTTTTTTTTTTTTTAACTCAGTAATTGATGAAGTTGTGGGAGCAGAAGATTAGGGCACTGAATTTGCTTGTATACTTGTTAACTCTGTCCCATTTCCCTCTGAATCATGTATTTCTCGTTGTATCCCAAGCTGTATCCTATTGCCCTTCTTTAGCTTGTATTGTCTTGGGTTTTCCTCTCTCTCATGGGCTCTCTGCCCTGGCCATTTCAGCTCCCCTTCTTCTTTTGACTTTCTTAACACTCACTCTCTTTACTCTTTCTTCCCTTAGGCATCTTCCCTCTATGCCTTCTGCCCCATCACCTCTCGTTCCACCTGATTTAGCCCCATCATTCTTTGCTTGCTTTTTCTATTTGTATCACATTAGCCCCTTTTCTTTTCTCTCATTTCTTCCCTTCTTGCAGCATGAGAATTTTTTCACTGTTAGGTCTGCTCATTCCGTGCTTTTCAGAAGCCTTCAGTCTGCAAGCTGGTATGCATGCCAGCCTGTATGGAGGTATTTAAGCCTATAGACAGGTATTTGAAGTCTCAGTAGAGACAGCATTGATCACAAACTCCTTGAAAACGTGCTCATGGTTTGGGAGGGTCATAGATATGTCCTTAAAATTGATGCAGCCTTTTGGAGACTGGAAGAATTAGCTTAAGAGATTTGTGAACAGAGTTACTGATCCTCTGGATCCTTTCCTCTATGGTAGATTTATAAACAGCTCAGCCTTTCTACTTGCTTTCTTGATGTAGGTGTGCATGTAGTGATTCTTTACAAGATGCTTCTGTCATTTCCCATCTGGTATAGCAGCTGTAATCACTTAGCTTTTAACCAGCAGAGCCTTTTTATTAGCTTACTCATTTTTATTTAATTCACCTTTTCTCATGATGATTATCACAGGGCTAGAAGGGACATATCTGCTCCCACCAGATACTGTAAAATATCAGTTTGTAGTGATAGTTGTTAGCAGCGGCAGCTTGGGTGGAACGAGGTGTTGGAAAGGTGCGGAAACTGGATCTGGTCTGTACAACTGAACTGGCAAAGTGGCAGGCTAGAGGGGACCACAACAAGTGGGTAATATTCAGGACTAAGAGGCCTATAAGGTCTTTTCAGCAGCAAACCCTCACTTGTGGAACATGGAGTGGAATCCATAATTCTTGAGTCTCAGCCTAACTGCACTGTCAGCAAATACCTGCAAAGGCTGGTGGCAGAATGTTGATTTTATTCTCCTTTAATGACTGGTCCAAATAAAGAATGAGAATTTACTACAGCTGTAGTTAACTCCATAAACTCAAATGGCTGTGGTTATGGAGTCAGTGTGATTACAGAGGATGGAATTGGGAGTTAAGAAATGCACTGGCAACTTTAATTAACCTCCTTTGTGTATATGCATTATGATGCAGTCTTTAATTATGTGATCACATACTGTTTCCCCCAAAGCAACTGTGTCTCATTTAGCTTAGAAGATTGAGGTGATGTAGAAGGCTGTTTGTCCAGAGAACTTCTGTCCTTTTGGTTGCAGAAATTGAAAGGTGTGCAGCAAATGAAGCAGGGTTTGCAAGGAGCAAAAGGATGAGGTCACTGTTAAGATGCTTGAAGGAATTAAATGTAATACTGCCTCAGAGTACCTGATCAGTACTGCTAAGTCTTTTGAACCAAATTTTCTCCAAGTGGTCATTAAATGTGTGCACTTCCTTTCCAGATTGCCATTTGAGGTAAAGATTTGATTTGCAGATGTACTGAGCATTCAGATCTGTCAAGGAAATCAATTGGAGTTGTGCTTGAGCCCATGAAGGGTTGCATAAAGCTTAGTATACAGGGGGAAAAAAACCCCAAACTGGTAATAAGCTTCCCAGAGTGAGCACCCAGTTAGATCCTTTTGGCTGGATCTCTTCATTTCAGTTCTCATCTGAAGAACAGGGTAATAATATTGCCAAGGAGTGCTGCAAGAAGGGAATGTGATTAATGCTTTTGAGGCACTTAAATGCTGTAGTGATGAGCACTGCAGAAAAGCACTTGAAGAAATTAATAGTTCTGTCTATAGAGCAAGATTTGAATATTGTGGAGTAAAGAATGGTGCTACATATTGATGGGCCTACATATTGAGCAGTGCAAATAAACCAGAGTATGGAACACCGCTGGGGAGCTCAGATCTTGGCTGAAATCGAGGAGAGTGAAAGTAAATGGTGGTGACGGAACAAAGCTCTGTTCTAAAAATGGGGTGAAAATTAAGATTGTTCTCAATAGTTTTATTTCTGGCATCTCCTAAGTGGCGTATAAAATTCTTTAAACTTTTTTTTGCAGTGTAGGTAGCTTTAGCAGAGAACGCCATATACCATGGAATTATTGAAAAATAGTGCTTACCTGGCAAAAGATGTGTTTTTCTTCTGAATACAAACCATGAATTATTCCTGAAATTATTGGGGGTTTGCATGAATCAGGATACTTCGTTGATGAACCTAGATGCTGAATTGGCCCCTCAATATGGATTCAGCCAAAAAGTGAGTGTATTTAGGACCCATCATAGGTTCTAGGGTACAGGAGTTCAGTAGCATGATAACCAGAGGGAATTGCTCTGTCTTTTGCTACTTGTGAAGTAGAAAAACAGTAATTCTTTCTTCACAGCAGTGTTCTGAGGATGACTACGCTAAAACTTGTGAGGGGTTATATTTATACAATGTTAAACCAACCATAATCTAAACTGAAGGGATGTTTTCAGAGAGCAATCCTGATGCTGCTGCTGTGCTTAAGTGCAACTGTTGCTGTCCTGTTTTCTGTATAGAGAAAGGTTTGGGGTTCCTTACCTCTGCTACAACTATTTCACATTTATTCAAGTTGCATGACAGCTACAGCTGCCTACATAGGAAAAAAAAAGGGTTTGAAAGAGCAGTGGGGACCATATTCAGCTTTTGTAGTAGAGTCTGCAGATATAAAGTACCTCACCAAAAAGCTGTTACCTCCAAAGATGCAAAAATTGTGTGTTTACAGAGGGCAGCAGCCGTGGGCCATGCCATGAGAGTGTTTCTTTCTGCTCAGGATATTGCTTTTTATTATTCCCTTGCTCAAAAGGACTTGTTGCAGCTGTGTCTAATTCATACTTAATAAGCTCTTTCTACTTCAGGTGTCAATCTGTTGTGCCCATTTTCATTTTCATAAATATTTGAATGCAAAAATGGTGACTTTTTTTTTTCTTTTTGCTTCAGCAGTGCACTATTGGAAATAGGTGTGGTTTTAGAAAAGCTTCAGAAAGTGTCAAAATCTGAAAGGAGATGAGTTTCTATATTCTTAATTTAATTTTGATTGCATACATTTGTACAGATACGGGATATGGTAGTGGCAATAAAATAAAAATAAAGTGTTACTTTAAATGTTCAGAAAAAGTTTTAATACATGTTTTCATTTGTTGATCATATCCTGCTGCCCCTCTGAGCTAATAAGCTCCTAAGTTTCTTGCTCTGGTATGTGACCAAAAAGTAAACCCTAGTCAACATGCCCAGAAGTGATACTGAATGCTAACTCACAATGAAAATAGAGTATTTTCCTTTGATTGAAAGGTGCCTGAAACTCAAGTTAGCATTGCAAGTATTCTTTCCTCCAAAACAGGTTCTGGAAAATGAGTACTGAATAGCATTATTCCATAATTTTTATTTCTATATGAAACCAGAATCCCTCATTCTGTTGCATTAGGAAAGTCACGTAGCTAGTCAGTGGATCTTTTTTTTTTTGGCTGATTATTTTTTGTAGTCTCCTCAGCTGGAACACAAGTGTTTGTAATTGAGGTGTCGATGTTAGTTCATTTAAGGAAATACTCCCAAGTTGTTCCCATTTTGTTTTCCTTTAAAAACTAAGAGAGAAAAACTAATCTTTAGTAATTAAAAATCTAAGATGAATTTATTGAGGTGTAGGACTTTGCAGATGGCAGCCTTGGTCTGTTAATATTAATTGGAAAATATTGATTGAAAAAAGACTAGTCTGTCATGCTCATAATTGTGACCAGATTTAGATATGATCATTAGATCTCCCTGAGATTACAAAGAAGCAGTTACTATCTAATTGGTAAAAAGATTGAACATTATTTTGGTAATCCCTGAGCTTTGGTAACTTATTCCCTGTTATTCATTTATATGTCTTGTCTGTATGCCACTATAAAATAGGTAAATATGATTTAAGCTGATAAGACTATGCTGTATAGTATTTACATTTCACGAGCATTCCAAGTTTTATAGCTGTTTTAACAATATACTTTTCTTTAAATGAAGGTTAGACCTACTGACTGAACACTTCAAAACCACCACTGGACTGATATTTACTCCTTTATAACAACATCCTAGGGTTGAGATAGCCTGATCTCATTTCCTTGATGGCAAGAACAAACAAGTTGTTTTATTTAACGTTACTCAATACATGAAAAATAAAAATAATCTGTAAATTTTCAAGAAGGTTCTACAACTTTTGCTTTCATATCTGATCTTTTAAGCACTTTCTTACTATGAAGTTGTGATATTTCAGTGTACTAAAATACTGCTGTAGACACCTCTGTAACGTAGCTGGGGAAATAAATCAATTAGTGCAAGTAAACGCATTTCTAATAAGACTTAGTATGCACTGTCAGATTTGTACCAGGAGAGATTTCGTTAGTAAAGTGTAACCTTTGATAGTGCAAGAAAAATGTTGTCCAGTTTGAGTTTAGATATAAATGCTTGAGATTCTCAGCTGAATTTTATTGCTGCTATTTCTGTAAGCTGTATCTACTTACGACACTTAACCATCTAGCCTAAATACATAAATGTGCAGTTATTTATTATGTGAATGTAAAATCAAGGTACTGCATGGTCTGCAGTCATAACACTAGCTCACACGCTCACAAAAAAATAAGCTTTCAATTTATTAACTGAATTTTAAGATCATGTGAACAGCATTAATTCAAGAACTTAAGCATCTCCTATCCATTTATAAATACTAGCAAGAATAAAAAAGATATCAGTGTTTCTGAGCTCTCCCTTTGTGTAGCAAGACACGGGTTTCTTAGCATCTGGAATGCTCTTTTTCTATCGCTGCTAATAATTGTGGACGTTTTCTGTGTGGATGTTCAGTACACGCTGTTGTGAATCCCAGGATGATATCGCCATTACTTAAAGCTGTATTTTGCATTGCCTGTTCTGTTATTGCTCAGCATGCACAAGGGTAGAGTTAAAATCTTTATTCATTTCATTTAAAAATGTTTCTTTTGTTCTCCTTATCATGTTCTGGCTTTCCCAAGGATATATGCCTTGAACGAAAAGTCACATGTGCATTACTAATTGTGTGCCATTGTATTTACAGTTCCTAGTGGTGGCACTGTGAAGCTACTAATTCTTTTGCCTCACTTGATGTAAAATAATCTGAGTGTCTTTGATAGCAGTGAAACAGTATTAATTGTTTTGTACATTTCTTGGTCACTCTTCTTAGGTGGTCTTCATAATCTATTAGAACTTTCAGCCAGATTTTTGTAATGTCATGCCTCCAGCAGTGATTAAATTGGTAATTAATGAACAGTCCTTGGCAACATAAACCACATCCCGTTAATTTTCCCTTTTGAGTTTTTAGAAGTTGTCGTCTCTGTTGGAAAGCATTGCGCCACCTTGCTACAGCCCCTTGGCATGAAACCACAACGGCTTCATTTTTTGCAGCCATTAGTAGATCAGAGCAGTAATTTCACAGTATTTTGGTCAGGGTAATTATAGTACCAAGTACCGAGTAGAGTTGGGAATTCACACAAGAAGTCCAGAAATACCAGGTGAGCTTCCTTGTGTTCACTGGGACGTTATGATTAGTTTAATTGGGCTTTGTTTGATTTCAGCCGCAGAGACTCTTTGTGCCATGGCACTGCAGCCACTTTCCACTTTAGTGTTTCTGACCTGCATTGACAGGAACTGGTGCAAAAATGAACTCTTTGAAGTGGGACTCTTTGGAGAGGGCAACTGAAAAAGGGGGAAAGTGGTGTATAAGTAGTTTACTGTAGCAAAGCTCAAAACCGCACCGAATACCCTGTGTTTTGCAGGTGATGCAAGTTAAGATCTTTTATATTTTCAACTGGAATGGATATTATTTCAGCTGCACTCGTGCAAGTGTTTTGTAAATTACTGCATTTAGAGATGCAATTTTTTATTTAATCGCTGGCTTTTATATAACACTTGCCCTTCTGCCTTGCTTTGAAGAAACAGGCGTTTCTTCCAGCAGAAATACTGCGAATCATCTCTTTAGCCCTGCAAACGAATCTGGGCAAATGCATTAATGAGACTGCAGCTGCACTTAGTAGTTCACATGTCACAAAATAGTAGGTAAAGGCATTCATACTTGAGTGACTGACTATAGGTGTAGCAGCCTTCAGCAGTACATTGTGCACATTAAAGTTGAAATAGTCACTTGCCTGTTGGCTTCTGAATGAAAGGACTGTCACTGGTCACTTCTCCTGAAGCCTTAATGAAACCAAATAGTTTGCTACGAGTTTGGGCCTAACCATTGGGGTGTTTCATGCAGTCTTGTCAGTTGATGTTCATGAATTGACTTGAACGGAGATCAAAGTGTTTCTCAAAATGGAGAAGCGGGGAGAGAGACAGCTCCTTCAATTGCACCACAAGAGCTAATCAAGCCATCAGTTCTTTATGCACTCTGCGTGCCTTTAGAATTTAATAGCCAATGGTTTGTCAGGACAAATTGAAATTCGGGAGTTGGAGGGGGGGCCCTCAGCCCGCTGCAGATAATATTCGCGCTTCTCTCTTCTGGAGGCTCGTTTTGGTAAATTTTATGATTTAATGTAAAACTGCAGTATTGATTAAATATTTAGGATTTAAAAAAAAAAAGTCAAGGCAAAGGATTCAATGGGCATTATACTCGTTATCACTGATTAAAGATCCACGTTTAAAGTGAAAGAGAAACTAGACTCAGTGTGCTTTTCTGTTTCTTTGATTGCTAATGAACTTTTTTGCTGAAACATTTTAAATTGGATTCAGAAGATAGTTTTTTGAGTGTCAGTTAAAACAAAGTCATGTGAAAATACCTCTCTCCCCCCCTCCCTCTCTCTCTTTTTAATTGATATGATTTAGGCTGAGGAAAATGGTAAGGGGGATTTTTCTATTGCAGAAGCAATTTTTAAGGGATTTAGTCTTATTTAGCCTGAAGGTCTTCACACTAATGAGAGCACTTAAGTTACGTCCAGGCGTTGATTAGAGAGCTCATCTATCAACTGAAGCGTGAGAATTTGTATTTTAGGTACCTTTTATACATTATAAATGTATATGCTTTTTTTTTTATTACGTTAGACTTTATTTTCCACCAATTGTTAATTACCTTCTTTCAAATTCAAGGTGGCTGTAATGCAGCTGACAGAGCACAAACGGGAACAGGGAAATTCTCTACATTTGATTAGAAATAATATTGAAACTGTATCTGTAGGACTTGGTGTGCCGAATGCAAATTGCTACCCACATACATTCCCTAAACCAACACAAGCATCCTTTGGGTCTAAATATATTTATTCAGGGAGCGCAGAATTATATGTTAAAAAATGCCCAACTACCCCCACCCCCAAAACTGTGAGCACTCGCTCTACCTGTAGGGGTTTTTTTGCCATGCTTAAAACACAATAGCGTCTTAATTATTTTCTGAACCATTTGGAAAAGTACAGCTTTTGTAACTTTTTGACATTTCAGATTTTAAAAAAAATTAAAACGTTGCCACCAGCTTGCACTATGAGCAGCCTGTAATAACAGTTAAAAAAGCTTTCTGAACTATTTGACAAGATTTCTTAGTGCTGAGGCCATATGCTGTAGCCTTTAAGCTATTTCTTCCTATCAGTTTCATTATCACCTGCCTCTGAGTCTCCAATATCATCAGTAAGCACATGCAGAATCATAATTATGCCATGTACAAGTTCTTTGATAACATGTACAGTTTTCTTCTTAATTCTTTATCAAATGCATTGATCGTGGCATGTGTGCATTGATCCAGGTCCACCATCTGGCTGTGTGTGATAAGCACAGTGGCATCTTTGCATTTCCACTGTCATTCATTGCGCTACAATTTGGCTGCAGGGGAGTAGTGGCTGGGATTAGCCCTGTTCTGCTACTTACTTGCATTTTAAGTTGACACCTCTACAGCGGCTCAGACCACATTACAAACTGAAACACATACGCACGACTTAGTGATGTGACACTCCTCAATAAGCTTACTCCACTAGCTACTCAACAATCTGTAATTGGATTTGTAGGAATAACAGCAAAAGATTTCCTAAGAATTGCTGGGGACAGAAGGTGAAGTTTTCTCATTATTGGCAAAAGGCTAGGTATAGATCCTAGGCGATTGGTATTTTCCATTAAAAACAAGCTGCTAGCAGTTTGCAGGACATTTTCAAAAAAACCCCAGCAAAATAGGATCTAGAGAGGCACAAGGTTTGCACTTGTTCTTTCCATTCTCATCACACACAAGTGAACTAGGATCCTGCCACCCTTCTCTGAAAATTAAGAGAAGGGGTGGGGGAAATCCCAACTTTCCAAGGCACCCTGCAGCCTGCTCTGCTTTGTTTGACTGGGAGGGAACTGGGAGAATTTTTCAGGAGGGCACGTCCTCCTCCCTTGGCACAGTGCTGCCTGCCCAAGAAGGAAGCTTGCCAGGACAGCCGTCTGAAAGATACTGCTCTCCATTTTACACATCCCTTAGACTTGCCAAAAGGCTTTGTTTCATAACGCCACTTTTTTTTTTTTTTTTAATTATGAAGTCAGGTTTACACAAGAGAAAATCCCTTAAGTGGAGCTCGACGAATGTTGACTCCTACGATGAGTAAGCAGCTTCTTTACCTTCTGTCTGTTACTCAACTGTGGAAAGGTGCAAGAAAGTACCACCTTTAGGCTGTTGATCTCCGATGGGACGTTTTACCCTGTCTGGATGGTGGCACTGTTTTGGAATATTTCTCAGCCCACACACTTGAGACCCTGTTTGTGGATAAGACCAATAGTGTTGACAGTCACGGTGACAGGCATAACAAGCTTCTGCCCTGCGCTGCCTTAGGTGATTGTTGTCCTTAATTATACTTCCCAGATGACGGAGAGCAAAACTTGCCTAAGCAGAGAAAATTCCAGGGAAGAAGTTAGAGGAGGGCTTTGCTGCTGCTTTTGGCTTAGATCAACTTTCTTGATGATCTTCCTTGGGAACCCTGTTGGTCTGCAGGGCTGCCCTCACATTGTTCGCTGGGAGAGTGCCTCACTCTTAGTAGCAGTGCAGGCAAGCGAGAAGGAAAACAGAAAGTGTATTTGGAATTAGGTATTTCAGCCTGTCCTTAAAACCTGCTGTAGAGCCAAGTGCAGTATGAAATAGAAATGCTTGCCTTGATCATCACATAGATGTGCAGCTCCTAAAGGGTTAAACTGGTTAAATCTTATTTATCTGAATAGAACTGCAGGGCTGTTTTGCAGAATGCTCTAGCACAAATACCTATGGTTCACTTTGACGTTACAATTTTTTTGTTGGTTTCTTTACTTTAAATACTTGAACTGTTAGACCTTTTACTTTTTTCTCTGAGAAAGATGTATTTGTACCAGATTAGAAAAGCTAAACTGTTTCTTTACATTGAATAATCAGCCTGTCATGACAAATCTATCTCCTTCTGCATGAGTAGGTGCCAGTTTGACTAGCTTCTTTTAGGCTCACACTGGGTTTTAAGCTGGATCCATGTGCATGACTGGCAGTGCATTTGTTGGGCCAGATCTAAGGAGCCAGAGAGCGTTCAGCTCCTTTTTGCCTACAAAAGAGCAGCCAGACAACCAGCAAGAGGCCTTGGATGTAGCACAAGGTGATACTTACTTAGTCAGCCATTCTTTTCTTCAAATATATAGATTTTTTTTTCATTCAGTAAACCAAGAGTTTCTGAATTTCACAGTGACGTGAGGAATTAAATTATCAGTGGATTGTTTTTCTACAGCCAGCATTCCTCACACTAAAAGAATTGTACTAAATGAATTGTAAGTTTTCCAGAACAAAATATCAAAAAAAAAAAGATAAGGAAAGAAAAATAGAAAATTATTGGCTAACATTTCTTTAAAAATACTTCCTAGACTTAAGGAGGTATTTTCCGTTTTACAGCTGTACAACCCCGTATTGTTCTGGATTTTGGAAGTTTTTTTTCTGAAGAGAACAGTTTGGTTAAGACATTGTGATTCTTCCACTTTTAGATTTTGGGCTACTTCTGTTTTCATTCTGTGTTGTCTCGCTAGTCCATCACTGCCATGAATCGTAAACCAGTAGCCACTTCTTTATGATAAGTGACTTGATGCTTTTTGTTATAGACGTTCATGAAAAAATATTTTCAAGCTATGTACAGTGTGTTGTTAGTAAGGTAGCTGATGTAGACACCAAGCAGAAGAGTGAAAATATCTGAGTTGTTTTTGTTTGCCTTTGCCAACCACTTACTACGACCTGAGGACCACAGAAATCCAAGTCCAACGTACTTTTGTTTATGTCGAGTGTTCCCAGCTTAGAAATTCATATTTTGCTGGCTACCTGTGTATTTTGAGCTGTTCTGAAATAGTCGTAGAGACCAAACATAAATGTGGTCTCTAGGGTGATCAAAGATTTAATCTGACCAGATGGGACAAACTTGAGAAAGATTTTGACTTTCCACTCTGTTTTGCAACAAGAAAGGCTGATTTTTTTCCCCTCGTCCTTTCTTTGTTAGAAAAGGCAGAGATCAGGCCATCCCCAGAGAAATGAGCAGGTGTGGCCATTTACAAGCATGTCTGGTTATATTATAAACCAACATAAGAAAAGTTTGAAATGGTTTGAAAAGATGTGCTAAACAGTTTTAATGTTTCATCACAAATCCTATTTACTCAAACAAGAGCTGATCGAGGTCACAGTAAAATCCTACCTGCCCAAATCTTTAAGCTTGTGTAATTTTATTTTATTTTATTTTGGTTTTATTCTGTCTTCTCTACTAACTGAATAGGTACATTTTGGTAATCCTTGCCTCTGGACAAGCACAGAAGTCTTTTTCTTTCTGAATGGCTAATAACAGAGCCGTTCTTCCTGTCTAATGATGAAAGAGATGGCAGTCAAGTTCTTTCTCTTAGAGGTACTGTGCACTTGGGGCCGACCACGAACAATTTGAAACCTACAGTTATGGGAATTGCTCCCCCTCATAGGCACATATCTGGTTTAATTTTGTTGCTGTGGAGTATCACTGATTTACCACTTTTCCTCCCTCCCCAAGTCTATGGACACGGTAAAAATTTTCTTTTTAAACTTCAAATAAATGCAGCTCACAGGATTAAATATATATATTTTTACAGGAAGAGGATAATGCGTTATCAGACTTCTGGTGTAAACTGAGTTTAGATTCTCCCAAAATTCTGCCAAAGGATGACTGAAAATCCCTGGCAGAGTTTTTTTTTCTAAAAAGCAAGAAGATTGCAGAATTTGAAGTGATTGAAGGAGATGGGGCTTATAAGGCTGGTTGGGGATTTTTAACCCCTGCACAACTTTACCATTCTTGATATTTTACTGAGTTGCTCAGCTCTCAGTTTCTGCCGCTGCCGAGCGACATGGCCAGCGGGTGATAATCTCTGCAACTGCCCTGCCACTGTTTCACATTTAAATTCACCTTCCCAAATCCACAGCATCATTTTTGGCCAAAGCAATGTCAGTCATTGCTGTCTGCGGCGAGTACAAAAAGGACCCCCTAATGGCAGCCATTTTTATTTGTTTCTTAGGATCCAAAGGCTGCTGAAAGAACAATTGGATAAAGTTGAGGATTGGAGAAGCTTGATTTTCTTGTTCCAGTGAAATGAAACTCCCGTCCTGTTTTTTTCTTCCCCTTCCCCTCAAAAGCCAGAATCTGCTAGGGGGTTGTAGCTGTGTCAAAGCCGTTGGGATGCCACTGCTGATCACTTTAATTACTAGGACTAAGGAGGATAAAATTAAAAGTAGCACCATTGAAGCAGTGGAAGAAAGCTTGCCGAGATGTCGGTGAACTGTGAAATATAAAAATTGCATACCAATACATTTTTATAGGAGGGAAACAAGGAATTACATTACTTATTCTTGAAGAGTTTGTCCTTAAATGGTGAAGTTTTCCTCGCTGTGCATCCGTGTGGCAGATCTTTCGACCATTACAAAGTAATTTGGGGAAAATAACAGAGCAAACTTTAATGTCTCTGTGGCATGTCAGGTTCATGTCAGAGGGTGAAAGATTTTACTGTTTTCACTTCAGCTGTGCAGGAAAAAAAATCATAGTGTGTTTGCATGGTCCTTTCTTTGTGCCTTTTTTTTTAAAAAAAAATATCTACGTTCAGGCCTCTGTATCTCTCCTGGGTGCTTTCCTTTCCAAACTCTAAGGAATTGGTTTGCTCTTTAATAATTGTTCTCTTCCTCTGAACTTAAGCTACCTATTTTTTCTGTTCTGTTTCAATACTCCTTCCACCAGTATTTCCTCTGCCAAGTTCAGCAACTGAGGGTTCAAATACCTGAATAGAATTTAAGTGAGAGCTAGGCTGTTTTTTCTCTTATCTGCTCGTGATGATTGGCTTAATCAGCACAAACACAAGCCACAATAATCTGTGTATGCTTGGAGATTCCCCGGATGTTAATAACTACACTAATAATTCAGGATACAAGTTCTCTTTCAGGAGGAGGGGAGAAAAGGAGAGTGGGAAATCAACCTGCTCTGTCTAGGGCGTTTTTGTCCCAAACATATAACTGGTCTTATTTTGCACTGCATGTGCTATAGTTGATTAAATTCTTTGACGCTAAACCGCATAGGAATCTTAATGTAAATTTTACACGTTCCATCTTAAAAGTCATTAAAATCAAAATCATAGGTTCCCATATCCCAGGAATTGCAAGTAGTAGAGATTTGAGTGGTTTTATTTCATGTAAAATTCAATGTAATTAATGTTACCAAATATTGCGGGTCAAAATAAAATTAGTTGCTGTGTCAGTTGGCTGGCTAGAAGTTACATTAAATTGATCTATAATAGTGCACAGGAGCAGGGAGGGAGGCTTTCCAGTTGTCTATCTAATGTGTACTTTACCAAATAATTTTTTGATAGAACTGTTGCTCTGTGTCTTCTGGGAAGTTAAAGGGTGAGAAAGCAAACAAAGCCCATGTACCATCCTGCTACCTTGCAGGGCCCAGGCAGAATTGTCTTTCCAGAGGAAAGACATTAGGAGAAAAGTAAATCAAGGCAATCTGATAGGGAATCAGGGTTCTGTCACTCAGGGACAAGATACTGTGCTGTGTCCATATACTTTGTTTACTGTAGGGTTTTATGAGTTGTAACCTGCCCATGCAAGCTGTTAATGAGGCTAAATCTTGCTGCTTGAGGATTGAATTACAGCGCACCTCTGGGCTAATGGCTATAAACAGAAAGTCCCATTAGGGCTGCATTCTGATTCAGTCATTTGCATTTTTTCTATTGTGCCAAGAACAATGCTGAGTAAATAGCTACAAACAAACAATTTACATGGAAATGGGTAAAGTGTACCTAATTAGTATTTTGTGCTTGTTTTTATTAATGATTGCTTAAATTAAATAGCACTTAGCAGCAGCTCTCACCAGCATCTGCTGGTGTGGGGTGCAGAGGTTTTGGGTTGGTGGGAAGGCTGCCAGGAAGGCTCTCCAAAATTAGGCAGTTCATTATATTGCACTTAGTTCAGGTCAGCTGCCTTTACCTGGATTTTATCCTGGTCATAATGTCAATCATACAAACTTATTGACAGATTTGACTTGAAGCCGAAAGCTGACTTTGTTGCGCTTATGAGTATTTCTGCTGTTGAGGGGAGGGAAGGTTAAGTACAGTGGGTTAGTATTTTCCAAAATTTCATGCTGTAGAACTTTGCTTATTTATGTAACACAAATATCATCATGTTTCTATGAAAGCTAAGAGCTTTAGTGAGACAGCACCCTTTGGGATGGTTCCAATATGATCTTTTTAATTACTGACCAAAACCTCACTAGTAGGATATTTTAAAGCAATGCAAAGTCTTTTCTGCTTCGGCATCTATTGTTCTTTCATTCATTTTCATTAGTTTATTTTTTTAAAAAAAAAAAAAAAAAAAAAGACGTATCCATTGAAGTCAAAGGATTAGGTTCCTTTCCATGCCTCAATTTCGATGTCACTTTACACTTTGAAGTCAGCTTGGTGATTGGAGTAATTGAGAGCAACATCTGGCTTCTCATTTCTGTGAGAGAATATTACTCAAACAAGTAATTCAATTTAGTAAACCTTTTTTTATAGCCACAGTAAAACTTTTTTAGTTATTACTTTGAGACAAAAGTGTCTGAGAATTCTCATTGAGGTATTTTTACAGAACATAAGTTATGAATGCTTTAAATTCCAAATACTTAGGTTTCTAATGCATTAATAATTTGGGGAATGCTTTTTAAGAAAACCTGATTCATTGATGTCTTTAAAAATTGTGGTGTGACACCAAACTGATATCGAGCATCCTATTTATGATGTGGGCCAAGCACCGTGCTGTAAACCAGTTACTATCATGATGATCAGATTGAGAATGAAATTGCATTTCTGTCAATTACTGAGTTGGCAACTGTTCAATATATCTTAGCAGCAAGATGAAGAGCGGCGTCGGCAGCTGAGAGAGAGAGCTCGTCAGCTAATAGCAGAAGCTCGATCTGGAGTGAAGATGTCAGAACTTCCCAGCTACAGTGAAATGGCTGCAGAAAAGTTGAAAGAAAGGTCAAAGGCATCTGGAGGTGAGCTGAAGAACCTTGTATCTTATTCCTATGGCAACCTAGAAACCAGAGACCTTTTTGGGTCTCGCTTTTATTCACACTTCAAAATGTAGTTGTTCATCAGGTGCATGTATCAAAAGACCTGACTGTCAGTATGTTTCCTAAATCAGCGTTGTGCCACTTAATTTTCAGTAATTAAAAGAAAAGTATAAATGTGATGGCAAGAAGAAAGTGTGAAGTGAACAAGAAGCTTGTATCAGCTCGTTATTTACAGATTTGTCATCACCCATGGTTTTTTAGAATTTCATGATTGTTAGATAAAATCTATTCAATACATATTTTTATATAGGAGCATGAGTGCAATTTGAGGGAAAACCAACATTAGATATACTTTATTTTGTATTTCATGTGTTCAAAGGACTTCTTAGGAAGAGAAATTTAAAGATGGCCCATGAGAGGTGGGGACAACAACCTTTCGATTGTAAATGGTGGTCTTGTGACAAACCACTTGCTTTTACAGGTTTTGAGTTACAATATTGCTGTAATGTTATTAAACTGACTTTGAAGTGTCATTAGAATTCACATACTTGTGAGTGCTATGAGCACTGTAATGCTCCTATAGAGTGTAGCATAGTGTCGCTCAAACTCAAATGAGTGCTGAGCAAACGTTTCAGTACAGGCTTCTTACTCCTTTAGTGTCTTCTGCATATTCTAAAGGGAAACCATGTTTCTCACACTAATATGTAATTGTAAGCCTAAGTATCAGGAAAATGCAGCTTTACATTCAGGATGGATGTAAATTCGAATACAGTATTTTTTTCTACTCTGCTACATGTATATGTATGTATAAATGTGTATGTATATACATACATATATATTTAAATATAATCTTAGTGCACTGTATACCCTACAATTCTGTTCCATTTAGCACTAAAGAGAAAAACGGCTAGTTGCATGTCTTGAGTCTTCAGTTTTTCTCGTTTTGCCCATTAAACCAAGCTTGCCAACATAACTCTCATGATGAACAGGGAAATTATGTCTTTGATGGGGAAACAGTAAGACAGGCTGTGCACAATGGAACAGTACTTGTATGTTAAGTAGACCATGGGATCCTTCATGCCTATTCACAATATATGGATCCCTATTTAATGTTATTTAATAACTTGATCACTCCATCCTCACTGTTTCGCCCTGCTTGTACATAGTTGTTCCTGCCATCTCTGCTGTTGAAGTAAGGCACAGTTTCTGGGTATATCCTGAGAGCTCAGCTGATTAGGAGTAACACTGGTTTGTCCCAGTGACGCACTTGTAGTGTTGCCAAATATCCCAGTATGCTGCTTTCTGGGATGTGGCCTTCACTGTTGACATCTTCCTCTGAATTTTGC
Source organism: Coccyzus lansbergi (assembly GCA_033558105.1). Taxonomy (NCBI): domain Eukaryota; kingdom Metazoa; phylum Chordata; class Aves; order Cuculiformes; family Coccyzidae; genus Coccyzus; species Coccyzus lansbergi. The sequence goes on along the minus strand of JAUMJK010001479.1, from coordinate 285,388 downwards.
TGTTGCTCTTGCTGCCCATTGTTCAACTGGTAAGCAGTCTGAGAGGTAATGCTGCACTGTGCATATATTTTTTTTTTAAAAAAGTGTATTTATATACATAGATTGCATATGCATGCAGAGGGTTTCAGTGTCATTAAAGAAGGAGGCAGTGTCAGTACTGATGAAAATTTGTTTATAAAGCTATCATCACTATACCTGTTGGGTTTATCCAGTATAACAATTTCACTACTTTCTGGTTTTGCATGTGCTTTGAGTTATCTCCTTGCTTTATATTTCCTACCTTGATTTTCCTTTGTTCATACAATAGTTTGGGCAAGCTCTTTGGACTTCTCTTAGAGTTCAGTTTTTCATTCCCTTTCTCCTCTTATTCTTCTTCGTTCTTTTCATGTCCATGTACATTTTAGAGCTTTCCCTTCTATCTGTTCGCTCCTTGTGGCACATCTTCCACATACTTGTACCACACTGTTGGTAATGGCAAGTGCCACACCTGATCTCAGCTCAAGAAATTCATTCAACTAAAACAGACTAACTCTGTGAAACAGTACCAACACTTTATAAACCAAATGAGTTATAATTATTTCTAAGTTTAGTCTTTATAATGTTTTGATTTCCACCAAAAATTAGGTTTTAATAGCCAATCTCTTTATTATGTCTAGATTCTGAATATTGCCCCTGGCTGCATTTGCAGTAGGTTTTTTCTGTCTGTAGGCCTGGATTCCCTATAAAATAGCTGGGACAAGCACATAGTAATATCTTATGTCTTCCAAGCTCTGTTGTCCATTATGTTTCATCAATCTCTTCCTCTGCATTGATTGCTGTGTTTTAATTTACATAAAGGGAATATAGCAAATAATTCTCCTCTCTCTCAGTTCAGTTATTCCAGAAAGAAGTGACATTTCAGCTTTGGGATTTCGGAGTTTTTTAAAGACTACTTGCTCACTATTGTAGGTGAAAATGTGATCTCTTTCAGTGTTTCTGTATGTTCCCTGCGAGTTTCATGCTTTGGCACTGGTGCTACATTCTCCCTTAAAAGGCTTTATTTAATCATGGTGTGAAAAACTCAAATGCCTGTGGCAAGTTGAAACTTTCCTGGATAAGCAGCATCCTTTGGTACGAAATCCGGTCTTTTTCATAGGTTGTTTGGCATGTGAGACAGAAAGTATTTCTTCCTGCCAACTGCCAGGGGGTTTGGGATGGCAGCTTCAAATTTATTAGGTGTCCTACTAGCTTCAGGCTGATAAGCAGTGCCTTGAAATGGGTCCAGGGACAGTGTTGAGATAGGAATCCAAATATCCTCCCTTTCCCCAGCAGCGACAGGACAAAGGAATTAACATCTTATCTAGGTATTGTCCCCATGCAGTGGGACACCTGTCTGCTCTTCTGGGATCTGGGTAGTGCATTTTCTTTATACACTGGTACGTTGTCATCCTTTATTTAAGATGGCATCTTTGTAAAGATGTGGTTTAGATCTGAAGGTAGTGAGTAGTCAGCATAGGGAGGAAACAGTGGAGAGGACAGGGGTAAGACAAGAATAGTGTGAAGAGGCTTTGGTGAAAAATGTACCAAAAATAGATAAAACTGGAAGGGGAAAAGAGAATGAACATGAAAATGGCACAGAAAAGATATTTTAGAGGAGCAACAAGGGAAAAATACAGCAGAACCTGCATCAAAATGTATTGTAATGCGAAAGAAAGTTTTCAAAAGTTTTGCAATTAATAATAAGAGCTGAAAAGAAGTGCTGCAGTTTAAAAACTTACCAAGAGAGCCAGCTGGGTTTGCATTGCATTTGTATGCTTGAAGTGTTCAGGGTACATTACGGATCTTACTTCTGAGGCAATGATTTGAAGGGAATGTATGTAGTAGTTTGGTCTTACTCATCATGCTTAGTCTCCAGCTCATAAAACACTGCTAAAACTTCAATTTTATATTTTTAACAGGCACTATTGTATATGTTGGCAGTTACTGCTGTACTTTCTCGTCCTGACATCTGCTTACTTGTGCACAGAACCAGTATTTCAACTCTGCATTTATTTCATTCCCCGCCTTTTCTTCCTTTATTACTGTCACATCCTATAGCCTTAAAGTGAACTTTGCCTGCAAGTAAATTAAATATCTGAATATCCACAAGCTTGATGGATTTCCCAGTGACGATCCTGAAGGTGTCTTTGCTGAAGAGCAAGTACTCTTTATGCAACCCTGGTGGCAGCTTACGTATGCTTCTCCCACTAATGTGATCTAACCCCCATCAATGCTTTTACCTCTCTATGAAAATTGTTCTTTTTTAATTTCATCTGCAAGTTGATGTGGTCTACTGCAACTCTTGCACATCTAGACAAGCTTTGACCAAGTCATGAGACTACCACAAATTATAAGCACACAACTTAATCTGAAAAGTAGTAAGCCATACAAGCTACGAAATGCCTCTGGATCTTTTTTTCCACCAACATTCTGTCATTTCCGATTGGTTCCAAAAGTTTCTTATTTTGCTGTCTTCAGTCCACACTGCAGTCCAGGCTGTGTAGTCATCGATGTTCAGTTGTTGACTTAATGCTTTATCTTTAATTTTGTCTGTTTGTTCACAGTATAGTAAAACTTTGCTGTCTTTCTAGGATCCACATTTACGTACTTTTCAAGGAAGCAGCTCTTTAGTACTCTACTGAATATGTGCTCTGGTTCTATACCAAGTGCTTTAAGTTTTTCACACCAGTAATTTGTTCTTTTCATAAAAGGTATCTGTTATGTCTTTGTCATGTAGGTCCTTTTATCATTTATAACTGCAAAATCTTGTTGTAACATGCTCCCTAAACACTTTTCCCTTTTTAATACACTGGAAGAACATGAGACTGAAGAAAATTAAAAAACTAGAGTAGTTTAAAACAAGGGATCTGTAGATTTGGTAAGATACATGAAAATTTCTGAAATTGCTTTAAACGACTGCTTTTAATTGAATTTTTTTAATGAAGTGTAAATGTCCAGATAATCATATTCAGTCAAAGCCTGCCAACTTTAAATTAAATACTAGGTCGGGTCATTATCTGACACTAGGAACTGTTGTCTTTGACATTCCCATCTCTTTTGTTTACCTAAAATGGTGGTGTCAAAGACAGTGCCTCTGATCCCATCTTGCCATATTAAATTAAAGAAAATGAAATAATCTAATATAAGCATTCCCTTAGTATCCAGCAGTCTTAAACCCTGTCATCTTGTTTAGATTGTTTTGACACATCCAGCATCCTGCTGGGTGACTGGTAGTTGCGAACTGACCTTGCCAGCTGACTTATTGGGTGCTTTGGAAAGTCATTGCCTGCCTCTAGGCTCGAGGTGGGTTTGATTTTCTTTTGGTACTGTGTGCTCCCTCTTTTTTTCTCTTCCACGTTTTGCTAAGGCCCATGGCCCTTTGCTACTGTTAGCACTATTGTGCTTTCAGTGTGATCTCCTGGATGTGTTTTAGAGTACTGTGGCCTCTGAGTGTCACTGCGTTTCTCTGACATCTTCATGAAGATCATTTGAGAAGTCTAGCTCCGCATTAGAAAAAGTAGAGATGTTTTGAAGAAGACCTGAGACAAATTTTCCCTGGACTATGAGGCAGGATTACTTCAGAATTGTTGCTGTTGCTACCTTACCATTCTCTATTTCCTCTTCAGTCTGTTTTTCACCCCATCCCTTTCTCCACTTTGTGATGATTACACTGTGCCCTTCTACCTACCTCCCTGCTACCTGAAATAATAGACTATAGGTCACAGAACCATTTGTGCGCATTTAAGTGAGAACAGAAAGGGTGTTGCGGAGAGTCCTGAGTATTTCTGCCAACCCAGTTGTACACCTGAAGCACCATCTGTCAAGTCCCAGGTCTGGTCACAGATTCTGGTTTGGCTGGGGAGAGATGTTCTTCTTCATCCATCTGGCTCAGTTTGGAAGTAAGCTGACTCTTGCAGGGACCATTGAGAATTGGTGGAGAGGAGCCCAGAGGAGTCATGACGGTCAGCTGAAATGGAGGGGTCCTACTTCACAGACTGCTGCTCCATCATACGTGCAACAAATGTTGAATAAGACACTGAAATGGAAACTTCTTTGCTCCTGTCTGTCGCAGCAAGAGCCTTGCCCTGAATCAGCAGATCTCCACAAAAGGCATTGATTAATTATGGAGGAATTGAGGGAGCAGCTGGTTAGAAAAGAGTAGCAGGCATATAAAAAAGTCAACAACCTTGTAAACCTAAAATGGGAATTATAGGGACTGTGGAGATAAAGGGGTAAAAGAAAGAAACAACTGTATGACCTGTGTGTCAATAGTGTAGGCCAGAAGTGCAGACTTAGGAGTGATCAGCACTAATCCTAGTCCAAACTTCCCCAGACTTCTGGTATTCAAGATTATGGCATCTTGGTACAAAATTTGGGATCCTGTTTGTTTACATGGTGTTGGAACATGCCAATGTCCCATATTTGTTATTAGTATTTTTTCCTATTGTGCAGTGTTCTAAAGTCTGTTTAGTTACTATATGTCTTCTTTCTCCAGACACACTCCAGCGTTCCCTGTTGTTCATTTTCACACACCTGCATACATAGGAAAAAAATGTATAAATGTGAACAAGTGTAGATAGTGTTTGATGTGAGACTTTAAAGTGAGTAAATATAATGCAACTACATGCTTTAAAAGTACTAATCTAACTTTTATGGACTTCAATTATATATTTGTATTGAAAATGTGAGTCAGGATTTTTTTCTGGGATCTGCTTCACAATTCAGCACTTACTTTTTGATCACTCAGATCGCTTACTGTTTCTCTGCCATAATTTACCTACATCGTCATCATAAATAATTATAATAATCACCTACTTCATAAAACATCATGGGTCTCATTTACAAGTGATATTCAGAAGCTAGTCTGAGAAACTTGGTAGAAAAATCCCATAAAGATATAAAGTATAATTACAATTATTGTTTTATTTGAAGAGTATGTAGCTTACAAACAATGCTGATTCAAAGTGGTACGATAAAGCAGGAACCCATGACTATGCTGTTGCTGTACCTAAGGTCAGTGCTTGCTAAGCCCTGTTGTATCAGAAGTGGTAGGAGACATGGGGACCTAAGCAAGGTTTAGTGATCACCAGTGTGTTGTGTATTGTGCAAATAAATGACAAGTCACACTGCACTGGGAACTTCCTCAAGAGAGTGGATCTCCCAGTTCCTGCTGCTGGCTAGACCATCCAGACACACTGCTTGCTGGCTTTGGTGCCCATCGTGGCTTATAGAGAACTGGGAGCCTAGGGGAAATTATTTGACTTGAGTTATAAGGAAAAACACATGTGCTTTTCAGAGTTAGCCAGAGGTTCAGCAGAGAGAACAGCCACTGCTGAGGCCAGACTCAGCCTTTATTGTAGCAGGAGTTTCCAGCAGAGCCCCCTATGAGCATATTGAATTGCATCAGTTTGAAGATAAATCCATGAGTGGACAGAGTGAAATCTTCTTCCCGACTTATTTAATGATTTGCATTTTTATCATAACTCAGCTTGTTCTCTAAAGCATCTGGGTGTTTTTTTTTTTTTTTGTGATGTGGTGCACGTAAATAAGAAAATACTAACCTTAATGCTGTATGTTCCTACAGATGAGGATGATGATAATATTGAGATAGATACTAATGAGGAGGTTCCCGAATGCTCTGTTACTGAAGGTGGAGATCAGCTTACTAACCTAGAAAATGACCTTGATTCAACGGGTAATTTAAATAATGGCTATTTTGTGTATTTTGCATGACTAACACTCCATCATCATTTGAGTACTGGTGTGCTGGTTCTCTCTGTCATAGCTTTGTTCCCTTATGACTCTTCAGTCACATTAAGGTTTTTTAAACCCTAATTTTTTTAATGCTTTGCATTCATGCTTAGATGGAATTTAAAATCAGCAACAGAGTAATTATTTCCAACAATAACAAATTTAAATGTCTCCTGCTTTTTGATGGGGAGGAGGACATCAGACCAGATTTGTAAAACAGAGCCACATGAAATCACCCAACCTGGATTGTCCCAGCAAAGAAGATTGTCCCATCTTCTACAGATGATAAATATGTGAGGATTTTGAAAGGGAGATTCCTATTTTAAAAGGCACTAGATCTTCAAAGATGAGGTTTCTCTGCTTACAGAGAGTAGCTGGAAGAGTTTTTCTCTTTATGAGTCTGCCTGTTACCAGCAGCCCTGGGAATTATTTAGGGCCCCTTTGTAGTATGGTGCACTGCTCTGCTGGGGCGTTACTGCTCTCTACAAGTGAGCTTGAGCCCAGAGAAACATGGCAAGCACAGGACAGTGTTGGGAAGCAGGCAGTACAAGAGGGAACTTATAGCATCCTCTGGCTTAGTTCTGTCCATGCCAGAGTGTTTACTCTTTGTAAATTAAACCAACATTGATGTGTATGTAACACTTTCTTTCTACTCTTTTAGAAATGTGAAAGATCTCAGTCATGTTGGTTTGGATTTTTTTTAGTGAACCTTCCCAAACACATAAGAAAATATATTTAGTGTTTCTACCATTTGTATTAAGCTGATTTAGAGTAGAATCCTATTGAAAGATTTTCCAATAAATACATTTTAGGAGAAATAGAATATCAGTAAATGAATATTCCCGTCACATAATATTCCTGTCACATAATCCCCATGACTTACCAGCTCTTATTTCTATGGACCTTTTTTTCCTGAGAGATACCTTCTCAGGGATACAAACTCTCTACCCAAGGCTTCAGCTTCACCATGGGAAGACATTCTGGAAAAAATTTGGGACGTCATCTTGCAGTTCAATCTCCACAGTAGCCAGAGGGACAGATGAGTAAGGAAGAGGATGGGCAGTAGTACAGAAGGCAGTCTAAAGCTAAAGAAGAAACACAGATCTCAGTAGAACTCTGACAGTTCATACCAAATTCTAACAAAGGCTAAATCTCCCAGGAGCACCTAAACACAAAATTGTAAGGGACATTCCACTTTTGAGATCATTATCGACCCATAATTAATTTGACCTCTGCTGAATCTTATTCTCTGCCATCTCTCTCAAGAAGATAAAAGTTTTATTTTTAATGCCAGTTGTTGGTTTTAAATATTGCTTCTGTCTGTATTTGTCAGTACTGCTAGTATATGTTCCCGTGAATGTATCTGATAAAATGTGAACCTCTTATATCATAGTTATTACATGATGTTTATGTATAAACCCAAGAGAATGTGCATGTACTTACATGTGAGCCTCAATTAAGGATACCCTGACTGGGTGTGCCAGAGGAAAGGGAAACTATTCTTCATCATAGCCCAGCCCACTGGTGCTGGAGGCAGGCATCATTTGATTGCCAGCGTGCCAAAAATATTTTGGCTAGCATGAATCAGAGTGCTCCAAACTTAGAAAGAGCTGTACAGCAGAACAGTCACAGCTCCACTTCCCACACCAGCTGCAAACTACCTCCACACAGCGAAAAGCTCGGGCTGTGCCTATAGGAAAACTTAGAAACTGCTATTTTCTCTGTGTTTGAACCAAGGCCCAGATGTACATGCACAGCATCCGCAAGTGATGCTGCATTTGCTCCAGTTCAGGGGCAATTTCTCGTGTAGTGCTGCATGTAGAGTATATGTCTTCTGCACCAGTGTTACTCCACTTTCCTGCCCAGGGTTATCTCTGTAGATCTGCACTGTGGTTAGTTATTAACACCTTTCTCCTTATTATGTGTCTATGTGTACGAAACTGTGTGTGTTCATATGGTCAATGATAACATACAGAATGAACCCTCTTGGGAGGTAAAAATCTCAACTGTTATTTCCTTGAACTGATCCAAGTTTCTAAAAGTGATAGAAAATATTTTGGGGCTTTGGCAGACTTTGAATCTGTCCCTTCAGTGCAGTTATGAAGCATTTTACAGCTCTCACAGTTTCAAGATATTCCATTAATCATAGTAAAATATTACTAGAAAGCAGTCACTTTTGATCCTGAAATTTTGATGTTGAGAAGCTGTGCCAAAGGAGCCTTAGGATGATTTAGTAATTCATAAACTTTAGGGGTTATTAGTACTTAGAGTATATGATAAATTGTTATATGTCATTTTAAAATAAATGGCTCTTTAAGTGTGTTTTAATAGCAAAGTATAGGTATATACATACAGGTTGGGAGTAGCTTAAAGTAAACATTGTCTACTTTCTGTGTTTTTCATCTACTGTTTTCAAGCACGTTTACTTGTTCAACTGAGTGCTACATGTATTTTTTGAGAAAACTAAAAACTTGGGGATTGCCTATGTACATTAAACAAATCTACATCAATCTGAATTGCCAAAAAAAATCCAGTTTTTACTTTTTCAGTTTGAAATGATAGCAAATGAATGCCATCTACCTTTTAAATTGCTACATTGTTGTAGCAACTCTGCATTTAAATGCATCTCACTCTGTTGTATGTGGTATTTGCATATTTAGCAGAACAAAACAGTAAGTTGGTGGATTTGAAACTGAAGAATCTCCTAGAAGCTCAGCCACAGGTGGCAAATTCACTCTCCAGTGCTGCTCAGAAAGCTGTAACTGATAGCTCGGAGCAAGACATTAAGGTAAGTTTTGATTAATGCTTTTGTCTCAGTACCTGTGTGTTCTGTTTTCGGGTTTGTACTTTATGAGGAGGAAAATTATTTGCTATCAAATCCTTCACAGTAAGAAACACAGAAAATCTTCATGGCAGTGCAGTTGCATGGTTTGCGATGCACTGGTTTTTTTCCTGTTGATTAATCTGCATATTTACCTTTTTTTTTTTGATCTTGATACTTGTCATTATCATAACACTAACAGATATAAGAAACATCTCTCAATTCTGACTGCTTAGGTTGTCACTTAAATCAGAAATGCAGCATGGGCTCCATCCTGCTGCTGGTGCAGTCAGCAGCAAGACTCTCCCTGATTTTAACAGGGGCAGGATTGTGACGTTGTTGAGTTGCATCTTCCCAAGGCTGACCCCCTGGGTTTTTTCTTCTTTAAAATTAAGCTATGGTACACTTTAAAGGCATACATACTTGGTTGCTTGACAACAAGTGCTTCTGAGAAAAATAGGCAGGAGCATGCGGTCATTTTGCCTGTTGGTAATGTTCACCATTTCAACCTAAAGCACACACCAAACAATTTTCCATTTCATTTTCTTCATTAGTCCCCTTGTGTTCTTACTATTGCATTTTTTTTTAAATAGTCCCTGAATGTCATTAATATCACTATGGCTCTGGGGCACTTCCAGTTGGGTATAACTTTTCACCCACCTGCAGTCTGGGGGGAAAGCACTGCTGACTGAAAGGATTTCCTTCCCCAGATACAGAGATGCTTTGAAGTCCCAAAACAATGACTTTCATTGCTTTTCCCTTACACTGTCGGTTCCTATAAATTGGTGATGAAAGTGTGTGGCAGCAGCAGAGGACTTTCGGTCTCTATCTTTGAACAAAAGGAAGCCTGGATCAAGTCTGATTTTTGCGTTCAATTTAGCTTTCTGCAGTGGATTTAATGCAAAATGAAGCTGGCCCAAGAATAATACAATGGATTGAAAAGGCTAACTGAATTAGTGGGCTTAGAGGAATACATTTGTAAAGTGGCAGAAGTCCCCAGTCATAAAAAGGTTTCTTAAAATGGGATTTACTGGCTAATCACACTGATATTTTAGCATGTTGCCAGGCCTAAAAAATTAGTCATGTTTGTTTATTTTGGTAAAGGCTTTGGTTTAGGCTGTCAAATAGTTATTGTGCTAATAACAGGAAACCATATTCTATTTAACCAGAATCATAACCACCTGATTAGTGCAGCTAAAAAGTCATACGGGGGTATGAGCAATACTTTTAAAGTTTATTTGACAAATGACACACAGGCCACCTCTTAAGGCAATTTGGTATCCCCTAACAAAAATGATATCTCTCTTTATAAAAAGCTTCCGTGAAGGATTTGATTTTTTTGAGGTTGCTCCCACAAAAGGTACAACTTAACAGTTTATCTGTGTGTGTGTGTGTGTGTGTGTTTGTGTGTCTTTCTAAGGAAAAGTTGGAAAGCAGCATTATAAGGAATATATGGTGTCCATCTGTTCTCATGGAGCTCTCGGCATTGAGGTGGATTTGTTTTTTAATAAAATGCGGTTTACACGTTTCTAAATGAGGCATTCTGTGTTTGTGGAAAAGGATAAACTGTTACCTTCCCTTGGGGATTGTGTATCCCTGGCCTCCTTGAGGCTAGAGAATAGGCCATTGGAGAACTCCCTCATTACCAATTGTCTCAATGCAGAGGAAGGGCAAAGTCTTGGTAGCTTTTGATAACCAGTTTCAGCATTCAGCAGGCTTAGCTATTAGTCATGCATCTTAGCCTTTCCCTATTTACTTTCAAAACACTTAATAAAAATAATAAAAGATTAGGTATAAAATGAAATATTTGTTTGGTACACAGCACCTCGGTATCTGCAGTTTCCACACACTGCAGTGATTCAGTCTTCTGGGATATTTCATGTTGATAGAACCATTTGAATTTGTTACCAGTATTAACATAGGAAGCCCTGGAAAAGATAATTGTAGTTTCCTTAGCTGTAAAGGGCTTACTTACAAATCTGGCTTTGGAAAGTTATAGCTGATGAAATGCAGTTCAGTGGGTAGTATTATAATCCTACCTTTTAGCCTTCATCCAGCATTAGTGGTTTATCTCAATGGGCATAAAATTAGAAACTAGTTCTTCTTGTCATACAAGTCTGTGGGACTACAGAAAACGACAGATTTCTTTACTGGGCAGGGAGACAGGCTGAAGGCAACACGCTTGTAAAAGGATATAGATCGTATTCAGGGGTAGAGACACTGCTATTTGGCAGCAGCGTGCGCAGCGCTTGGCGAATCAAACTTGCAAAGGAGTGATTTTTTTTGTTCAAAATCAGAATCACTGTCAAATACTGGTCACAATTAATAGGTCTGGCTGTTAAGTAAGTAGAGTCCTGCAGGAGGGTGCCCACGTAGCAAAAAGCTAGTTGGTGCCATCACACATTAAACAAAAAATCAGAAGTTAATCACTCTTCTCCTTTTTTTTTCCGCAGCCGATACTTTCATCCTCTATAAACCACAGCCTAAGTTGTGAAATCCTCTTTGCAAAAGCTGCGTCCTGTCCCCTTGACGAAATATACCTTTCGAATTCGTGTCTTTCCCTTTGTAAACAAAAGAAACTGTTGTGTGTCTGGGGTTTTTTTTCCAGCAGAATGGAACAGAGGAACATCGTGCTGAGCGATTACAAAAAGCAGCAGAACGGTTTAGAAATCCCGTTGTGTTCAGCAAGGACTCTGCTGTCAGAAAAACTCAACTCCAGTCTTTCAGTCAATACGTGGAGAGCAGACCAGGTAGGAGAAAATATAAAACCTGTTTTCCCATCTTATGATTTAATAATATTTAACAATAAATATATGAAAACTCAATAATGTAAGTCCACATTTCAATACATAAATATCAAGCTTTATAATAATTTTACATGTCTTTCCCTTTTTTTCAAGAGATGAAAAGGCAGAGATCAATACAGGAAGATACAAAGAGAGGAAATGAGGAGAAGGCTGCGATAACTGAGACTCAGAGGAAGCCATCAGAAGATGAAGTGCTTAATGTATATTAATTTTTTGTCTGGTTTCATGATTGCTGATAATTCCAAACTGTATGTGGAAATAGTGCCTTTATTTGTTAAAATGAGATGTTAGGTTTTTTTAGATGTCAATCTCCAGTGCATTCAAAGCAGAGTGAGAGGGGTGCACTGTTGAATTAGTCTGCAGTGTGGTGATAATTGTCAGATAAAAAAAATGAATTTTTCAGAGTTCCACAGCCCCAGCTTCCTTGAGACATTTCCATCAGGGCACTTCCCATAAAGAGATTCCAGTATTGATCTACCGGGAGGATTTTAATTATTACAATAGCAGATACCGCAGAGCTGCAGTTAGAGGGAAGAGTCACATGAGACCTGCTAGAATTTCTCAGCCAACCCATTTTGTTGGCTTGGGTTAATGGGTGTTCAACCTTTCCATTATCCAGATCAGCCGTGAATTACTAGCTGAATGATGTTTGCATTAATATAATATATATGGTAATTTCTTCACTTAATTAACAGGGAGGTTCAGCTCAGTAGGGGTATGGGCTGATCATGTGTAAAATTGATTTGTGAGGGAAATATTTGATAGACCGCAGGGAGAAAGCTAGTTTTGATGGACAGCTGCGGGACAGAAGCAGGAAGAACAAGTTTTAACCTGATTTTTTTTTTTGTCTGAAAACACAACACAGCCTTTGATGGTGGCTGGTTGTTGCTCTCCACAATTTATCTAAACATTAGTTCTTACTGCTGAAGCAATCTAGAGCTGAGTAGCGATTTTGTACTGCTGTCATATCTACACCGAAACATCAAACTTTTTACAAGCCAGGGTTATTTTTAGCCCAGTTGTACTTTTGCAGAGCTGAATAGATCTGGCGCAGTAAGTTCACATTATATATGCAGATGATACATGTGAACTCTTGGGGTATTTCAGCCTGACACAGCATTTCTTTTCATCTTCTAATAACAACTGTTAACAATTATGCATGCTGACATTAGTGAAGTTTTCATACTATTTTCAATTAATTATAGTTGATGAAAGGCAATATATTGCACATCACCTCAACTCTCCAGACTGATTGATTTTTATTTTATTTTTTTTCCCTCGGGGACTGCTCTCAGGGAATTTTGTTGCTGTTTTTCTGGCTATACAACAGGTAGAAAAGGGGGTTCCATTATAGCTGATACTGTTGGCTGTTGTGTAGGAAGAGAAGGACTAAATTCATAGGAGCACAAAGTGCTTAAATTCAAGTACCCCAATTTTTTTTTTACCCCAAATTGCTCAGCTACAACATTAACCTTCACTTTAAGCATGTCTTTATTAGAAATGGTATCCTGATGTGATTATTATACTTGTTGTCTGAATATGAAGCTGAATTGATAATTTCAGACATATTTAGAGAAAAACAATCGAAAACGTTCCATGAAAGTATCTGAGACCCTTGTGAGGCCACAAGTTAGCCTCTAGTAGGGAAAGAAGCCTGATTTTAAAAGCCTGTGTATTTTTGTGTTCCCAAAGGACAGAAATTTTAGTAACATCCTATGCAGAGTACAGAAGAAACATAAAATCTTTTGCTGGACTTTTTTTTTTCCCCCCGATATAAACCATTCTCCAAGGCATTGGTGGAAACATAAGAGGAAGAAGTGGATAAGGTTACTTGGAAGGAGTAATATTTTTTTTCTAACTCATGCTAAAACATACTTCAAGAATGACATTTCAGCATGGCATATGGACCATAAGGGCTCAGTGCAGCCAAAACACTGCAAAAATTGTTAAGCCACATGAGTATTACTTAGAGGTACTAAATGGCTGTTCTTGGGTTCGTAGTGAGACAGCCAAACTGTTTTGGAAATACTTGGAGATTTATATGGTCATCTGCAGGGCAGTGCTGAAAGGTTATGGGCTACAAGAGGCAAACTTGACTCTTAGTGTTTCCACGCTTGGTAACATTCAATACTATTTATCCCATTGGTATCGCAGGGCCTCCTCCTGCCGCGTGGAGGCAGGACAGCTCGAGTTAGTCGCCATGCACCTGAGAAGTGCTGTTTGTCACCACTTCTTAGGATAAGAATCAGAGCTAAAGTAATTAGTGGTATTCTTACAGCTCACTGTCTAGCAGGGCAATTGCCTGCAGTCAGAGAAACGCAGAGAGGCATGTTAGCCCAGGGTAGCGAGCCTCGATATCATAGTTGACCTGGAGATGCTAAACAAGCCAGGGAGCTTGGTTCCAGTTTGGTTTTAATCTCAAAAGCTCACTTTTTAATTGTCATTAGAAACTCCCGTGCTAGTTCTTCTCACCCCTAAAGTTAGCATTTTAAAATTGAATAAGACCTGAATGGAGTAAAAATGGCATGTTAAATAGTGCTTTATTTGCATTACGTTTCCTTTCATTATGCTTTGTTGCAGCAGCTTTTATGTACTTAAAAATGAATTAAAAGAATTTGAAAAAAGCTAGCCAGGTAGTAAAAAACTGCAAAGCCAAATGTTCCCTAAAGCAAACTCAGGGTATTTTAATAAACAAATAAAGACATTTGGCAAAATTGTAAAGTTTATGAAACGTAAGTGTTAGCTTTTTGGTAGTGAGCATGATATTTGGTTGTTTAGGTAAGTGCCTTACTAAGTGTTTGTGGAAAGAAAAAATGAAACTTACAAGTGATGTTTTTTCTTCTTGTTTGTTCTCTTTAACAGAAAGGGTTCAAAGACACCAGTCAGTATGTTGTAGGAGAATTGGCAGCACTAGAGAATGAGCAAAAGCAAATTGACACCCGTGCCGCGCTGGTGGAGAAGCGCCTTCGCTATCTCATGGACACAGGTACGGTGCCCAATTACACTGTAAACAGTTTTGGCAAATTGAGCGTTCACAAACTCTTATAGAGTTTTGGAAGTGTGAATCTTTGAAGCCTGAATGTTCAGCAAAACTGCCTTGAAAATAAAAAGGCTGCGATTTGCAGCCACCTCTCTGGGCCCTGGTGATAAGAGTGCCTTCATGGGAAGTGATAACTTGCCCTGATACCGTGTGAGCCAGCACTATTGAACAGTGTGCTCATCCATGCAGAGTTGGAATACACATCTGTGCCTCATTGATATGCCACTGCTTTAAAAAAAAAAAAAAAAAAAAAAAAAAAGTAAGATCTTCACTGTTCTACTGATTCAGTGGGAAAAAAAGATTTGGCCAGCTAAAGCCATGTACTGCATGAAACAGAGCACAGTACATGGGGGAAGGCTCCATTGACTAGATCACTGAAATTTGAGAATACTGTCTGGTTACTGATGCTCCACAATTATTTTATTTATTTATTTTCACGAAAGTGGGTTTTTTTAAGTCTGTCCTACTTGGTGTTTTAGGTGCAGTTGAAATGCTTAAAGAATATGGGTGATTTTTTTTCTTAAAAGCATGATGGTTTTGACTTCCGCAATGAATGTTAGATGGATATGAAGTGCTGATAGTCATCAGAGCTGGAGAGGGTTAACACCATCAGTTGGAAACAAATGGTGCTTTGATATTTCAAAAATAAATAATATCGTAGATCCAAAAAGTGTTCTTCCTGTCCCTTGGGGAAAAATATTAGTTGGTCCAAATTACCTTGTGGATAAACTGTCTCTATAAGTTATATTTATATCTGATGTTACAGACTTGAAGCATGTCTTTAACTGAAGTAACAGATTTTAAAGTAGATTTGAATCTAGTGTTATGTTTTGAAATACATATTAATACACTTTAACTGAAGTTCAGCACTTTGAAGTGAGCTTGCCACACGTGTCAAAATACAAAGGTGTTTTTTTAAATGTACCTACCTTCTTATGTGCTCAGGTGGTTTGACTTTTTAGAGTAGTTTTACAAAAACATGTAACTTGTAATGCTTGCTTAGTAGGACTTCTACGTGCTAGTGTCTTTTGAAGTACTGTTTCTGATGCATCACATGACCTTTACTTATTTAGCTAGAAAAAATGTGTGTGTATTATCCTGCACTTTCTTGTGTACTTTGTTATATTTGTAAAATGTATGTTCTGCACCAAAGAGAAAGTAGTATTTCACAAGTCTTATTGAACTTCCAAAACCACCTCTAGATATATACGGAGTCACCAGCATAGCTCCTGGGGATTTTTAAAACTCTTAAACATGTTATTATTTTATTTATGTTGTTTATTCAATTTTAAAAGAATTTCTTACATTTCTTATGGGTTTTGATGTCTTGCATTTTGAAGTATGACAAAAAGTTGCTGTATTCTTCATGTCATACACGCAAGATGCTGTTTCTTTTAAATACTCTGCATAAAACAGGGAGTCTAGTACACAGCTAGAGTGGCTTACACAGAGTAGCTATAAGGGTTGCAACAGGAATACTAATGAATACCCTTTGCTGCAAGTGGTGCAACCATAATAAAAAAGTTACTTTTATATTCTTGATCGTTTCTTGAACATTTGAGATTTAACTTAAAGCAAATGGTTTGTCAGGTCCTTAGTAAAATCCTATTTATGTTCTCAGCTTAAACGCATGATTTAGGGGCAAACGTGAACAGTGGAGTTTCTTACATATAGTTAACTTTGTAGGCTTGAAAGCTGGGATTCTCAAACTTCTTACTATGGTTCACATCTTAACAGAGAGCCTATCTCGTGTACCACCTCCCCTGCCAATCAATATCCTATTTGTCATCAGACAACATCCCTGTGGCAGCGGCTGCAATTACATGGAAAACTAGTATTAGGAGGGTTTGGTGGGTTTTGTTTATTTTGCTGTTTTTTTAAACAGTCCTTAATGTGATACGGTGGTAGAAAAAAAATCTGAACATCTCCTTTAAAATGCTGTTGTGACAGCTTTGTTTCTGTGCCTCACGTGCAGTCCCCCTCCACTGGCTCCTCATCTGCCTCACTTTCCTGCAGGCACTGCTTCCATCTGCTCCTTCTCTCTCCCTCTCCAATACCAACTGCGGTTGCTCCAGAGGATCTGGCACTTTTTTTCTTCCTTACCTCTCTTTAGGAAATCATTCCTAATACAGACAAATAAGCAGCTTGTGCCTCTGTTTTAAGTCCCAGCTTCTCCTGTACAGGTCTGGGCTGCTTCTGCTGAGTGTCTGACTGTCTGGGAGAGAAATCAGGAAACAAAAAAAGATGAATCAACACCATATGACCTGCCAGCTTGCCACAGACCACCAAGTGGTTTGTAAAGCCAAGTTTGAAGGAAGAAAGTAACTGCAGCCTGATAGCTGAAAAAAACCCTGAAGGGCCGTTGATGATGATCTTGGGGTTCTGCAAATACTCCCCTAGGTGTTAGTGCATACCAGAAAGATGACAAATGTGAAATGCTGCCAGCTCTCAGAGGTGTGCTGAAAAGTCTTTTGATACTGGGTTTTTCTGAAAGTGCAGGCTTTAGGAACCGGGAGATCACATGGGCAAGTATACCTAAAAAATCCAGAAAACACAACATGAAGGACAAGAACTACAGATGAATTGGGTTTATAATTAACATTCTCTTCTAAGCACATCTCTTGATTTTATACTGCTTGGGGTTGTAATACTGGAGAATCTCAGGCAGGTAAGAGTCTCTGCTGACCCTACTCCTTGACAATTGAAGGAGGGAGCTGTTTTTGGACAACTGTATGGGGAAGGACTTACACTGAAGTGTCCTAATGTATATTTGCAAGGGGATTGTCCCCATGAGCACAGGAGCACATTTTGTATTGGGATTTCCAGCTTTTTTTCCAAGTGTGCCAAACCCAAACAAGATAAATGAAACAACAAGGAGTTTCACATCATGACTCAGTCATTGCCTTGAAATTAAATTCAAGAAGAAGGCAGAGCATGGTCTGCTCATTCCCATTGTGTCTGCTGGGGACTGGGTCATCTTTTCCTTCTCCACTGTGCTTGGACCTGCTCTTTATTAGACTTTTACTAGGAAGAAAGCTCTCTCTCTTCCTTCTCATCTTCCTCCAGCACAAAACTGAGGGTGTATTTTTTCCAGTAGGGGAGACTCTTTGCCACCTGGCAGCTCTTCATCCTCTGAGTTTGAGATTCTTTTTTGTTGTTCGGCCAGGAGGGATTGTTTCAGGCTGCAGCTTGAATATCTGTTCTGACTACATTCATTTCACAGGAAAAGACTTTGTCTCCTGCTCCCATCTAAACAGGCATTAAAACAGGTGGGAATTGCCTTACTTATGGGCTAGTGTAAGACCAGAAAGATATATTATATATGTAAGACCAGAATATATATTCTTTGATAGATTCCAACTCATGGCACTTGGGCTTGGTTGGACACTTCTCCTACCTTTTAGTAAAAGTTTCTCGTGCTTACAATTACAAATGCAAGTTTGCAAATGCCGCCGTGGCTTTGCTAGGGCAGCAGTAGCTGTGAGTAGCTGGAAGGAGTGGTTACTGGAGGTTCTCCATGCTCCACTCCTTTTCTGCCATGGACTAGGAGGGCAGTCCCCAACACAGTGCTCTCTAGTCTAATACCTCGGATACAACCTGAGTTGTGGAGGGATCCCTTCCACTGCTACCCTTGCATCTTCTGACCTGCAGTAGGAAAAAGGCATCTGATTCTGTAAGAGAGCCCAGGTCCTGATATGTGTGTGCCTTGCTGTTTTCTGGCCCTACAAGACAGCAATTTTGGCTGGGGAAGCTGAGTTTCTGGCTCTTGGCCAAAGGGGAGCTGATATTTTCAAAGTTCGTCAGCCAGGCAGAGAGTTTGGAACTGGCTGAAGGTTTGCATTTCCAGTGCCAGCTGCTCATGATTTGACTAGAAACACTTTTCTAAGATGTGTGAAAAAATAAAAGTTATTAAAATTCCTGGGTTGCTGATTTCCATTTGAATCTGAATAGTCACATTTTTATTAATATCCAGTAATTTATGTCACTGGTGGCATAACCTCAACCCTCGGTCTTTGCACTTAAAATGAAAATGTAATCTCACCTTGTTCCAATGAAGTGCAATTTACTGGGACATGGCAAAACTGTGAGGGGAGTCAGTGCCTTGGTGCCTTGAACTCCGTAGAATAAGTTGATGGCACGTTTGCTAACACCATCTGCGTATGTGTAAGAGATACCGGTATAGAAGGGGGTTTGCAACATAGACCATATGAAATACACCATCAAATTGGATGGGTGCAAGTGTTTAGAGAAAACAGTGCAGAGGTTCAAGTAAGAGGAATGAGTTGTGTGACTGAGTATAAAAATCATACAGTCTAATGTCTGATTTCCCTTCTTCCTTCTGTTGTAATGATTTGACATTGAATGATGATGGGGTAGGATTATCTTGCTTTCTTCAAGATTGTACTTACCCATGTTGTACCTAACCTGCTATGGATAAAATAATTTTGTGTCTCCTTTTGACAGCGTCTTTCTGCATTGCAAATTCTCATAATTGTATTTTAAGATGTCTATCATCTTGATATCCAAGTGCCAATTAAAATGCAGAATTATCACATAATGCAATTAAAATAAAAAACAAAGAAACCTAGTTTACAAATCTCTAATCTAAATTTAGCTCTTTTTCGGTCCCTATTTCTTCACTAAATGCAAAAACAACTATTTGAAAAAAAATTGCAGCGATCAGATAATTTGTTATCTGACCACAGGGTATGAAGTGTTTTTAATTGTTTTTCTGATTAACAGCAAGCTCCCAAATTCAAGCAGAAGCATATTTGTGTTTTCCATATAAGATCCTCTACCTTACCAATGGATGCGCATGTTTGTAGTACTGGGTAAGAATTAATGAAATAAAAAAACCCTCTGCTGCTGATGATTGACCACTGATGGTAAATGTAATTGAATTAGCAGCGCACTAAAATAAATGTAGGCAAAATAAATATAGACAAGAAAATCTGGTGAAAGCTTCTGTAATGTTTTAGATTAATAGGCATACAGAATTCTTCACATTTTTTATTACGTTGTCCCTAGATGAATTCAAAGTAATTGGGGTGGTTAATTTTATTTACACAGAGCCGTTCACAGCGCATTAAATAATAGAGATAATTGAACAAGAATTGTCAAGTGTGTACTGATATCAGACATATTACAGAAGGGAATGTGCATAAAACTTCATTTCTATGCAGCCATTGTTTATGGTAATTAAGTACACAGATTTATCCCTTGGTTGCCTTCCAAGCTTATGGCAACTGCTATTGTTGTGCTCCATTAATATGTAATCAGGAAATAGTTTAATTTTCTAATCTGCAGTTTGAGAATTCACTTTCTAACAACTCTTAATTACTGCATTGCCCTAATGATGCTCATGGTTAGGAAAACTGAACCAATAAACTCCATGGAAGAAGCCAGAGGGGATTATACTTCCAGAGGTGGTGCTTACTTAATAAACTTGTTATGCCTTCACCAGAGGGAGCTCAGTGTCCTTCAAAAGCAACTATTTTTATATTTCAGAGTTCTATATACCCACGGTGTGAAGAGTTAATGTACGATGTGTGGCAGGGGTGGCTGTAAATTTGATTCGCTAGAGAGCCAGATAAGCGATGCTATCACCATTTCGGTATTTTTCCTGCTGTATACTAATTGTAGAGTTTAATTGCACAGGAAATAATGCAGGTGGTTTAATCTATTGGTTTAAACTGTCCTCATGGGTTTATTTCTGTCAAGTTTGTTTTCTTTCACTAGGGACATTAACTAAACGCAGTATTGTAAAATCTTACATGGGCAGATAAGCTCTGTATATTGACAGCTATCTCTGTTGTTTTCAGGGTGAATCTTAAACACTAAAGTTTTTTTTCTTAAAATCATTTCCCTTCTCCACTGGCCCACTGTTCACTTTAATTGTGTTTTTCTTGCTGCTGCCTTACCTAGCACACCTCTAACGACAGCACTGAAGT